>CM055959.1:88779201-89173908 GCA_029490685.1 Schizonepeta tenuifolia
ACAGAATCAAAATTCGTTATTCTTAATATCAAGATTACAATAATGAATTAATTGTCAAAAGATGACCGTAATTTTGAGTGTTTTTAAAAAGAGGACCATATTTTACTGAATTTGAAAAAGAGGACTATATCTTTCGTTTTTTGTATTTATACTCCTATTTCGGGCCCAAAATTAATAATTTGGACTTTTGGTAACACCTCAAGCCCATTGATGACGTGGCGGTGCCGTGTCGCTTTTTTGTATATATTATCAATTTTTTTTTTCATTTTTTCTTTTGAGAATATCATTTTCTTTTGAGAATATCATGTGATATAGCCATAATGAACATTAAAATATAAATTTTAGTCCACCTCTTCATAAATATAAATTATGACCATTCTTTTGAATTTGAGACAAAAATACTCTTATTAAGACTATTTGCATCCCTTGGAGACCATTAGTGGTCTCCAAGGGTGTCTCCAACACTAGAGACCCCTTAGAGACCCCTACCCCTGCATCCCAACGGTCTCCAAGGGGTCTCTAGCACAATATTAAACAATTTCTCATTTTTATTTATTAAATTAATTCATGTATACGTAAATAAATTAAAATACACTAATTAATAAATAATACGAATTTTCCATTAATATTTGAAAATGGGAAAATGACATGTCGCACACAATAAAAAAAACACTACATAATTAAGAAAAATTACTTAAATCTAAAGTTTACGGAAAAAAACTACACTCATCCCCGTCGTTGCTTCACCTCCTCCACCATCATCTTGTGAACATGGAGCTGCTCCGGCGTCATAAATCTCGTATCCCTGGAGACAACTTCCAAGTCGGTGGCATATTGTTTCTGCTGAACAGCTTCGCTACTCACCTTTGCATTTTCCAGCTTCGCTTGAGCTGATTCCCGCAACGCCAACGCGATCTCATGCTTGGCCTCGACGAACTGGGTAAGTCGGGAGGTATATCGATCCATGACGGATTCGAATTGGGACGACTCCTCGACCGGCTTCTTTCCTTTGGACCTTGCCCTGGCCCTTGCTGCATCTCGACCCTCCGGTCGGGAAGGCGCGCTTTCTCCTTCGGTGGATGCGGCTTCCTCCGCTGACGGCTGGGACGCAGAAGATGTGTAGTTGTCCTCCGCCGTAGTCTTCGTCCTCTTCATGGAGGGTACATCTGCGAAATTGGTTAAGAGGAACTTGAGATAGTCTTTGAGAATTTCCCAAGCTGTGAAATAGTGGAAAGAAGGACTTTGGGTTGATTGCTTGTAATAGGCTTGGGCTTCGGCGAGCACCGTCGCGTCATCAATGCCGCTTTGCCGACGAGCTTGGACTTTCTGGTAAGCGACGATCCAAGCTTTAACCGCTATCTGGATGCGGCCGAAGTAGCTCTTCACCTGCTTCTTGTTGAGGCGCAGGTTGAAGTTCTTGTTGAAACGCTCTTGGACCTGGCCCTAGTATCTCTCATCGGACTGGTCGCATTTGACGATGGAGTTGCAGGTCTCCTCCACCCAAATATGTGCCAAGTAACTGGCTTGTTCGTCGGTGTAGTTGTGCCGCTTGGAGCCCTTGACGCGTTCCTTTTCATCTTCCTCGGCGGCGGCGGAGGTGGGGACGGCCTTGCCCTTGCCCTTGTTCTTTCTGCCTTTGGAAGCGGGCTGGGACAACGACGCCAAAATGAGGCGATTTTCGGTGTTTGTCGCCGGGCTGTCCGTGTCGGGGGAGAAGGACAAGTAGGATTCGGCGGAGGCCGGAGTGTTGAGGTTGATTTGATCAAGCCCCACCCCCGTGAAACCATACATGTCGTCGGACATGTCGGGAAATCACGCCGACGAAAATGGGTTGTTGGGATCCATAATTTTTTTTTGGATGAATTTGTTAGAGAAATGAAAGAGATGAATGAGATGAAGAGGTGTTGGAGGTGAAAGAGATGATTAAAATGGAAGAAGAAATGATCTATTTATAGGTGTAAAAAATGAATAAATAAAATAAAATAATAAAAAATAAAAAGTAAAATGTAGCCGTTTTTTCGCCCGTTGCGGCATTTAAAATTCATACCGTTTGCACGAGCCCGACTTTTTTTTTTAATTTTGGCTCCGCGCGCGCGTTACGCCGCTCGAGCCGGTCTCGAGTCGCGGAGCCCTCCAGTGCACCTGTCTCGAGCCGAGGGGGTCTCGAGCACCCCTCGAGACGCCTCCTTCGAGGCGCGATGCAGACAGTCTTAACACACATATCTCTTCTCTCACACCCAACTTCCCTGGGTGATTTTTTTTCCTTCTCTCTCTTTCTGCTCTCACTTTCTCTTCTTTTATTTTCTATTTTCTGTCTCCACTTTCTCTCTCTTCAAAGCTACTCATATCAATCAATGTAGACCTGGAATTCTCATATGATTACCGTGATAACCCTCAACCATACCCGGACTCGATTGCCAATCAGTTTCTATTTCCATGCTTTGCGATCTGCTCAAGATGTTGCGCCTCCAGTCTTCACCCATCGACGTCACGACAATGATCTGCTCACGGCGGAAGGCGTCGCTGATGATTTCACGCAGACCGTTGAAAGCGGCCTTACCGTCTTCGACCCATCCGACGAGGCAGTGAATTCGTTCGCGCCGTCTACAAAAACCTAACCGCCATCAGAAAAGTCTCGTTGCTTCTTTACCACGGCGTGCCAGAGTATTCTTCGTTGGGGCAGCTGAGATCCAGCAACGGATTGATGAAGATGTTGGCGACGGGTTTCGAGCTAACGCCGACGATGACGAGGGATGGGTGGTCCAGCAAATTAATCGGCGGTGTCGGCGAAATGAATTAACAATGGCGATGGTGTGTAGTGGTGGTAGAAAGCAGAAAGAAGAGAGAGAGAGAGAGAGAGAGAGAGGGCAGCGGATGGGTAGGTGTGTGTGTTTGTGTGTCAATCTTTCTCAACCAGTAAAGATTCAAACGAGATCCTCTATTGCATTTCTATATTGCATCTCCTGCTGCATTGATAAGGAAACGACATGTGTTATGACTAAGGGTTCAAGATTTAGGATATATATAATGAAATATATTTCATAAATTTAAACCTATAATCACGCCACGTATCGTTCTCTTAATAATGCAATAGAAGATGAAACACAGAATGCAATAGAAGATCCGATCTGGTAAAGATTGTTGTTCAACTGTTTGATGAAATTCCTAGCTCAACGAAACTAAATTTCACTATTTGCTAATTTGGAACAATTGGAAGAAATTAAAATATTCGTTCCGAAAGTACCACGTCATAACTTGGAACATCTGGAACTAATTCTACAATTCGTCCCAATTGTACTAAATCTGGAACAGTTGGCACTAATAAGATTAAATTTGTACCAGATGTACCAGAACAATTGGTACTAATAAGATTAAATTTAAACTAAATGTACCAGATGCCTAATACCCGACCCGAACTGACCCGCGCCCTCCCGCGTCAGACCCGACCTGCTCGCGTTTCATTAAGGATATTTTTGTCCCAAATTGAAAAAAAATGCCAAAAAATTTATATATTTGAAGGAGATGGGCCAAAATTTATATTTTAATGATCATTATGGTTATTTCAAAATTTATCTCTTTTCTTGAGATGTGACAATCTTGAGATTCAAGATTAACAAGGTTAATTAATGGTGTTAGGGAATTAATAAGGAAAGTCTTATAATATACCAAATTGATGTATTGTTGAAAATGGAAAAAATAAACAAGAGATTCTTTCACGCTAGTTTTCTTCTTCCACACAGTTACCCTTCTCCACAAACCATCACAGTAAGAAACAAATTATCGCAACGATGATGATCATGACAAAACTGTAAAACTCAACATTGGAATTGCAACCTCTTTAATTGTTTCAATCTGATTTTAGATTAAGATAATTTGCTGATGATTAATATTGTTTGAAATTAGCTACTAAATCTTTGTATCTAAAAAATTGAATAGGGAGATGGATCATAATAAGCCTACTAGTTATTGCTCGCTGAATATAAGGTTTGAAATTGTAGATAATGTCACATGCTTTTGTTCTCATTTAAATCAAATTAGTAATGGAGTAACTTGATTCAGCAAAAATTAGCGTGCGTGTGTGTGTTAGCTTAGTGGTAGTGAGGTTAATGTACATGCTAAAGGTCACGGGTTTGAGTCCTCCGTCACGCGGTATTTAAATTTCTTTGTAATATTGTTAAAAAAAAGAAAAAAAAATTAGCGTGCGATTACATATATGAAAGTAATTTTCTTATATTTTTGGCCGAATCATCACCATACGTTGCAATATTTTTTTCGTACTGTGAAGTTTTGTGGAGAATGACACATGTATGGCAGAAGAAATTAGAAACTAGCGTGAAATAATCTCTTGTGCATATTTTCCATTTTCATCAATAAGTTAATTTGGTATATTAAGACTTTACTATCTCTAACACCAGACGCTCAACTCTTAGGATTGTCAAACCTTAAGATTCTTTCACGCTAGTTTCTTTCTTCTTCCACACATTTGCCCTTCTCCACAAACCTTCATACCTAGTGGTAAAAAGTGAGCGCTTGAGCGCTTGGGACTGAGAGGTCTCAGGTTCGAACCTCATTAAGCGCCTCTATAGGTCGAGCTTGTCACACTTGTACTTGGAAAGTGTGGTTTACCTGTCCTGTGTGATTTGCAGGCTACTGCACAAGGGACGGGGGTTTACCCAGTGCGCACCGAAAGTAACGACTGCGGGTTCCCACGATATCAAAAAAAAAAAAAACCAAATTATTGCAACGATTATGATCATGACAAAACTGTAAAACTCAACACTGGAATTGCAACCTCTTTAATTTGTTAAATCTCATTATGCATTTAGATAATTTATTGATGATTAATATTGTTTGAAATTAGCTACTAAATCTTTGTATCTAGAAAACTGAACGGGGAGATGGATCATAAGAAGCCTACTAGTGATTGCTCACTGAATATAAGGTTTGAAATTGTAGATAATGTCACATGCTTTTGTTCTCATTTAAACCAAATTAGTAATGGAGTAACTTGATTCAGCAAAAATTAGCATGCGATTACATATATGAATTAAATTTTCTTATATTTTTGGCCGAATCATCACCGTACATTGCAATATTATTTTTTTACTGTGAAGTTTTGTGGAGAATGGCACATATATGGCAGAAGATTTTACTATCTCTAACAGTATTCGTTAGCACCGTTAATCTTAAATCTTAAGATTGTCAAACCTTAAGATTCCTAATCAAGTATCCCCTGAAATAATCAAACCTAGTTGTTACCAGAAGACATGATATTATGGAAGCAACGAGAAATGTTTTGGTCTTAGGTGTGTTTCATGCATATAGGAATGTTGTTATAACAACTCATGTTTTAGAGCACTGCGTATATTTCTAGTTCGTCTGTTTGGACTGAAAAATTCCCAGCTTGACTGAGGGAGATTGTTGTTTTAGATATTTCGTAATTATGAATACATATTTTTTCTAAAAAAAAAAACTGAAAAACAATTATATATACACCCTAATCTGGTATGATATTTTTAACTATATAATCAATCTAAAATATATGAAAATGAAATTAAATAAAAAAAAATTGATGAAAATAAAATAAAATTAAAAGTGTGACTAGAATGAGACGCCAAGAGTGATATAGAGGGTCTGAATCCATGGCCATATATCCGTTAGACGTGCCATAAATTTGAATGTAAGTACGAAGCATGTATTCCTAATTATATTCCTTGTCTTTTAGGTTTGAGAGAAGAATTATTTAATTTTACTTTCTATTCTATGACGTGATCTAATTTTATTTGTTTATTTTGCGATAAATACAAGTTACATTACCAGATTACATACAGATACTATTGCTATCATAAATCTACACAAATCATACTAACAAACTCTTACAAGTACTAGATCACATGACATCTCATGTGATCTAGTACTTGTAAGAGTTGTGTGCATGAGTTAGCTTAGTGGTAGAGTGGTTAATGTCCGGGTCAAAGATCACAGGTTCGAGTCCACCGTCACGCGACGCATGACCTTTAAATTTTTCGTAATGTTGTTAAAAAAAAAGGGAAGACAACTCATATTTTAATGGGATATGAACCGTAATCTCTTGCTTAAGAAATTAAAGACCTATAGTGCCCCAATTTTGCCATTTGAAATAGACTTTATTGACAATTTTATTTATTTGTTAGTATTTATATATTTTTTGAATATTCATTTAATTACATGTAATAACTTGACAAAGACTTTATTTTGTCTAAGTTAACGATTGATTACGAACACTCATGTATGAGATCTTTGAGGAGATCTTTTCTAACCATTCGTGTTTAGGACATGCATGTATGAGATAGTATTCATTCAATTCACAAACATTAAACGAAACAAATCTCAAGAAATATAACCCATAATGTATTTCAAAAATAATTAGGCGGCTTTGAAATCAATTTGAAGACCGATTCCTAAAAGACGACCATACTATATTTTTTCAGAAAGTAACGAAACATGTTTCTAATTTTCGGATAAGCTTGATGAGAAATGAATTTCTAGAATACCTGTGAAATTGAAGAAAAATTATTCAAGGCATGCAAGAAAGCAAGAAAAAAAAGAGGGAAAAAGATAATTTTAATATGGTTAAAGTCTCAAGAAAATTACATTTGTTAAAGACGTGTATGGATAACTTTACTGGACATTTTAAAAGTCGCCCTTCACACCTACACGCGTTTGATGCTTATTACAATTATTTTATTCATCGTAAGTTACCTTAAATTAGGGGTGGAAATTCGGTTTCGGTTAATCGGTTAATATCCGATTTAACCGAAAACCGCATATTACGGTTATCGGTAATGAAATTAGTGAAAACGCGGTTATCGGTTATCGGTTATAACCGATAACCGAACGGTTAAACCGATAATAACCGAATTAACCGAATTCTTAATTCATATATTAAATACAATATTATTACTAATATATTACAAGTAGTACTCTCATCTTATATCTTAATATTACTACTAATATATTTTATGTAATACTCTACTTTCATAGCATAATATTGTTATTATTTACTAATACTAGTTTATGTTTTAACATAATCAATCATATACTATAATGCAATGCAATTAATTAGGTATCGTATATTTTAACAATAATACAATTTTGGATAAAATCTATTGCATCCTATATATTTATTTATAATGGACAATACTCTTATAAATTTAAGTGTGTGTTGTGTACTAACAAATTCTTAGAAAATACTCTTTGTTTGTACTTTCCATAATTATATTCGGTTAAAATAGGTTAACCGAAAACCGAACCGAAATAACCGCAGCGGTTATTGGTTAACTGAAAATAATTACGGTTCGGTTATCGGTAGGAAAAAAACGTGTTAGACGGTTATTGGTTATTTCGGTTATCGGTGCGGTTAACACGTAACCGAACCGATTTCCACCCCTACCTTAAACAATAATTTCGATTTTAATTGTGAATTAATTAAGAGTTCGTGAGCTTGTAGAGACGTAGCACAAATTTTAACACAATTACATAAAAAATGTGCAAAAGGAAAGAACGCGAGGATAATAACCCAACCGATAGTGAAAATTGTGATTAAAGAGATTCTACACAAATATATCTCTTACTCTCTTTTCCTACCCTTCGCTCACACCTATCCTAATCTATCATGAATTATTAATTGTAAGTGTGTACCTCTCATAATCTAAGCTTGAACCACATTCAACTCTTAACTCACAAAAGTATTTACTAGAATAATAAAAACTCTCAAATGTATGAAAACAATAAATCAATAAAAATACTTAGCTAACTGTCGATAACAACCCTGCACTAATTCTTACTAATTATAGTTCACTTTGATTAAATAGATGCAACAATATATAATTTCGTGTAGGGCAAACTAGGTTTCCATCTCCACCTACGTACCATGAATAGAACATGTATAAAATTATAATAATAGAAAATAAATTGATGTGTATAAGAAGCTTTTGATCTGGCCTACTTGGCTACCAATCGGTAATTTCATAAATCTAATCTTTGTTGTTAGCTTTTCTTCTTGGGGGTTAACATTAATCCAAATTTTAGTTGTTGGCTTTTATTTGGATGCATTATAAATCACTTCATTGTTTAAAACGCATTAAAGTATTGTCTAAAATTGGCAACAAATTACTTTTAATATTAATCCTTAAATCTTCTATCCTACGAGTAGGTTTTGAATTAAATTCCATCTATTGAAAAACATATACATTAGAATCAATGTGTATTTTCTTATCCTTTGCAATTTGCACAATCAAATTTTTGACCAATTATATTTAGTTGGCCGAATAAAAGTATATAAAATATTTAGAATTGATATGTATTTCTCATCCTTTGTACTATCGATTTAATTTGACCAACAATTATTAGTTAAATAATTATATTTTTATAGAAAATTTTAAATTATTGAATTAATCAAGTTTACATAATAAATAAGTAATGACAAAAAGCAAAATCAGGCAATCCTAAGAAATATCCATTTTTAATTGATGGAGTACACGCCTACATCAAAATTTGAAGGAATTAATTCCACGAAAACTTGCACGATCCAAAAGATAACCTATAAATTTTTTAGAGTTCTTTTCAAAAATACACCAAACCAAATAGTAATAGAATATATAAGCCTATTTTTAAAACTATATCTTTGGTACACTATTTTGAATGAAATACTAATGTATCCTTATAGTTTAAGTTAAATAATAAAAATATATTTATGTTATTATAATAAAAGAAAACCCAAAAGATAAAAACAAAAAGAAAGAAAAAGAGTTCAAACTTTGGGTAAAAATCGTAGACCCCATACCCACCACCACAGTCGCATTTTCTTCCCAAATTGAGAATCTGAAACCTCGCATTCCGCCGGCTCAATATCTGGTCCAAATACTACCGGCGATGATGACGAAGTCGGTGACTCACCCACCAGAAGCACAAAGTCGCGAAGCTCACCGGCCACGAGAGGAAGTCCTTCTGAACAATGGCGGCAGAGCCTTTCTTCGCCATCAAACTCAGTTTGTAAATTGTAAAATAGTAACAAATAACAATGAAGAATACATTAATTTAAAAATTCAAAAATTGTAAGAAACATAACTATAATTGTAGTCATTTTTCTTTAAGTTATATCAATACTTTTTTTTTATTCAAATAAGTTTTGCCACCTATATTTCTATTTATACAAATATCAATTTAGAGTAATATTTTTGTTAGGAAGATATAATAAAGAACGAAGGATATGACCTAACAAATTGTGGGACAAATTTAATTATAACTTGATTGATAAGTTAATTAGGTTTTAATTGCCTTGTATCCAATATTAAGAGGTACAATAAGACAAAACTATTACCATAATTTAATTTTTTAAGAGAGTTATAATAGTAGTAGGCCCACTAATATAATAACAATATTAAAAGTAACAGGTAAGATATGAGCGAATTTTTAATTGAGAATCCAATTGCAATGATAATTTTGTAAATAATTATTAATTGAGGGACAAAATTTCAATACACAAAGTGAACATAATTTCACATTTTACGCACCCAAATATTCAATTACTTAAATCTACGTAAATTAATATAAACTTCTTACACAACATAGACAGCATAATTCCAATAAATTAATAAATAAAAAATCCAGATTTAAATGCAATGAAAAAGATTTTTTAATAAATATTTTGATGAATTTGTACAAAATCGAAATTTTAAAATTCACCATTATCAATTTCCTAACTACCATGTTGCTTAAGTTAAATTAAATAGTGGATTGTCACAATTAAATATGTGGGAAATTTAAAAAATTTAAGCAATAAATGACATAGTCTTTTTATTTTCAAATATACATTTAATACAATAAATTAAATAAAATAATTACATAATTAATTGACGATCTCATTCATTATTCAAATCTATTTTTCAAAAAATTCAATATATCAAATATTACTAAAAAATTATTTAAAAAAAAAAGAACGAATGCAGATGGTTACACATTGAAAACTAATCCACTTAGCAATGCAACAATTCTAAAAAATAGCCACGTGACAATAGAACAATTCTTATCATACAAAGAAATGAACTCAATTCAACTTCATAACTACCACGTTTCTTTAGTTAATTAAATCTGTGGGAAATTTTAAAATTTCAAGCAATAAATAAAATTGACAAAAATACATGTCTAAACTTCAATTCTTTAATAGATAAACAGAAAATTATTTTTGATTTACATGAATCCACTATTAGTCAACTTCAAATTCTTAATAGACAAACAGCAAATTATTTTTATCTACACGAATCCACGTTTAGTCAATTATATAACAAAGTAAATTGAAAAAAAAAAAAACTCCACATCCAAGAACATGAACGTTACAGGGTACTCCACGTCCAAGAACATGAAGTTTACAGCAACAACATATCGAGTGTAAATAATTATAAATAGCAAAACCAGAATACGTTGATGGAATAATTGAAGCAAGTACTTGGGCATCTAATCAATATTTGAGGAAATTATTTGTGACATTATTAGCATTGGATAGTCTAGGTCTTCCAGAAGTGGTTTGGAATAAGTGTTGGTCATATTTGTCACATGATATTTTTTTATAGTCGACGACGTATGCTACATCATCCAGATATGTTATTTCAAAGTGTACATATCATTTCAACTTAAAGAAATTATTTTTTAGTGTAAATTTCATTAGAAATGTTGCATACACTCTTCTTGAGATTGAGAAACTTTTACGGAAGCTTGGGAGGAGTTTAAGAAATTTTCAATGCATGTCTTATCCAAATTCTGAATTCTTCCAAATTGAGGGAAATAGTTTGGTTAATGATGAATTGAGGTATGATAGAAAGCTTTTGATGGAGAAACACAAAACTTTGGTTGACAAGCTTACAGATGAACAACAACATGTATATACAGAAGTTATGGATGTTGTTGTTCATTATGTGGTGAAGTATTTTCGTATATGGATATGGTGGTACCGGAAAAACTTTTGTATGGAAAACACTTTCTATTGCCGTCCAAAGGTGAAATTATTCTCAATGTTGCTTCAAGCGGTATATCATCTCTATTATTGCCCGGTAGCACAACTGCTCATTCACATTTCAAAATTCCAATCAATGTTAATGAGGATTTGACTTGCAATGTTAAACAAGGAAGTCCATTGGTTGAGCTTATTGTGAGTGTAAGCTTCTTATTTGGGATGAGGCTTCAATGATTCACAAACATTGCTTCGAAGCAATTCTCAAATTAGATTGCTACCATAGGTGATGGAACTATTGGAGGTGCAAATGATGGTCATGTTGATATTCATATTCCAAACGATATTATGGTTAAATATCGTAAGGATCCAATTGTAGCATCGTTCAAAGTACTTATCCATGTTATAGTTTTGATGTTGCAGATACAAGTTATTTGCAAGAAAGAGCGATATTGGCTCCAACTTTAGATGTGGTGGAATCTATTAATCAACATATGATATCTTTGAATAAAACCAAGGGTCAAGTATATCGAAGTTCTGATACTACATGCAAATCAGTTTCAAATTCAGATTTGTTTCAACAGTTGCATACTCCCGAATTCTTAAATACAATAAGATGTTCGCCCGGGGTGGGGGGAATCATGAATTGATTTTGAAGACTGGAACTCTTGTCATGTTGTTGAGAAACATCGATCATGCTAATGGATTATGTAATGGATCTCGATTAATGATAACAAAGCTTCGGTAATCATGTTTTGGAAGCAAAAATCCTCACAGAGGTCAATGTCGAACAAAAGGTATTGATTCCAAAATTGTCCCTTAATCCAGCCGATCTAAGATTGTTGTTCAAGTTTCAAAGATGTCAGTTTCCTCTTATTGTCGCATACTCAATGACAATTAATAAGAGCCAGGGTCAATCACTATACCATGTAGGTTTATTTTTGCCAAAATCTATTTTTACACACGGTCAATTGTATGTTGCTGTTTTGAAGGTGCATAGTCGTAGTGGATTTAAGATCTTAATTGATGATAAAGATAGTGATGATAGTACATCCACTACTAATATTGTGTACAAGGAAGTGTTTCAAAATTTGTAATATTTTAGTTTCAGTTTGTAATTTGTTGTTTAATAGAACTTTATCTTATATATCAATTATTGTCGTGCATCGCACGGGTGCAAAACTATTTTTTAAACTAATTAGTGAGTTATTATTAATTTACATTATTATTCTCAAAATAGATATAGTAATAAAGATATAATAGACGAATCAAATTTTGTAAAAATCTCTTTTTTTATAATAGGTATAGATAAATGAACTTTGTTTTTAAATACTCCTCTCGTCTCCACTTAGTATGATACGGGGTGTGTGCACAAGTTTAAAAAAAAATAGATAAACAGTTGATAGAGATATTTTGAATAGAGGAAATGGCATGTATTCTAATGGCAAAATTGCATAAAAATACCCGTTTTTTTCCAAATTCTGGACTTATTACAAACCTTTTAATTTCAGCAAAAAAATAGCAACCTTTTCATTTTTCATAATCCTCGTCCGAATTTAATTTGGGGGAAATATTAATGATGACATGTCTAATTAAAAATGATGTGGCATTCAAAACGACGTCGTTTTAATCAAAACGATGTCTTTTTGATTTTAGAATAAAAAAAAAGAAAAAATATCAGATTACACATCATATATTAATGCCACCTCATCATCATCTTCATCTTCTTCCCCATTCATCTTCATCAAACTCTCAGATCCATCGGCGGCTCCCTCCTCAAATCTGACGCCCTCTCCAACGTCGTCGGCGTCCTCACCTCCAAGCACACCACCGAGGAGCAGGCCGCCATACTCAGCATCCCCCCACCCTCGATGCCCACCATTGATCGGTGCTGACGAAGTCGACCCCAACCTCGACCTCGTCAAGGGCTGCAGCACCGCCCTACTCCGTGAGAAGATGGTCGAGGCCGCCTCCGACAGAGACAACATCGAGAAATGTATTTTCTCTCTCAACCACACCTGCCCCCCCTCATCAAGCAGTCCCTCTCCGTCATCGCCGGCCTCACGTCGAACGTCACCCTCCGCTGCCTCATCCAATCCCGGTGTACCCTCCATGCCGACTGCGGCGTCCACCGTCTCCCCGCCCTCAACCCCCCCCCCCCCCCAACAAACCCAGTTCACGTTCTTGCTCTAACTTCTTAAAAACAATGGAAATTTTTGCTAAATGAATGCCGGGGAGCCGGAACGGCGCATCGGCGACGGGGGAGGGGATCGATTTGGAGACGAAATTTGATGAATCCGGCGCAGTGATGAGCAATTTCGATGGTTTTAATGACGGCAACGGCGTTGATGGCGGTTTGGGGGATTCGAAAATTGAGAGTTGATCTTTGCCCTTGAGTGAGTTTCTAGCGGAGACCATTGACCCAAAAGGCGAGTTGTAGATGCTCTTAATCGAGCTGCCGCGCTGCAGCGCCGGTGTGTTGCGTGGGAGTTCTGAAACTGTGCGGCGGAGGAGAGGAGGAAGGGCTGGGCCGCTGGGCGTGAGAGAGAGATGAAGGGGTGATGAGGTGGAAATTAAAATGATGTGTAATGTATTTCTTTTTTTGTTTTTTTTTCTTAGATCAAAACGACGTCGTTTCGATTAAAACGACGTCGTTTTGAACGCCACGCCATTATAAATAGGACACGTCATCGTCAATTCTATCCCCAAATTGAATTCAGACGAACATTAAGAAAAATTGAAAGGTGACTATTTTTCTGCTAAAATTAAAAGATTTGTCATCAGTCCAGAATTTAGAAAAAATCGGATATTTTTATATAATTTTGCCTATTCTAATTTATTGGTAGATAAAGAAATTTTATAAAAATAAATATATTAAACTTTTAAAGTTAAACGAGTAAAAGCGATTACACAAGTAAAAGAAATGTCTTGGAAAAGAAATATCATGGGTAAAAAAGGAAAATAATCATACCAACCCCACCAATTTAACCTAAAATTTAGGCCGAAAATTGAATTTTGGGAGGTTGGATCGACAAACAATCCAATTTGTAGGAATCTTAAAATCCGATTTAATGCTTCGTCAGCGCGTATTATTTGGGCTGCAGCAACCGTGAATTCGAAGCATTCATTTTGAGGTAATCTTCCAGAATTTGTTTTCTATTTCGAATATGTTTGAGTAATTTTGAGATTTCGATGAGCACTTAATTCATGTATGCTTGATTTTGTTTTCAGAACTTGTGATTTTGAAGAGTGAAGAAGATGAAACATTCAGAGTAGTAAATCCCAGGGCCAGGATCGACTCAGTGAGTTGCCCGACTCTCTAAGTATTTCATATATTTTGGTTTGTTCCGATGAATGATGTAGTTAGGACGGCAATTCTGTCGAAGCGCTGGAGAAATCTCTGGACCACCACCCCCTTCCTTAATTTCTCTATCAGTTTAAAGGATATAGATAAATCGCGGTGCTTCGTTAATCAGGCTTTATTTCGCTTGAATGGGACAAGGATTTTGAAATTCAAGGTTAATTATTGTGATGAGTTTAGTAATTTTCATGAGAGCGAGTATGAGAAATCGATATCTAGTGATATGGAATCGTGGGTGAATTTCGTCAATGAGAAAAAAGTCGAAGAATTATATATGGTGCTTTGTAATTCATTCGACGATTATGGAACTTGGGAGAAAATATGGTGGTTGTCATAGTGTTTGTACTCATGTTCCTCACTAAAAGTGTTATCGTTCGGTGTTTGTGACTTTGTCATGAATGGGAATGTGCGTGTGCAGTGGAATCAAGTCAAGAGTTTAACAATTACGGAAGATTTTGGGGTCACTGAACACGTGGTTAACCAAATATTGTCCGGTAGCCCTTGAAAATTTGAATATCCGATCTATTAGTTTGAAAGTGCTGTCGATTTGCAAGTACATATTTTATCGCAGCTGTTCTGTTTCGGAGCTGACAGTATGTACTCCAAATCTTGAAACCTTGAAAATTGAAGGAATTCCATTTGCTAACTTTAGGCTCATAAATGTCTCATCTTTAACCCATGCAACTATTTGGTTTCATGGTCTAATTTATCGCAATGACAGTGATTGTGATTTCGATTGCGATATGGACAATGGCTTTGTATCCTCCCAGGGGATTATATTGGTGACAAATTTATTCAAATCCTTCAAACCATCCAACATGTTGAAAGGGTCACGTTACCCTACTGTTGCCTCAAGGTTTGGTTTCTTTTCTCTATCTTGGGCAGCTAACAATTTACCATTTATAATAAGATTATATTTCATAATTTTTGTATGAGCATGCTGGTGTCCTTCTCTCATCTAACTTTAGTGGGCATGCCGGCTTTGGTCTTGTTGTGTGTTGTATGTTTTCTTTATTTCTTGCATTAATGGCTTCTTACTTTACAGGATCAATTATATTAAGGTTATCACGTTTATCAAGCATGTATTACCTAGTACATTTTGCTTTATGTGTCATTAGCTTTAAATCAATTGCAGCGCTGCACCTAGGTAAAATAGATGATTTTGAGTCGTGACTTGAATGCTAGTATTGTTATAACCTTAAACGAGAAGTAATTTTTTACATTCTTGTACATTGAGGGAATCAATTCTTGCAATTTATCTTTCTTGGTCTTTGCTTCAATCATGTTCCTCTTATTATAAACTTGTTACACCAGGTGCTTCGAGCTATGAAAATGAGATGTACGCATTCCTCTTATCCTACTATCAAGTGCTTAAAAATCAGACGTTTTCATGACAACTATGAACAATTAGTAGATCTTCTTGAGATTTTCCCTCAATTGGAGAGGTTAGTCCTTCTAGATAATGAACAGCAGTACTGCGACAAGGACACGGAGGCAGTCGAGTGTGAAGCAAACATTACTGAGTCCTTCCTGCTGCAGCTGAAGACAATTGAGGTTACTTGGACGAATGGCGACAGCATATTTTCATTAACAGAGATTTTGTTGAAATACGCAAGAAAGCTAGAAAAGATGGTGCTCCGAGTTGATGGAACGAAATCATCAAAATCTTTGCTTTTGGCATCAAAGAAACTGCTGAAAATGCCAAGATCCTCAGACTGCACAATTGATTTTCTGCACGATTGATTTCCTGCACTCTTTTTCTGCACAACTGATCTCCAGATGACACATGATTCTGTTGTAGATCTACTTGAAATATTTTGCAATGTTGGCAGTATGTTATGAGCTTGGGAGCTTGATCGATGTCCATTTTCTTCGTCCTGTTTCGATATTTCTCTCCCTGTTTGTTTCATTTTTAGCATTTTATTTGAAACTCTTGGATTTAGTAAATGTTGTTTTGATTTCTAGCAGATTTCTTAACTTCTTACTGCTATGAATGAATTTATTGATGTCTAATGAGACCTAGATTGTTATATATTTTGCTTTACTTCCCAATGCTAAATTAATGTGCTGCTAAGATATTGATTTTTAGAATAGGAATCAGAAATTTATGAAAATTTTGGGAAGGGCAAATTCAATGTTATATCCATATGGGACCAATTCTTAGGTGAAAATCCTATTTGTGTTCAGAATATATATAAAATATTTGTTACTACTAGGTGTCCATTCTTTAATTTTTTTTCTTGTGTATGGATAGTTGCTGCCCAGTTTTACTATTTTTTTTTTTTCAATTGAAAATTCAAATGGTGATAATGATATTAGAAAACCTTTTTTTTTTAATGGGATCAAAGCTTAGGGGGGTGTATTCAATCTGGATTTTTGTTGGATTTTAAAGATTTCAGAAGTATGAGTGTATTTAATTTAGACTTGTGTTGGATTTTTGAAATTCTGGTGTATTAAATATTTCATTAGGATTTCAGAAATCCTACAAAAGTCTAGGTGTATTTAATTAGGATTTTATTTGGATTTCTGAAATCTTGGTGTATTCGACACTCCATGGACTTTGCAAAACTTGATTTATGTTAGATTTTTGTTGGAGTTTGAGGCAAAAAAAACACTGGACGAAACAGCTGGCGCTGGGAGCCACCGATCGTTGGGGATGTGGTGATATTTCTCCTATTGCACATACAAAAAATGGTGCTCTCTCATCTCCTTCTCGGGCGCCTCAATTGCTTAAAACCGCCCTCCATTCGTCTTCTCTTAAAATTCCGAATTGGCACTTCTCTTCCCGCCGCGCCAGACTCCACTCCCTCATCTACATCCGCCGCTAAACCCACTTTGCTCTCTGCTCACATGAACTTCATTTTCGAACAAATCGATGAAATTGATAACAACCGCGAAGGCAAAGACCAAACACTCCAGCGAATCCGGGCCTGGCGCGAGTCCAAGAAGCAAAAAGACGCTCCGATTGCCGAAGCGGCGCCCAAAACGCCGGCCGAAGATTCGGTAGCAGACGGGTTGAAGAAGGAACTAGCAAAAAGCGAAGCATTTTTGGGGAGTATGATGCGAAGAAGCAGGTGGAGTTGGTGCACCCGTGGTCGGAGTGGATAGAGTTGATGGAGAGGCTACTACAGCAGAATTATTTTGATCGTAAGAGGAAGGATGAGGATGGTATGATGCAAGGCCTCGGCTTTGATGTGTCGGGCTCCGCCGTGGAAGATTTTTTGTAGTAGTCATACGTGTATGTCGTTGTGATTATCCTATTGATTATGATTTGGTAAGCTAAGTGGAGCAGATGGAAGAAGTAAGATGGAGCAGATGGAAGAAGTCAGCAGATTGCATTTCATCCTTGGGGATTTGGTAAGCTAAGTGGAGCAGATGGAAGAAGTAAGATGGAGCAGATGGAAGAAGTCAGCAGATTGCATTTCATCCCTGGGAATTCTCACTCCAATGATTGCCAGCGAGGGCTAAGTTCCAGTGAGGGCTGAGGGCCAGTAATCACTGGATGCCCGCGACCGCTGGCTACGGCGAGCGCTCGCTGGAGTGCAACGAGCGCTGGGGTGAGGGAATTCAATTCCAACAAAAGTCGATAAAACTCTCCCCAAAATCCAGTATAAATCCCACAAAACTCCTCCCCAAATCTCCGAATTCATCCTTAACTCCATCTGAAATCCATAGATTTCCCAAATCTGTAGAGATTGAATACACCCCCTTAGAGATTCTGGGATGCGAATGATACATATTACTCTGAAAAATGGCATGCATGTTTATGTTTGAGAATATCACATCATGAAACAATGTATATTGAAAATAAATAATTGAAGTTAAAATTATATATATTTTTCTCATCGTGATACAGATAGTAAGAAATGTAATAAAATTAAATCTCACAAAATACCACATAATCCGAGTTTATTTGCTAGATTATTGGTTAATATTGCAAAAAAGTACAACATAACTATAGCTATTTGTTCGCCACAATCATCAATATTATATTCATTTACATCATATGATCATAGCATGAAAAAAAAATCTATTTTTAAATCCAAAATAGTTAGCAATGTTTTCAAAAAAAAAATATTTTTTGTAATGAGTAATATTTTTTGTGTTGTTTCAATGAGTGTTCCCTAAATTGCTTTGGCGCCAAAATTTTCAAAACAATATTCAAGTGACTTTTCTCCTCCAAGATTGTTATATATCTCAGATATGCCACTGCATGATCTTTAATCCCCCGAGCTGCTTCTTTGCAGAAATTAAGTGCTTCCAAGCTCCTCTTATATGGTTTTCCACTTCATCTCAACATGTATCACTCCATTCTTCGAATCGATCAAATGATACTTCTGGTTGATACGGCCGTTGTGCACGACATCAGTAAGGTTAATATCGACATGTCCTAAAGATTCCTATGTCCAACAAAGAATCCATGAAAAGTTGTAGTTGACACGAACTACCTCAAGTCAAGAGTCGAATAGAAAGAACCAGCCAAAAGAGATGGACTAACGCCATACCTTCGAATGGAAGCTAAGGCTCGTTCGTTTGCTCATGACCTTTATATGAATCTTGTCTTGCAACGGAGGCTCTTCTAGCAAGAATTGGAACTCCTCGTTCCACAGAGGGTTGCGCGTCTTTCTTACCATCTAAAAACAACCATTTTCGTTATTTTGATCACGACGAAGGTTATACAAAGAAACGAAAAACAACGTGTCATATGTGCAACTTCTAAAATAATTGTGAAAAGGATAAAAACTACCTTTGATTTCTTTTTTTCGCCTCTAAAGATTACCAACACGTACGGATTGTTGTGGCGCGATCCTTCTACATCATGAGCAGCTTGCACGGTGACTAGGAGTAGGCCTGCACCCGTCGTGCTTATGTTGCTCGGAGCCCTGTCCATTCTGCTGTCTTTCCTACTGTAGCTATCAAGAATCCCGCTGAAACTATCATTGTCTTCTCTAAATGGAGCGTAAGTGAGCTCAAGAAGGAGCTGCCCTCGTTGCTTCTTGTTGCCAGGAACGGAGATGCTCGTATCTTTCAACAACTCGAGAGTGACTTCTTTCACCTCATTTGGCATCAGCACTTTCAGAGGAAAAAGTTGTGTCCCGAGTCTATCATGCGAGCCTACCTGTTTTCAGTGTCATAACACTCAACGAACTCTACTAGTAGAAAAGAGAGAACGAATACCTGCCAAGTAGTAGCTAGCATACTAAAAGGCGAACACATCATTTGTATTACCTTGTCCCAATCATAGACATTTATGTGAAGAACTTGAGATTGAGGATCCTTGACTGAGAGCTTGAATTCCTCGTTCCACTCGGGATTCAAGGTCTTCTTCTTGACCGTAGTTTTCTTGGTAATCTTCTCTCCGCTGAGGTTAAGCTTGACATACGGATCAGACAAGCCAAGTAGATCCATCTTTAGAAGCTTCGTTGCATGTAAAACTCTCACGTGCAGGATTCCAACGGGCTTCATCACGGCCACCCTAGTATGGAGATGGATAGTTTCAGCATAATATTATGAGAACATGCTGTGCTCAAAGTAAACGAGCGACTCACGTTGAAGCATCAAGAACTGGTATTTCAAGAGATTTAGGCCAAAGGTAAAGACTCGCTACTTCTTTTTTAATCCTTTCCTGACAAGATTAGATAAATGGATTACCTCACTTGAGAACAGATCAATTCAATCACGCACATATTTATCGATCAAATTAAAGAGTTCGGGAATAAAATTGTTACCTGAACATATCGATAAAGGCCAGGAATGGACATTACATCGCCTCCCAACACATTCACCCCAAAGTCTATATTTGGCTGCTCAAAGATAACAAATTCTCAGTTGACAAAAAAGAAAATTTAGTTAAACTTGGCATCGACATCCTATTACATACCTTCTCCAACAGAGACACCACTATGCTTGCAAAACATGGAATAGTAGGAACGAGGGGTTTCAAGGTAACCCGAGGCATAGCAGAAACTTGCAAATCGACCAGCTATAGAAAAAATAAGTCCATCAATACTCCAATCCAAAATATATTTTCTTGATATGAACTCAGTACATGTAGTTCTTCGCATTTTCAGTGGCTCGACTCAACTTTTACCTGGATTGTCACTTTTATGGATGAAATAGTTACTGCAACGATTATATTTGTATTGCTGGCCCATCTGATAGCTGGTTCCATTACTAGTTCCCTCTCGTTTGTCTCATAGACTTTGAGACCTGTCAATGACAATCAAGACATTCTGTTGAGTATTCTCGAAAACGCACTCTTCATTGAAGTCGAACAGCTAATTCAAAATCAAGAACTAATCTACATTTGATACAGAAGGAGAAAAGCTCACCATGAACTGTTGGTGGAAGATTCCCGAGGCTTAGGTTCTTGAACTCGATGGCTTCTATCCTAAATTGCCCTATGTACTCTGTAAAAATCGGCTCTGCTGTGCTTCTAATTGTATTGCAGATTGCCTGCATGTCGTTTATCAGTGAAACTGAATTCTTAATTAATTATATAGATACAAGATTAGGAAGCTACAAACATACCTTCTCCAAGAAAGGCCACATATATGATATAAATTTGTTCAACCAATCTATCTGCATAGTCAAAACATTTCATCAGCATTTGCTATAATTAGATATTCTTTCTGAATAAATTGCACCGGATAAAGTAGGAAAGATATATGTCCACCCGTTCGTAGTCAGGACTCTTCACCCACAAGGGCAGCTCGGGCATAAGGTCTTCCATTGCAACAGCATCAAGCTCAGAAAGTGGCCTATTCTCGAGATCCTAGTGTCGATTCAAAGCTAGTGAGACCACGTTTTCTCAGAACTTCACAATGTAATATAAGAGTTGCAACAAATGGGCCGTTAATCCCGCAGTGAAAACGAACAATATGTACTTACAATAACTATTTGTAAAGTAATCTAATAAGAAACCAAAGGAATTTTACATTTTATCAAGAACAGAGCTTATAATCAATTCATAAATAATCGAGACAAAAGGTATCTAATTCCACATAGCTTTTGAACTTTTCCAACTTACAGAACTAGCTTTATAACATCACTATTTTATTGGGCATAAAGCTAATTCTAACACAAGCAAGCCTAAAAAAGTTGACCATATTCAAGAAACACAACTATTAATAGAAATCTTAAAAATTTTATTTCATCCGAATATATTTCCTTGATATAAGAATACCCACCTTCAATATCTCCTAACATAATTATAAAAAAACTAATAACAATACCTAACAAATGAGGAAATCCAGTGGCTCCTTTTTGCTTTAGTCAAATTGAGTGACCACAATTAAGCTTGTTTGGCAGACCTATTATTTCCTAGTATTATGTATTCAATCACTACTAAACATTAAATCATCCTATCATCTTTGTTTCTCCTTCCCATACTCGAATGGGAATTGCTACTAATCTATGACTGATTTCTTACAGAATCGGATGGAAAATTCATAAATAACCATAACAATTGGAGGACTGCACTCCTTTTCAATCACAAGAAAGATTTTTAATCATTCGGTTTGGTGAAATCACGGTAAGATGCCGAAACCATGAATCCTTCATCAACCAAGTCATTCACGCACACACACACACTGACACACACAGGGAACTCTAATTTTAATTGGATTATATTTTTGGTTACAGAATCAGAAGAGAAGAATTATATAAACAAAATCACTTTCTAATCAACCAATCGACTAAAACACACACACACACACGTATGTGATCGGTTGCATAAAACATAGTAAATCACAAAGCAGAAAGGCGTACATTTCTTTCTTAACGTTCCACATAATTGATAGTTCATCTTCTTTTTCCCTCAACTTTTAGTTAATCGCTGTCAATGCAACAGTTGAAACCAAGAAAAGTACAAAACACACACAGAGAAGTAAACAGGCGTTGGAGGGGGAGATGATTAATTACCTCAACATCTTCAGAATCAGAGTAAACGAATAAATAAAACCCAATAAAAAGACCAATCGGCAGCCCAAACCCAAAACCAATAATCCCCAACAAACTGCTCAACAATCCCATCTCCCTTCGCTCCAACTCCAAGAAACAATTGTTTCCCTTTGTTTTTGTTTGTTGTTGTTGTTGCGGTCGGGAGAGATAAAGACGTATCGGAAAAGCCCAGAAAAGGAATAAGAACAAATATACAGATAGGAAGGACTTTTGCCAGAGAAAATTAAAAGAAAAATAATAAACTGTAGAGGATCGCGATAGAATCTAAGAAAGGAAATACTTTGAAGAACGAGTTTGAAAGTTTCGAAGGGAGGAAGAAGTAGGAACTCCCCCACTCCAACCCGCCAACGGTCGTACACGCGACACGTCAAATTTTCAAATTTACAAAACTCAAACCGACAATAACTAAAAAGAGGCTAAACTTAAACATACATACATACATACTAAAATATTGCTACTTCATCGTACTCTCCGAAAAGGATTTGTAGTAATCTTTACAGAATTCGAACAAATCCTCTTGTCGCACGAGCAAGAAAAGAAAAATAGAAAAATAATACTAATAAATAAATAATACTAATAATAAAATAAGAAGTGATGGTTATATATATGCTGGTGCTGTGATGTGATGTAGCGACAGGTTTTATTTATTTATTTTATTTGTGGCGACAGGTTTCTCAAATTTTATATTTATACGTCAATATCAGAAGATGTAATGATTCATGCTTTCGGGGGGCTTCGGCAATTTGTTTTGGTAAGAAGAAGAATCATGTCCAAACAAATTTATGTGGTCTTCTTTCAAAAAAAAAAAAAAAAAGCCGTTGTTAACTTCAGATAGCGGCTGCTAGTATTTAAATAAGTTAACTAAATAGTTGTATAATACTATATGAGAATATCATGTGATATAGTCAATATGAGTATTGAAATATAAATTATAGCTCACTCTCTTTATAAATATAAATTATAGCCATTTTTTTGAATTTAGGAATTAAATACTCTTTTCCCTCTTTTATTTGTGATCCATCACTCTTTAATCCATTTTATTGACACTTAATTTTCTTTTCAATTTTTTTTTCTTTTTTTATTGTTTTTCTTATTTTTCAGTTTTTTTTTTCTTTTCTTTTTCTATTTTTTCTTATTTTCCAGATTTCTTTTTCTTTTTTTCTATTTTTTTTTATTTTCCAGATTTTTTTTCCTTTTTTCTGTTTTTTTTTTATTTTTCAAATATTTTTTTATTTCCAAATTTTTGTTTGCCTCTTCGTTTTTTTGTTTGCCGCTTATTCTTTGGTCAAGATTCGAGTGAGGGGAGCCGAAGGCCTCGGAGCGAGCCGAAAAAATCTAAATTGTTGCCCGACGATTATCCTTATATTAGTAATCGGAGCGAAGGCGGAGCCGTATAATCGGAGCCGAAGGCGGAGCCGCAAAATCGGAGTAGTATAACTTGAAATAATTGGAATGTTCGTCCCAAGAGTACCATATCATAACTTGGAACATCTGGAACTAATTTGACAATTCGTCCCAGTTGTACCAAATCTGGAACAATTGGCACTAATAAGGCTAAATTCGTACCAGATGTACTAGAACAATTGGTACTAATAAGACTAAATTTGTACCAAAAGTACCAAATGCCTCATACCCGCCCGACCCGACCCGCGCCCGCCCGCGTCAAACCCGAACCGCTCCGCATTTCATTAAGGGTATTTTCGTCCCAAATTAAAAAAAATGGCAAAATTTATATTTTTGAAGAAAGTAGGCCAAAATTTATATTTTAATGATTATTATGGCTATTTCAAAATATGTCTCATGCTATATTTCAAAATATTATAATTTGCATAATTCTCATAAACTGAGTATCAATTTTAATTAATTTTATACACTTTCAGAAAAAAGATTGATTCTTGAAAGCTGAGCTGTCATGAATCACGAATTTGACGTAGAAATGTCTACAAATGCAAAATTTTCAATGCTAATTAGGTCCATAACGACATAGTTTTTAGGTTGAATTTTGTTTTAGGTCATTTTAAGCTTATACATA
Source organism: Schizonepeta tenuifolia (assembly GCA_029490685.1). Lineage (NCBI taxonomy): Eukaryota > Viridiplantae > Streptophyta > Magnoliopsida > Lamiales > Lamiaceae > Schizonepeta > Schizonepeta tenuifolia. Next base: position 88,803,544 of record CM055959.1, read on the forward strand.
TAACATTTAAGGGGAAAAAAATACATATCTATTTTTTTTTTTTTGATATCGTGGGAACCCGCAGCCGCTACCTTCGATGCCTAGTTAAGGGTAGCACTGAACGAATTTGACTATTTAGTCTAGATAATGTTATGTGTAAATTTCATTAATTATTATAGATAAACTTTATTTAGTATGCACACGAGAATCCCCCTCTATATGAAAGGTCAGATTTATATCACCTAAAATTGGACGGAGTTTACCTATCTTGTATGATTTACAGGTTACTGCATAAGGATGGAGGTTTATCCAATGAACACTAGAAATAATGGTTGCGGACCCCACGAATTTTAAAAAAAGGTCAAATTTATATGGTTCAATTTTTTTTGTTATCGGTTCTCAAGTTATTATCTAGTTTGCAAATTTCCAAATTACAAGAAGACAAAAGGAGTTAATGGTTTAGATAAAGATAAAAAAAAAATAAATAAATAAAAATAAAAAAAAAAAAAAAAAAAAAAAATCGTCTAATAATAAAAGGAAAATAAATCTAAACTAGAGATGCGTTAATGGTTTAATGGAAAAAAAAATAAAAAATCAAATGTCTATCGTAGCATAGAGCATCCTAGTCGAGCTAAGTCTTAATGGCCAATTTTAATTAATATTTTGTGTATAATTGCACGTCTATAATCTATTATATGCTTCAATCTAATGCTATTTATGGTTAGTTGACTTATGATAATAAAACCCATTATCTTTTTGTATATTGAAAATTTGAAACGTTAATGTATATTGAATTTTTTGAAATTTTGAAAATAAGAGTCAACAAGGAGGTTTCTTTGTATTTTAAATGGAGCACTTTATTTGTAATATCCCGGATATTTTTTTCCGTCGCGAAAATAAAAATTTTCGTTTTAATTAAGGCTTTGTTTAAAGAAATTCAGTTATAAGAATAACGGCGAAGTCTGTTTCTGAAAATAAGTTGCAGAAGTCGTACAACCGACTACTGTATTAGGGTTTCGGCGACCGATAAAATTTTCGTTAGAAACCTCAGATCGAAAAAGCGTCTGACTTTACATTCACTTATTTTACGATATGAGTTTAATATTAGAAGTCAGTTTTATTTATTTTTCCGGGCGAATTTTGGACTGCGACGTCTCGACTTTTTGAAGTTTTTCGGGAAACGAATTGTCCTTTCCAACTAAGTAAAATATTTCGGAACTAATGGTCGTATCCATTTTTGTCAATAATGTGTCCGTCTAATAAAGTAATTGTTCGTTTTTAGTTACAGTATTAGATTCGGAAAAAAAATTAGATTTATAGTTAATATCTAGATATTTGTTAAATAGTTAAACCTCCTTACTTTACTATAAATAGCAAGTTGTCTTCCATTTTTTTCTTCTTCATTTCTCCCCAACCAAACCGCCCCCCATCTCTCTCTCTCTTCTCTCTCTTGTTCTTTATCTTTAAGTGTGTTCGTCAAGTTCTTCAAGCATTCAAAGTTTCATAACTTATTCATCTTCCGATCGATTTCAATTTCGATTACATATTTGGAAAGGTGAGAGCCTCCTCTTCATTACTATCCGAATAAAATTCCATTCCTTTAATTATGAAATTTTCGAAAATTAGTAAGAGATGAAGAAGATGATGTTCTAAGTTATGACATGGTTATTAATGCTTAGGATTAAGTTTCTACGGTTGAAATCAAGAATAAATCATGTAGGAAGAAATTGTGAAATTTTCGAAACATACATGAAATAATTGGTAAAGATTTAGCTTGAATTTAAAGGTGTGATTTGTGGAATATGTTTCTATGTATTAGTATGTTAGTGTATGAATTGTTTAGGAATTTTCTAAAAATAAAAATGAAAATGTAAGAGATGAAGAAGCATGATTTTGATTAGGTAACTCTTATGTTTTTGATGATATGATTTGATATATATGATGTAGGAAGCATGTAGTTCAACATATATTTAATTTAGATTTTTCTAAAAATAAAAATGAAATCGTTGGAGACGAAGAATCGTTGATAGAATTAGTTTTGATGTTGATATGGATTTATGTTTGCATATTAGTTGATCTATGTAGTTAATGATGATAATTGGAAAGTTTGAACGAAATCTAAGAACGTCGAACTTTTCGTAAGAGACAAAGAGTCGAGCGTAATCGTCAATAGAAAAATCGAACGAGAAAACTAATCGAATATTAGTGATTGTTGGTATGCTAGGTTGGTTGTAGAATTAATTGAGAATTAATTATCGATTATGAAAAATCGATGCATATATGAACTTTAAGTCTATGTTTTTGTGTTTCACATGTTAGATGATCATGATATAAGTTTCTAAAATCATAATTAGGTTAATTATGCATGATAAGATTAAGAATGGAATTTATTGAACAAGTATAAGAATATTTGCATGTAAGTAGATGGAATTAAGACTATACTAAATAAATTATGATTCTACATGTTATAAGTTGTGTTTGATGATTGATAAGTGAAATTAGAATTATTTGAAGCATTATAGAAACTTGAATCGATAAAATCACACGTCGGAATCAAAAGTTAGAAAACGGACCCGTAATAGACTATTTTCGAGTATGAACTTTTGATCTATGAATATATATGCATAAAGTGAATATAGTAATGATATGCATAAGTGTAGTTGATGATGATGTTATATAAATTATGAAATATAAATTAGAAGTTAGATATGATTTGAATTTGAAATGAAATTTGTTAAGTAAATTGGTTAGTTGAAAAGACGAGAAAGTGCTCGTCATTTTGTTAATCGAGAAACGTGAAGGTGTTCACGTTAAATGATTGTGTGTGTTGACTGTTATGTGATAGAAATTTCATGCACATAAAGATTGTATAGCATTGATCGAACCTAGGGAATCGTGCGTCGAGTTTTAAAAACGATTAGGGTTTCTCGGCAGTTTTGCGACCCTTCACGGAAACGGCCATAACTCTTAGCTCGTTTAAAGAAATCGAGATCTGTAAATTGGGCAGTAAACTAGACATCCATGTCTTTCTTTTGGTACCAAGAACATCCCCTGTTTTGAAGTATTATGTTCTGTAGAGGCTCCAGACTTACTGCCTTGTACAGAAAATGTCTAAAACTCATTTTCTTAAGTTGAATTCTTTTCAACTTAATTCTTTTAAGAACTTTTAAGTCGTTAAGGGTTATCGACTTCCGTCTTTAACTAATCTAAATATCGAGTAAGGAATCAAGTTAGTTCTAAATGAGATGTGTTTGAATCCCGTTTCTTTTAAATCAAAAGAGATTAGTTAAAGTGCAAATGCCTAAAAGACTTAACCGAATCCGAATTGCTTTTTCTTTAATCGTCTCGGTCGATTATTAAAGTTTGAATATTTGCGATAAAAAGGAGGAAGTCGGAGTTGAAGACAAGACGGAAGACAGAAGGTTAAAGTTTGTTCTGTAAACGGTTAAGGTGGGCTTTCTATATACAAAAAAATAAAATGAGTTTTGTTATGTTTTTGAACTGCTATAAAAGTACTTGTTTTAAAGTGATTATCAGTGCATAAAAGAATTTGTTTTTGTGAGTTCTCTTGTGTCATTCTGAGTTAGCCAAAAGGGTGCTTTCCAGAGTTAGTTAGCAAAAATGGTGCTGACTAATTGATCGGACTCTGAGTTAGTCAAAAGGGACTTTCCAGGGTTAGTGTACACGGTAGCCATTGTGTGTGGTACTCTGTTGAGGGGTAGCCAGCCACGGTGAGGAGCGTTTGCGGAAGAAGAAAATGCTTCTTCCCCGGCATTGAAACGGGCAAGTTGAATGTAACAACAGTCAGAAAATGCTTACGTAAGCTATGTTTATGAAAAGAAAATGTTTAGTAAGCATGGGCCTTTGAAAGAAAAACCCCGTTGTGTTACTTTGAGAATGCCTGATAAATCTATAAAAACTTATGATATATTTTCGGCAATGTGCCCACTAAGTGCTTTTGTACTTAGCCCTGTATATGTTTTATAAATGTGCAGGTTGAGTGACGATGGCGGCGGAGGTTGAGTAGAGGTTGTATATAGGAAAGAAGAATATGTTTCCGCTGCAAACTACATCATTTTATGTTGTAGAACTTTTCGGTTAAAGTTTCGTACTTTAAACCTAATCTACTCTGAACACAACTATGTCGAGCGATTCTTCGAGATCGACTCTCTTTTGTTAGTAAAATTAGTTCATAGATATCATCTTGTTTATTATTATTGGTTAATGCATCTATTCAGTTAGTTATTCCCCCTTCTTTAATCCAACCCTTAATCGCACCCCGGCTTTGCCGTCCCTCGGGATTTGGGGCTGTGACATTATTGGACTCGGTAATTGAAATTAAGGATTTTTCATATAAGAGTTACAAATATTTCCTTGTGGAAGTTAAATACTGCTCCCTCGGCAACCAATCCAACAAGAAAAATAACATAAAAACTAGACACAAAAAATATGTCTCGTTAAAGTAAATATCAATTTGGAGTTATAATCTTTACATTTAATTTTTCATTATGAACAGTAAAATCCATTTGTAGTTGTTTCGACTAATCCACTAATGTTCAAGGAAAAAAGAGGAAACAAGGAAAAGAAGAAAATGGAGTGATCATAACACCCTTTGTGCAAAAATGTTAAATGTTTTTTAATTATTGATCATACCTATTGAAAGACATAGTATATATATTAGTGTAACGAAGTGAGTGTCAATGTCACACCCACCAAAATGTGAAGAAAGCTCAGCTAACAAATCTCCAACTACTAAGAGCATTTACAGCAAGGGTCTAGTAAGACCTAGGTCTAAGCACTGGGAAGCGTGATTTTAATGATTGGTGGTGTTGAGTTAGACATAGGTTGATTTCTCCACATCAATGGGGTTGAGTAAGACCTAGGTCTAAGCACTGGGAAACGTGATTTTAATGATTGAATAGATTTTATTTTGTTGTTTTTTTTATTTGTAATAAATTTTATAAAAATTAACTTAATTAAATTCAGAAATTAATAAATGACAATTTTATTGAATTTAAAAAAAACTACAACATACACTAATTAAAAAAAATACAATAACAAAAAACTACTTCATTACAATAATTTAAAAAAAAAAAAAAAAGACAACTACTCCTCCCAATTGAATTCCCTTGCAAGTTTGCGGCGAACATTTTCGTACCTCGCCTTTTGCTCGGGATTCATATGCGACGTGTCGGCAATATAGATATTGAACGCCCACTCCTCCCTCGATTGCTTGTTGAGGGATGCCAACTCTTCTGCCGCTTGCTCCCGTAGCGCACTTTTGCCCTTCTTCCCCTTTTTCGCCGCTTTCGCCGCTTTCACTCCTTCGGGTCGAACCTGCAGAGTGTTTGCATCGCTCGCGGATGTGGTGGATGCGTTGCCGCTGGTGAAAAGCCCGACAACTGCGAAAAGCCATATGACGGAGGGACTTGGGAGAAGCCGGACGACTGTGGAAATCCAGCTGAATGGGGGAATTGGCCGTACCCCTGCGGCTGTGAGAACTGCGAGAACCCAGTGGCCGGAGGGAATGCAAAGAAACCCGGCGTCGGGAGAAAAGCACCAAACCCTGCAGGGGCCGAGTATTGGCCGAAACCTGGAGAAGATGAGAATTGGGAGCTTGGATTCGCCGGATTGGGAGGTGGATTCGCCGGATTGGGAGGTGGGTTCGGTGGGATTGAACAAAAGTTTGCGAATACCACGAATTAAACTGATCGTCGGCCATTTTTTTGCACAAAATATGATGTGAAAGAGTAATTTTGTTTGTAGGGAAGATTGGATGAAGAAAGAAATTTTTTGGTGTGTAGAATGAATGAGATGAAGGGATATATATAGTGAAAAAATGGGATGTAGCCGTTGGGGTGTATTTAATTTTGTTAATATTTTTTTTTCAGAAAAAAAAAATGGACCAATGGGGACGCGCCACGTGTCCCCATTTTTTGACGTGGCGGAGTCGAGGGAGGGATCGAAGGATCGACCTCGCCTACGACTCCACCATCGACACAGGGGGTGTCGATCCCCCCACAATGGTGATCGACACAGGGTGTGTCGATGTGGGGGTGTGTCGAGCAGCATCGACACAAGATCGACACCCCCCTATCGAGCCGCGCTGTAAGTGCTCTAAGAAAATCACACTATGCTCGATCTATATAAGATCTTTTTCATGAAGAATTGATGACGTTTCAGTTACTAAAAACTAAGATTGAATGGGAATATCAAACTGCAAAACAGAATAATCTATTGATATTATAAATACAATGTCGGAATTAAATATCCAATTTAAACGATTACGTACATTTATAGCTAGAAAAAAAAAATCATGACAAGAAATAACATTTTTTAAACATTTCTAAATTTCAAAATTTTCATGCGATTTGATTAATTTGATGGCAAAGCCTTTGGCACTAACAACAATTCAGATAAAATTCCATGTAAAAAAAAAAAACAAAAAACAATTCAGATAAAATTAAAGTTTATAATTCTCATATTTTCATTTTATTACATTTATTAGTGTTAATATGCTAATATTTTTTAGTTTATTTCCAAGTTCGAATTTGAATTTATCCTTATGTGCATGAAACTGTGTCACTTTTGTGTTTGTGTCTGCATACGTACATAGCATACCATGTTCCTGTTGTGTTATCCAGGGGCAGATCTAGAGCTAGCCTGATAAATTTTTATTTTATAATTATATTTGGATTGAATTTTTTATTTTTTCCGCCATTTTACATGTATAGTTGAAAGTTCGCTCGTTTAAATTTGTAACCAAATACATAAATATAATCTCGTCCGACCACATTTAAAATTTTAGCTCCGTCCCTATGTATATGCTAGCAAATTATGATCGTAGTTGATCTTATTATGTCATATTATGTTATGTTGTAATCATGTTAGTAGGTAATTACAATTTTGGTTACCAAAACTCTAGAAACTCTTTCCTTTTCTCTGCTTTGTTTATTTTTCTTTTCCTCTTATTTGCTTGTTTTTAGATTAGCCAAATATGAATGTCTTAGTGCTTGTTTGGTAGGTAGTATTAAGTCATATTATATTATTAATATAGGTTAATGTGTTGTTTGGTATTCCAAATTATTAATACTGAAAGCCATTTATTATTATGAAGCCCTATATTATAATACAAAGGTAGGCATATTAATAAAACCACCACCCCCTAATATTATTTATGTTAAGTTCAACAATAACTCATAATAAATGTCAAAATGATAAAATTGTCCACCCTTCTTCATCTTCTTCCCCATCTTCTCTCTTTTACCTCCCGTGTCACCGCCATTCAACAGTAGCCCAATTCATCTTCTTCCTCTCTTTTCTCTCTTTTGTCTCTCTTTCTCACCGCCTTTCCCGTCGCCGCCCCAATTCATCTTCTTCACTCTCTTATGCATCTCTTTCTCATTCTTCCCCACCTTCTCTCTCTCCTGCCTCTCATTCTCCACACTTCTGCCTTCCTCCGCTGCCGCCACCACCGGACTTGGATCCCATATGGTGACCCGTAAACACCCCCACCAGCGCCGCCTATATTAACCCCCCGCCATTTCCTACCGCCGCTGCCCCCTCCTTTTCTACAATCCAAGTCCCAGCCATGGCGGTCTTCTCCCCCTCCGTATCTCAGAACCTCTGCAAATACACCTTGTCGGAGGCCTCGCCGCTGATGAAGCTGATGAACCCATTCAATTTTAATCTGATGAAGCACGACTGCTGCTCCTTCAGCTTGCTGCAGCATTCCGCCGACGGATCCCCGCCCTCTGATATCGCCCCTAGACATGAGAACAGCTCCGTCGGCATGCAATCCACGGCCGACGTTGATTGCACCATTGCCGCCACCACAACCACAACCACAAACAATGCACAAGCACCCTTCTTCATCTTTACACAATTAATTTGTGTATACATATATATATCTGATGATATGTTGATTTGTGTGTGTTTGAGTGTGGAGAAAGGGGTGTTATTTATAAAAGGAGTTGGAGCTAGGGTTGGTGAGTGGAGCTGTCATCGTTGCAGTATTTCTGGGGATTATTCACGTGAATCCAAATTGTGGATGGAGCTGGCATTCATGTTTCTGGGCTTTACAGAAGTGATTCGCATCTGCCGCTCATCAATATACTCTACTATTACTATGCTTTTATTTTTAAGATCGATGCTCATAATAATTGATGCGGATGAAGATGCCACGATTGAGTTGCAGGAATCTGTGAGATTAAGAGATAGAGTGAAGAAAGATAGAGAGAGGAAGAGAGATAGATAGAGAGAGAGAAAGGGAAAGAGAGAGTGAACGAGATTTAAGATATTGGTGCAGAGAGAAAGGGATAAGGAGTGGCAATGTGTGTATTTTATTTGGTATGGTGAGGGTAAAATGGGAATAACATAACTTAATATTCATTTTAACAGATTCTACCAAAAAATCAAACTTTGATAAAAAAAGTTGTTGTATTTTTTACCAAACACACAATGAAATAAAATATCATACAATTGTCATATTATTTGTTGCAAACTTATAATTAAGTTGCAAACTTTGAATTTTTATTTTAAAATATTTAATCTATTGGGATAATTTGAAGTGTCCCAATTACATGTTTCTAAATATAATCATTTGGACATTTTTTTTAATATGTTATTTTAGTTTTTCATTTATTTTAGTTTTTAAATTATTTGTTTAAATAATATTTGGTAATATACAATTACAATTTTTTTATTTCTATCTCTTTTTAAACTTAATTAAAAATAAGAGTTATGATTGATGGGGTCAAGATTTGTAATCTTTAAACATACCGATGTTCAAGAATCATTAACACATAATAATTACCTTGAATCGAAGATATTATGGTGGGAATAACTTCTCCACGTGGTTTTATTCATTTACTTCTACCTGCAAAACGTAACGCCGGGTTGTGTGCTGGCGTCGCGTCTCCGACGATCAAGTCAGTGTGTGTAGAACACGAAAGCTTGAGAGAATTCAACGAATTCTATCATTTTAGAGAGATAAAGATCGTCATAATGAAGCTGATACCTACTGTTGTGCAGTGAAATCTATATATATACCTGTAAAAGTAAGAGTATTTCTGGTATTTCGGGGAGACATTGGAAGTCTGCTAACTGACTTTGGTGGGGGAAGCTTCCCCACTTTGATTGATGTAATAGGTCGGTACCGACATCTTTCTGGGATATTTATGCCTTGAGAAGACAAATTCGTAATGTACTTTAGACCAGCTGTCGATAAAGTATAAGTGGGCCGTGTTACCCTCACGTAACATTCCTTCAGGACAAATTTCCATTAGGTAACATTCCCTCAAGTCAAGTTTCGATGTCTCGGGGCATGTTTCCCCAATACTAAGAGTACTAGGGCAAGGTTTCCGTCTAAGCAGAGAAGCACTTAGAGTGCTGAAGCAAGGTTGCCATCTAGGCAATCATGATGTACAAAAGGTGTCCCATCAATGGTGACTAAAAGTACACGTTTTCGTGAATAAAAGTAACAATCGTTGTGAAAAAAAAGTACTCCTTCCGTTCAGGAATAAGTGTCCACTTTGTACTGGCACGGAGATTAAGAAAGCTGATAAAGTGAAAGTGAGTGGGTAAAAGTTAGGATATAGGGGTAGTGAGATAATGACAAAAAAATAGTGGTAATGACAAAAAAGATGTGGTATTGACCAAAAAGTAAGAATAAAGTTGTTGGGATGATAAAAAGGTATAAATAAAGTTGATGTGAGCTGGGGTCATAAATGATAAAGGATAGTAATTTCTGTAAAGTAAAGATAATAGTATTGTACAAAAAGGCAAAGTGGACACTTATTCACGAACATGGTTACTGTTCTAAAGTGGACACTTATTCGTGAATGAAGGGAGTAATAATTTTGTAACATTACCTTTCATAGTATCAATAATTATGTTTGATCACGATAATAATTACTTGACCAAATCATTAAAAGTACACGTTATCGTGAACAAAAGTAATTATTATCGTGAAGAAAAGTAATATTTGTGAAACATTACCTCTCTTCCTATCAATGATTACTTTTTATTACGATAATAATTACTTAACAAAATAACTTAAAGTACACGTTGTCGTGAATAAAAGTAACAATCGTTGTGAAAAAAAGTACTCGCTCCGTCCCACCGAATATGGTCTGTTTTCCATTTTGGGACGTCCCACTATACTTGGTCTGTTTCCTTTAAAGGAAACAATTATAGTTTATATACATGGCTCATCATCCCATCTAAACCCCACTAACTTACTCTCACTACAAACTCAACCATCTCATCTATAAATTTATTAACATTATAAGTATTACATTCACGCTACACTAAACACTTTCTTTAAACTTAATACATTTTTCTTAGTCTCCGTGCCCATATGAACTAGGCCGTATTCGGCGGGACAGAGGGAGTAATAATTTTGAAACATTACCTTTCATAGTAATAATTATTTTTAGTCATGACAATAATTACTTAATCAAATAATTAAAAGTACTTATTGTCGTTAATAAAAGTAATAAGCAAGTAATATTTTTTTATTAATTTTTTTAATAAAAAATCCTTATAGAAAAAGGAAAATGAATAAATAACTAAAAAAATTGAAAATAAAATAAATTGAATAATAGGTAGGACACACAATATAATAAAAACGAAAAAAAATAAATAAATAGAAATTATGCTTTAAAATGATAAAACAACATACATATAAAAAAATTTCTAACTAAAATGTAATACTAACCATTGTAACCTAGCGGTTACAAGCTCGCCTTAAGAGCTTTGATGCAATGTGAGGCGTTGGGTTCGATCTTCCTTGAGGGCAACTTTTCGATTTTTTTTTTAATTAAAACAATAGGTATCTTACAAATAAATTTCCCTACCTTATAAAATTTCATGATCCCAATTTTATTACTTATAAGAGTGAATTTTCAATTTCAATAAATATAATTGATAAAAAGGTTACGAGTAGAAATAAATTGTATATAATTCTTTAATGTATTGAAATTAACGAAATTTATGTATTTTAATTAAATATATTCATGTATCGATCAATTTTTAACGCAAAATAAAGCATCAAATACGATAATTATGCTTAACTTTTTATTTCATTTGAAGAACTCAACATTGAAATTGTCAAATGTAATTACAAAAGTTAGATATGTAATTCATTTAAATTTAATGAAAAACTCTACACCCTTTATTTTGGATGTAATTAGAAACGTAGAGATGAAATCCACTTAAACTTAAGTTTCACGAAAAACAAATAACAATAAATTTATATTTTAATACATTATAGTAAATTAAAAATTATTAATTTATAGTATTGATGAGACATATATACTTATAAAAGGATTTTAAAAAATAATTATATTATTATCTTATTAAAATTGATATTTTTTTATAAAAGTCGGATCAAAATTGGAGAAATTTATTATATTAAACAAATATTAATTTAAACAGTACTATTAATTTATAGAGATTTTAGTGTAACTCTGAAATATAAAGTCTTGTTTGCATGTCGAGACTAACATGGAGAAGAATCCTATACACTTTTGGAAAATGAAAAGTTATAAAGTCAATAAAAAATATTTCCTTCAATTAAAAAAGTCAATACAAAATATTGAAAAGTATAGCTACATTTATGTCAAATCTCGTGCATTGTATGTGGACCAAATATTATTTGGATCACGCGGAATATGTTTGGGGTTTTGCAAAGTTGTGTATACTTGGCAAGTGGCAGTACTAATTTCGCCCTTTTTTAAAACAAACCATTTTATACGCCACTATTTTCTCTCTTTACAGCCCTCAATTTTAAGAAGTATTTATAATCGAACTATTGTATGCCTAGCCCCCTATTATATATTCTAATTAAGTAACAACTATAGGCTTAGCCCTCACATTATTATCTGTGTTTACGCTATTTTTGTTATTTTGAAATGTCTCTCGTAGATATGATATTTTTATTTTAGGACATGATTTATTTGGTTAGGATTTAAATCGCTAAATTCTTAGCTTGAAATAGAAATCAAAACAACAGGATGCAGCAATTAACGTGGTTCAGCAAAATCGGCCTACGTCCATAGAGGAGTCCCCGGAGGTAATTTACTACTATGAATCAATGAGGAAGGAAGATTACAACTCACACAACTACGAGAACAAGAAGATAAAACACAGCTTACAAGCCATATTAATGGCTGCTGTCTCAACCCTATCTCTCTCTTCTCTCCGTTACTAATTCTCTCAGATTCCTAATCTGAATCTCTTTTCTAATTCTTGACTCTCTCTCTCTCTCTTGACTCTCTCTCTCTCTCTCTCTATTACTTCAAAATATATCTCATATACAAACTGTAATGGGCTCTAACACAATCTTTAAGCCTAAATTGCAATCAATACCCTGAAGATTGTAATGGACTCATATACAAACTGTAATGGACTCTAACAAAATCTATTAGGCCCCTTTAGAATCTTGATTTGTGCACCCACACGCACACAATTTTAATCTTTTTCGCCTTACAACATCTTCATATTTACACAAAAATCTATTATTGGACCCACACTTACAACCTCACTAACACTAACCCAGGCCACTAACAAATTATAAAGCCCTTTATCCACTCAAAATATACCTAGGGTAATTTTAATTATAGACCCAAAATCTCTCACTATACCACTTAATTAAATAAATAATAAATTAAATATCAAATGTACTATCATATCTTTATAACCCTCAACTAACCAAATTTCTCTTTGCATCTTTTTCATCCACCTGTGAACTCCCACCCCCTTTCTCTCTCTCCCCGATGGTCCTCACCATTCGACCGCCATTTTACTCCAAAACTGGCCATGGTGAAACCCACAAGACCAATCTCTCTCTCCCCCTGCATTTTCCGACCGCCCTCGTCATTGTAGTCTTATCTCCATTCGACAGTGTTCGCCAAGTCACACCGGCACCACTCTTCCTTTTACTGCTTGCCTTCAACAGTCGCTGCTTAGACAGTCACTATGGTCCGGTGCCACCGTCGCACCTCCGTCAACGTTGTCGTCTAGAACACCACGATCTTGGTCTGAACTCACTCCGAACAGCCCAAAGCTGATCCCCTTAATTTTGTATTGTTGGTTAACACCATCATACATGGAGTAATTAATTGTAGAGATACTTTAATTAACAGTGATCAAAGAATTTTGAATATATATATATAAACGTAATTCACAAAATTACACGCAGAATTAGCAAACCACAACCATAGATTTACAAAAATGAATGGTTAAGATGCTATATAGGAATTCATCTTAAACATTCATTTTTGTAAATCTATGGTTGTGGATTGCTGATTCTGTGTGTAATTTGGTGAATTACGTTTTTATTTTTTATTTTGTTACATGTTCTTTTTCATTTATTCAAAATCCCTGCATTTTTGGGATTTCGTTAGGAAGTAGTTATTTAATTTGGACTGTTTATTACTTTTAGTTTTCCTTACTATCCTTATATTAATTATTATGAGATTTATTCAATTATTTATTTGATAATTATTTTTGAGAGCTATCCAATCTACTAGCATTGTATATTTTAGTATTCCTATAAAAATAATTATATTTTAATAGTACATGCTTCTTAATTTCATTATGTATATTTTTTGAAGGTTTGAGAATTTATATTTGTTATTTCTACAAACACTGATGTGGGGGACGCGAGATCTTCATAATCTTCTTAGGTTTTTTGGGTGATTTTATTTATTTATTTATTAGAATTTTAGTTGGGTGATGTAAGGGTATGAAGTATGATAGTATATTTAATATTTAATTTATTATTAATTTAATTAAGGAATTATAGTGAAAGATTTGAGGACTATATTTAATGTTATCCATATACCTATTATATATTTCTTAGAATCCGCACCCTAGGATGCCAAGAACTTAAACGCAATGGTACCCAAAATGGCACTGCGAAGAGTAATTTTAGGAATATATTTCTTCTGCAGATGATTACTTAAATAGAAGTTGAAAAACAAGTCATTTTTGAGATTTATTACAACTAAATATGGGCTTTAGAGTTGAGCCTACTGGGCTAAAAATCCTAACCCATTATCCCACGATCCAATGATATATTATAGAGTAATTTTAAACATAGCTCCTAATTTTTCTCACTATAAACTTTTTAATTAAAATACTAATAAAAAATATTATTAATGTATCATCTTACCCTTGTAATCTCCAATTTTTGTTTTTAAGAAAATAATATCAAAATAAATCCTAAAATATAACTATTGGTATAGCCCCCAAGAAAACATTAGATGCATATGGAAGAAGAACGATCCTACTTCAATTTCAAAGAGGCAATAATATACTGTATGTTTAATGAGAGTGTTTTTACATAAAATTATCTTAACAGCTAGTCTAGCTAAAGAATAAGAATTGCAAAATATTTCAAAGATGATGTGCAACGGCTAATCCTCCATGAATTTGCAGCCACTAAAACTCGAAATCTACATATATATACTTAAGAAAGTCTCTGCATACTTCATTTGAGAATGTCATTTGTAATTTTAGATAATAAATTCTACTAATTAAAACATAAATTATAAGATAATCATTATAATTATCACTATAATCCACCTTCGCATATCAAATCCAGCTGCCACTTCATGAATTGAATATAATTCTCAGATAATGTAATTAATTGAAATATTATTGTAAACAATATGGGAAATATTATATTTTGAAGCTTATATGTGCACAAGAATGTTATAAGGATAATGTTCACACTTTTCTTTAACACGCCGCAAGTGCACGAGTGCTTTTATATATATGGAAGTAAGGTCGTATTCCACAGAGACTGTTTTAATCTAATAAGTACCACTTTACATTATTATCTCTATTTAGTCTTCGAACTTTTGGATTTCTAATCTTAAATCAACGAGTAATCAAAAAGCAAACAAAAGTAATTAAATATTCAAATATGACAAAGAATATCTTAAGGCTTCGATTTTAATGGATAATTAAACTCAACTCCTACCAATCAACCAATTAACAAGAGTCTCAACTCTTCTTAAAACAATCACAAAATTAGTTTAAACCTATTCTTGTAGTGCCTAAACCGTGGATTACTCACTAAGATTTTCATCTCCGATAAACATCATAAGCAAATAACTCCAAAAAGATCATAAGATTAAAGCTCTCACACAATGTCTTTCCCTCTCGGTGATTTCGCAGTGTGTGTCATATATTTCAGTTCACATGTTAATCATCATCTCTCGAATCTCAAATTAACAAAACTAATTATGCTAAATTGGTGATCAATCAACTAGCATGCAAAACAAATCAAGAATATAGAAAAAGAAGAGAGGGACATAAATTGGTTAATTGATAAATAATTAAAGCTAATTATCCATCTACTCTCTAAACCTAAGATATAAAAGACTTAGCTACTCATAATTAAATCAAACACAAAATCAAAAGAAAAGGAATTTATAATCATTAAAGAAGAAAAACCGTAGTCGAAACAATAATCTTGAACTCTTGAACAAGTCTTCAAAAGCAACAAGACAAAGCTAAACTAAATTAAAACTAAGAAAAATAATAAAAGGTATCTAAGATGGTCGCTCTTCTATGTAATAGAAGGAGTATTTATAGCTAAAAATCTACCACAATTCGTGCATGAATGAAATCCTAACTATGAAAGGAGTTTTAATCAAAATAAGGAAGTTTTTAGGGTAAACCGCCTCACCATGCGGCCGCATGGTAGATCACATGAAATGAGCGTGAACGACTTCAAATTTGGGAAGACACGTGACCGCATGCGGTCCCGTCATGCGGACCGCATGGACCTACAAAGAAATAAAAACAAAAAAAAAATCTAACCTTGTTGGGTTGCCTCTCAACTAGCGCTTAGTTTAACGTCGTTAGCTTGACGCAGTCTCATAATCACAACTCATCAAGGAGGATGATACGTCGAAAGCCGACCATGGATTTTGTGAAATGAACGCCTAGGCAAAAACTCATTTGTTGTGTATTGATCACTTTTATCAGTGAGAGGACCCAAGTCCAAAATTTTATGTTCTTCAAAATATTTGAAACCTTCATCTTCATGAATCTTCAAAGTGTGATAGATGGAGAATATGTGCATCTCATCATTAACTCGAAGGGTAAGCTCTCATTTTTCCACATCAATTAAAGCTCGTCCCGTTGCCAAAAATGGGCGTCCAAAAATTAAAGGAATCTTCTCATCTTCATCTATATCCAACACCACAAAATCACAAGGAAAAATGAACTCACCCACTTTGACCAAAATATCTTCAACAATTCCCGTTGGATGAGCAATCGAACGGTCCATCATTTGAAGCACAATATTGGTAGGCGTGAGAGTTCCCATTCCCAATTTATTGAACAAAGACAATGGCATAAGATTGATGCTAGCTCTCAAATCACATAGCACTTTTTTAATTTGAAAACCTCCAATAGCACAAGGAATATGGAAGCTTCCTAGATCTTTCATCTTTGCAGGCAACTTCTTCATTAAGATAGACCGTATCAAAATTCTTGAACTTCTTCTTCTTCAAAAGCACATCTTTCAAGAATTTAGCACAATTTGGCATTTGTTGCAATGCCTCCACGAGTTGAATGTTGATGTGGATCTTCCGAAATATCTCAAGGAACTTGGAGAATTGTTCCTTCATGCTCTCCTTCTTGTGGCGTTGAGAAAACGACATAAGAGGACGATAAGGAGGTGGTTTTTGTGTTGCCTCCTCTTTTTAGCTTTGATTCTCCTCTTTCACCACTTGAATATCCTTAGAGCTTTCATTCTTGGCTTCTTCACTTGGAATCTCCAGTTTTTCATATAAAATCCCATTTCTAAGCGTGATGGTCATGCATTGCTCCTTTGGGTTGACCACGATGTTGCTTGGAAAGATGTTGGTTTGTCAAGGTGTTGGCAATGTAACTAAGTTGTTTTTCCATGATTGTTATCTATGTCTCCATATTCTTTGACCGTGTCTCTAACTCTTTGCATCTTACATCATTCGCTTGCATGAATTTAAGAAGCATATCCTCAAATTTTGATTTCTTCTCCTCCACAATTTCACTATTAGAGACAGTAAATCTGGGTGGTGGTTGCGAAGCATGGTTGGGATTCGCATAAGAAAGGTTAGGATGAGTCCTAGTACCTTGATATTGCGCTTGAGGCCTTTGCGATGTCCCATAAGCTGCTCCAGGAAGGTAACCATAAGATGACTTGTAATCCTCACAACCCATTCAATTGACATAATTTACATCCTCAATCCTCGATGCTTCTCCTTGAGATGTTCCGAGCCTTTGGGTGATCATATCCTCCATCCTAGTCATGAAATTCGACATTTGAGCCGTCAATTTGGCTACGAGATCGTCGTTTTGGGTTTGCCACTTTCTTTGGTGCACCCCTTGACTTCGACCATTGATGATTGTTGGCCGCTAACTTCTCCATGATGTCCGTTGCAGCTGCACATCCACGCTCCAGAATATTTTCTTGACCGATAGCATTCAACAAATTCTTGATTTCTCCGGTGCACCCATTGTAAAATAGCATCACCTTCTCATTGGCTGAAATCCCATAATTTGGACACTTCCATAGCATTCCCTTGAATCTCTCCCATGCCTCATAGAAAGTTTCTCCATCGAATTGACAGAATAGTTGAATCTCTAACCTTAGCTTCATTGTCTTGCTTGGAGAGAAGTATGTAGAGGAAAATCTTCACGAAATCATTCCAAGTTATAACTGCAGTTGGATCCAAAGTGTAAAACCAAAGCTTAGCCTCATCCCTTAAAGAGAATGAGAATAGGCGTAGCTTGATTGCATCGTGTGGAACCCCATTCTGTTGACTGTCTCGCAAACCTCCAGAAACTGACTTAAATGTGCATGAAGATCTTCAGTTGGCCGTCCTCCAAATTGATTGTTTGCACCATAGAAATAATTGCCGGCTTGAGCTCAAACGTGTTGGCATTAATAGCTGGACCATAGACTCATCTTTGTTGAACCACTGGTTGGAATTTAGCCTTGATTGGAGTCTCTTCTCTAGCCCTCTGTGCCTGGATTGTATCTCGAAGTTGCTGGATTTGCTCTTGCATAGCTCTTATGGTAGCATCATTGTTTGCCGAATCTCCCCATGTTATTTTCTCAAGCTTTTCTTTTTGCATTGTTGTAACGACAAGTAGCTTCGATTTCTGGATTCAAAGGCTCCAAGGGTAATCCTTGTGACCTCTTTTGCATACACTATCAGTTAATCACAAAAAAAAAATATTAGTGTAATAGTAATAGTATATGTCTAAATTAATCTCAAACAATCTAATTGTAATATTTCTAAAATTAAAACAGTCCCCGGCAATGGCGCTAAAAATATGTTTGCACTTTTCTTTAACACGCCTCAAGTGCACGTGTACTATTGTGTATATGGAAGTAAGGTTGTATTCCACAGAGAGTGTTTTAATCTAACATACCACTTTCAATTATTATCCTCTATATAGACTTCGAACTTAAATTTTGGATTTCTAATCTTAAATCAACAAGTAATCAAAAAGCAAACAAAAGTAATAAAATATTCAAATATGATAAAGAATATCCTAAGGCTTTGATTTCAATGGATAATTAAACTCAACTGCTATCAATCAACCAATTAACAAGGGTCTCAATTCTTCTTAAGACAATCACAAAATTAGTTTTAACCTACTCTTGTAGGGCCTAAACCGTAGATTACTCACTAGGATTTTCGTCTCTGATAAACATCATAAGAAAGTAACTCCAAAAAGATCATAAGATTAAAGCCCTCACACAAAGTCTTTCCCTCTCAGTGATTTCGCAGTGTCTGTCCTATATTTCAGTTCACATGTTAATCCTCATCTCTCGAATTAACAAAACTAATTATGCTAAATTGGTGATCAATTAACTAACATGCAAGACAAATCAAGAATATAGAAAAGAAGGGAGGAATATAAATTGGTCAATTGATAAAGAATTAAAGCTAATTATTCATATATTCTCTAACCCTAGGATATAAAAAAGACTTAGCTACTCAAAATTAAATCAAACACAAAATCAAAAGAAAATGTATCTAAGATGGTCTATCTTCTATGCAATAGAAGGAGTATTTATAGCTAAAAATCTATCACAATTCGTGCATGAATTAAATTGTAACTATGAAAGGAGTTTTAATCAAAATAGGGAAGTTTTTAGGCTAAACCGTCTCACTATGCGGTCTATCCATGCGGCCACATGGTAGACTGCATGAAATGAGCGTGAACGACTTCAAATTTGGAAAGACACACGACCGCATGTGGACCGCATGACACTATTTCTGCGCGCAACAATTTTCAAACGACTCGTTCTTCCTCGTTTTTAACTTCGATTTTACATCCGTTTTCGCATACGAACTCCAATCGAGCTGTACTTTCATCTTATCATGTTCAATTTGCATAATATTAACTTCAATTTTCTGCAAAATCAAACAAAGTACAAACGAGCATCATATTTCACAAATTAACAATAGTTAATTACAAAACTCATCCAAACATGATTTCCTTATACAAATTGACATCAATTAAACTTATAAAGATAAGAAAATCCATGTTTATCAGATAAGGAGAGAGAGAGAGAGAAGAGAGAGATCTTCATACGGTAGAGGAAAGATTGTTGCTGCGAGTTTCGTTAATCTTCTCCGGCAATAATAATGCATATTCTTCCATAAAAACTTAAATTGGGGGTAGAAGGTTAGAATTCGTACATCTTTTATAATAATAATTATTATTTTAATCAGGGGACTATAATGAAAGAAATAGAGGTTGTGTTTAAAATTACCCTCTATATCATACTCCTCTGTCTGCAGAAAATAGTACTCTCTCCGTCCCACTTAACTTGTCTCACTTTCTATTTTAGATGTCACACTCTACTTGTCTCACTTTTCATTTAAGGAAATAATTAAGAAATCACTTTATTCACCTTATATCACTTCAAAACCACTTTATATCACTTTATGTCACTTCAAAAATACTTTATATCACTTTATTAACTACATTAACCATACCCTTTATATCTAATCTCTTTTTTCTTAATCTCCGTACCGGGAGCAAATGAGACAAGTAAGGTGGGACGGAGGGAGTACTATATCTTCTTTTTTACGTCCGTTCATAATGATATATTATTTTCATTTTAAAATATAATTCTATCACTTTTTTTATATTTTACTCATCGTATAAATTCAAATGATGGGTCTTTTTCTCCACTTAAAAGAATATTTACCTTACTTTTCTTAAAAATACATACCACAACCTAAACTATATGCTACTATTTGTGGATGGAGAGAATAATATGTTCACTGTGCTTATTATAGAGCAATTTATTTCGTTCAAATTTACTCGACAAAAGATTTTACTTATATTTGTTATTTAAATTACCCATTTTTATATTATTTCCCAATTTATTATCATTAAATAGAATTATACTCTAAATTATGTTATTAATTGTCAATATTTAAAAAAGCGGGCCAATATAACAAACTGACGAGACTTTCCGATTATAGTTCAACAGGCTAATACCGTTCGATTCATACTGATTTCTGCAGTCTGATTTCCTTTATCGGTTCCATCTAATGAATCAACCGATGCTATTCGATTTTTAAAACATTGTTGATCGTAATATATCTATTTTCTCACCCAAATAAAAGTTTATAGTATTTGACTAGACTCTAATTGACAAATTCAGAAATATATTATTATGGGACTAGATTCATTGTGGGGACATATATTCTTGAACAAGTCATGAAAATTTCTTCCTACTATCTTAATCCAATATTATTACACCTACCCCTAGATTTCATCAATGGTGGTTGGTGAAGAATATGCCTTTCAGAAAGTCGCTTGAACAAGTTTATCTACACTGGATATCTTATTATATTCTTAAATATATGATTATTGTAATTTGCTAGTTGTTTTAACTCTAAATATATTTGTTCAAATTCTTTAAATTACAAATATTAGGCTTTTTGATAAAGCTTTGACGGGTCTCGGCCAATTTTATGTACTCCAAATAATGCTTATTACAAGAAAATTACCAAAAATTCGAGCAGCAGTACATAACTCATTTTTTTTTTGAAAGTATAGATATTTCAATTTTCTATTCAAGTTAATCATCTTTCGATTGCTATAGGTATCCGCTATCTGTGACCGCACATAAGGAATTTTGATTTAAAAAATATTAACACAATTCCAACTCACGGTTTTTCACATATAAATTAGGTAAGTAGGATGTGAGAGAATGACTTTGTCAAGACTTAAGAAAATTTATTTCTTAGAATTTAGTTTTCTTCTGAAAAGTTAAAGATAAGAACAAATAGAAAGTATTTTTGTAATTAATTAATAATTATTCGTTTAGAATATGTGAAATTAATTTTATAATTACCTCATAATTCATCGAAGATTTCATTGTATACAATATTAGTTGTGTCATCTGTATGACCATCCTTGTCATAGACCAAAACTTTCAGTCATTTTTTATTAGTGACTCGCAAGAATGCAACATTCATGACTGAACACTAGTTTGGGTAGGTATAATCCTATGTTCGAAAGAGATTGTCTCTGACTATTGTTTATTGTCATAGCAAAGCAAATGTTCAAGGGAAACTGTCTTCTCTGGAACCAAATGGGAAACTTTGTGAAATCAGACGAGCTCATGATCATCCTTGCAATTGGGAATTTTCATCTCGCTTTTTTCCTTGAAATTAGTTGGGCTTCAATTACCCTATCCCTAAGTTCAGTAATTATCATCCTAGTACTATTGTAGAGCTCATTAGACGGATCGATATTTCTTAGAAGCATGACGATGCAACCCTCTTTCAATTTGATTTCGTGATTCGGCAAACCCGAGCATTTGATTGTGTTAAGATATTCAGCCGAAAATACTCCATCATCAAGATCAACCTCACCATCTTATTTGCAAAGGTTGTCTGAACTAAGATATACCCTAGCCAGACACTTTTGTTGCAAGTGCAAAGGCCAACTTCCAATCATGCTTGAGAAATGCATTTTGAAGATCAGATTTGTTTTGCACAATTTGAAAATATCTTAAAACAATTATTTGGCCTTTTTTGAGTAAGTGCATAAAATTTTTCTTGAATCTTGGAGATATCGATGCTTGTATTTTATCGCCCTACATAAAAAAAAAATATTTATAAAATACATAATTTTATATTTTGTTGTAATAAGAATAAGTTCCATATTATGGAACTTACCATGGAATTGAAGATTTCTTAATGTACACACAAATATATACGTGTATAATAAATAATGTATCTTTTTTTGAAAACTGAAATATATATATATATATAGGGTGTGGATCTAGTGAGAACTACTCCTTATATAAGAACTAAGAACTAATCCTGACCACTCATCTACAAACAATGTGTGGCTAAAATTAAATCCACAAAATTAACATGGATTAATAAATAAAGGAGTCAGGGGCTAAATTTGGAAATGAAAAATCAGCAAACCCATCTTCTTCACCGTACCCTCTTCTTCGATATCTAATCCTTCCATTTTCTCTCTCTTTCATCGGCACCACCATCGACGGAATTGCCACCACGCTATTGTCACCCCCTATGCACATATATATAAATACAAAAGTTACGAGAAGATTCTCAAAATTATATCTCATCTCCCCAAATTCTTCTTCCTGTATTCAACTCTCTCTCTCTCTCTCTCTCTCTCTCTCTCTCTCTCTCTCTACTATTTTGAAGATGGCCTTGGATGGTCTTTCAATTTTCGAATGTGGGATGACATATTATTGTATTAATTCTAGGTATATTATTTGGGAATTTTAGTTTAGACTTTGCATTTTTCATGTTTTTTTGAATAAATGCAATCAGGCGATGGCTGATTAATGACATTTAGTCATTTTTGTATCTCTTCCACTCGAAGATTTATTAATTTGAGTTGGTATAAGGTCAATGTTCGTCTTTTTTTTACTAAGTGTTACAATTTCAAATATCATACACATAATGCATAAATCTAAACAATGTAATGCATAAATATCATAAATGTAATGCATTAATTGTGGTAATGAGGTCTTTCATATTATGTGCATCAACAATTTCATATTGATGCATCACGTAAAACGTATTAATGCATTGTAAAATTGTGCTTAAAAACACCAAGTGATACGATGTAAAACTTTAATTATATAGTACACACTTAATCATTTTTTTAGGATACATATACTTTATTAATTTGGTTTCTTATTTATAAACCATAAATGGGTGTAAAAGCTACGTACTATTTATTCTACAGTAATAAAATATAACTCATGCATCTGAAATGTACTATTGATGCATCACTTAACAGGAATTAATGAATTGGTTTATACTAGTTAATGCATCACGAATTTGCACTGCAAAATGACGAAAATTACTATTATAACCCTACTTAAGTACAAGACACGGGATTGACCAAAAAAAGCGGGGTTGACCAGCTAATTATGAGATTAAATCATATCCATTGATCTTGTAGGATGGATGGCTTGGATTGGTTCCTAGTTCCTATATAAAATGTGGTTCCTATATGATCCTATCCCTATATATATATTAACTAGAATCCAAGCGAACAATATCTAGGAGCCAAGCCGGAAAGGCCGACGTCCAAGTCATTACACTTTGATTATCAAAACCATAACGAGCAAGACTATGAGGTGCTCTATTTGCCTCTCGATGGGCATGCGAAAACTCCACCACAATCTTCTCCCTTGCAATGACAAAAGTTTCAACCAAATCATCACACAAAGAGTTCATACCATCATTCTCCTCCGAAAGAATATGAATCGCCAAGAGAGAATCAGTGAAAACATGAATAGGCCCAATTTCATGTTCGAGACAAAAAACAATACCAAGCAACATGGCCTTCAATTCTCCCATAAGCACAGTATTTATAATTTAAAAAGCATAAAATGATGATTTAAGGTAAATAGGAATATTAAATTGTGGTAGCGCTATATAGAACCTAAATTTAACGGGAGATCTCAAATCCGCATCGGTATTAATAATATATGAATGGATAGATGAACAAAGAGTTGGTTTTTCTACCTGGCATTTACAAATTATGTAAACCATATATTTAACAAAAATAAAATTGAATCATGAGACAGCTACTTTAACATGTAAGGACGTGATAAAATAGTTTCAAATAAATTTCGTAGTCTTTTATTTTTTTTTTATTTTTTTTTTTGGAGAGGATTAATGTCTACTTTTAGTTGACTAGAATTTTATTTGAAATTAAGTAATAGAATCAATGTATAAGTAGCACCAGAGTATAGTTTTAGCTCGACTTGTGTTCAAAATTTCTATGCACGGTCTATAACAATATAACAATAAAGTCTCGACATGGATATAGTTCTTTTTTTTTTCTTTCCCTTTAATGAAAGATTATCATTTGTTTTCTTTTTCCCTCTATTTTTGATAAGGACAAGGAAAACCCAAGTCAAACTGTAGGTCGTCTTGTAGGAATATTAATTGTTTTGTTATTATTTATGACAAGTGAAGCCGACAGTAACCAGTTATTGTCCCACGAATTACAGAAAATTCTTATAAGGGCGTACATGTAATACATCTACTTCACATATGAATACTTTAATAATATAAGAATTTCCCACTAAAATCACATTCCTATATAATTTGATACTCTGGGAATAAAATAGTATAGAGCTAAAGCATACTAATAAAATGATGGGTGGCATGCTCGATCGATTTTTGAAGTGTTAGCTCGATCTTAATTTTAGTTTTCAAAGCATAAATGTTTTTTTTAATACTATAAAGAAGGGTAAATTTGCAAATTAATATTCAATATTTGGTGTTTTTAAAATTTAGACCAACATGTTAAAAGGTTGCAAATAAATATTCAATCTTCACATTTAATTTTTGCAAATTCAACCTATTCTATTTTTTTTAATCTCTGACAACTAATTTGTCGCGTTCATTAATGATGTGGACTGTGCTTTTGTTCTTTATATACTGCATCCTAATTAGAAACTTTCAAACAACATTGTTTTAATTTGTATCTAAATATTAAAAATATGATTTAAGAATTTTAACTTGTTTATCATAATTCTTCCAAAATCATGTTACTAATGAAACATTTTGTTTATCTATATATACATGTTAGACAAATTACTATGTGCAGGTCAGATGTTCAAAAATAAGCATGCATGAATATATATGTGAATATATGAATGAACACCATCCATCAATATACCAGCCAAAATGTTTCTAGCTAGCATAAAATCAACCTTAATTAGTCCTTTTAATTTGTATTCAGGATGATAGATAACTGTAGTTGTTACTTGAGGCGCGCATTAGGTGAATTCCACGGTATTTCCACCCGTATATATAATAGTCTGCAGACCCTTAATACATTAGAAAAACTTGAAGCTATAGGATTTAACACTCACACTACACATAGATCTTCACCCGACTGATATCTTATTTATTTTAAGGTAAATGTTCGGTGGAGTTCAAAATTTTTTTTTGGACCACTAACTTATGTCGTATTGCAATTTAGGCTACCATCTTACGGGCCGGGCATACCAAATTGGATCATTATATTTTTTAAAATTCAACACGCGTAGGCCAAATTTCGGCCTGATCGGGCTATTTAGCACGTAAGTCATTAGCTTTGAGCTCTTAAACCTCTGCTTCTGCCGAATTAATTCTTCCTAGCTAGATAACACATCGCAAAATTTACAGCCCATTAGACAAAATAAATTCTCTCATAATAACGAAAATTAAGAGAATTAAACAAAATGAAGGAAAAAATCGAGAAGCTTATTGGTCTTGGGCAAACATTGTATCTTCTCCCAGGGTTTTTATATCTTGATATTTCACAGCTCACACCCATTCTTTAATAGTACTTATAGGGATAGAACGCTCTTCTTTGACAAAATATCAGAAGGGGAGTTTTGTAGTTTATAGGGGAGCTTTTACTGATATGGTAGGAATATATAGAAGTTGAATGTGCTTGGCTCTGATCGTAGCCCTTGCTGCAAAACAAACTCTTCTTAGGCACTGAGTTACTTGCGGAATCTCTTTTGATTTTGTGTAAGTAACTCGGATAAAGTTCGTGTGCTAAATAGCCCGATCATACCGAGATTTGGTCTATGCGTGTTGAATTTTAAAATATAATGCCCATTTTAGTATGCCTGTAAGATGGTGGCCTAAAATTATAATACGGCATAAGTTAGTGGCCCATAAAAATTTTGAACTCTGTGGGTGCCATGAAATAATATGTGAAACTATAGTCTAGTTATAGAAAGAAAGAAAACATCCAAAATATATATATATATATATATATAAGAAATGTGTGGTTAAGATTAAATATCAAAATTTGACATGGATTAAAAAGAAAAGGAAGAAGGTTATTTTAGGAAACCCAGTTTATCTCATTCACGTTCATCTCTCTCTCTCTCTCTCTCTCTCTCACTTCAATAGCACCACCACCCACGGTCTACAGCTTCAGCCGCCACCGCCGATGTTGGACGTGGTATCGAGAGCGAAATGTTGGGGTTCTTCGGACAAGCCATCGGAGATTCTGTTGAAGAAAAAATTGGGGTAATATACAAGAAGGATTGGGGGAATTTGTAGCAGGCATTAATGATGGAGACGATTGACGAATCTGAACTACACCTCCAGATGAGGGAGACAGTCGCCGTTGAATATATGATAGCTGTGAATCCTATCATCTTCCTCCGCCACCGGCACCACATTGATCGAGATCTCTGCAACTCTCGGCAAGCTAATTAGGGCACTGTTCTTCGCCGACGTACGCTCCACCGCGATTCTGTCCGCCGACGATTCCCACCGTGACGGATAGCCTTCTGCGATGGCTAATTCGCCGCCGTTGTATGAGAATTGAGAAGGTCGACTCCGTCGCCCCATTTCTCTGCCTTTGTGGCCTTGACCGAGAAAGTGTGCGTGTCGAATAGGATTACGAGCGCTTGAATCCACGTGAAGTCACGCTGTCGGCCGACCGTCCTCATGCCGGCGAATCGGCCGTTGATTTGGAGATTCGGATCGGAAACTAAGGTGAAGTGCTGGTTGCTCTTGCCGTGGAAATAGAAAATGACGCCGTCTCCTCCGATCAAGCAGGGCCGTTGCAGTTTGGCTTCTTATCTGAAAAAGATAAAATAAAATACAAAGAAGGAAGGCTCAATTTGAAGTTTTTTTTTAACAATATTACAATCATAGGCAACAACGGCGCCGGTGGTCGTCCGACGAAGTTGGGGGACGTGGAAAGGTGGTTGTGTGGAAAAAAATGAGTGTGGGGCAAAATTTGTTAAATTATGAATTACGTTATTAATATTAATGCATTACATTAATATAGTTTGTGCATTATAAGTTCATGCATTGAAGTATAAAAAAATACATAAACAAATGCATAAATTTAAACAATGTAATACACAAATATTACATACTTAATGCATTAATTATGGTAATGAATCCTTTCCTATTTTGTGCATTTACCAAATCATATTGATGCATCACATAAATCATGTTAATGTATTATAAAATTGTTCCCAGAGCATCAAATAATAAATACGAAAATAATATACATAATGAATTAATTACGATATCATATACGAATATGAATACAAATAATGATATACTTAATGCATTAATTGTATAAATACACACTTTTATAAATTTTATTTATTCTTTATAAATAATATGCATTTATGCATCACTATAAACAAGTTTATGCATCACTTTATACTATTTAATGCATTACGATTTTGCATTGCATAAATGACGAAAATTACTATTCTGACCCTACTTAAGTAAAAGACACGGAATTGACCAAAAAAACGGATTTGACCAGCTAATTATGAGATTAAATCATATCCGTTAATCTTATTGGATAGATGGCTAAGATTGGTTCCTAGTTCCTATATAAAATGTGGTTCCTATATGATCCTACCTCTATATATATATAGTAAAGACTCGAGAGATTCACTAATCTGACTATTAACAAATAGTTAGGTCATTCTTAGTTATGTGTTGTGGTAAACATAGACCTTAAATGAGCTAAGTGGTGAAGGTTAGGTTTAATTAATCCCAGTTAAGGACCAGCGAAAGTTTTAGGAGGTTGTCTTAATCAAGATTTGTTCCTTGAAGAAGGTTGTCTGGTCAAGTAGAGCTTATTTCGTCCCGGCAAGGAAATACCTAACCGTTTTAGATTTGCCAAAATATAATGACAATGTTAAGATAGTTGGTACGTTTGAATGAAATTTAGTGGAAATGGAATGACTCTTGTAATTTACAACAAGAAAAGGAGAAATCAATAAACAAAACTTCTCCCTTTAAACCCATTATCTATCTTATTCATCATTTTCACTCCAATGAGGAATAATATTATCATAATATATTCCTCATGTATCATATTGAGGCATATCGTGACGGTATCGTAAAAATGTCTATGATCAGTCATATATTTCTTCCTTCACAAATTAATTCTCTTATTTCTTATATAAAATAAAAGCCAAGTGTAAATTATTTTTTCCCTACGAACTTAGAGGGCTCTTGAAAAATTTTCACTACAACATGTAAATACAATTATCTATTCTATACCTGTTATAAAAGAGCTGATTCTTACAAAATTTGATTTACCTAATATACCCCTTTTATTATATTTAGTGTAAATTTACATTAATTGGAATATTATAAAGATAGCCAATAAATAATTTATGAAAAGCCCAACAAAAATAGATGAAATAAAGCTTACTTGGAGAATTCTAATTATATTAGGATTATATTTGGAGAAGAAAACAAATGAGAAGGAGAAAAAAAGAGTAATTATAATCCGTCTCTGTTTAGAATGGTCAAATATTAAATAAGGATATACAATCATTATATTATTAAAAGGAAAACGATTTTTGCTTTGAAAATTTTTTATGTGGCACCCCTTATATTCCTCCATTCATATTTATCTAAATTCTCAAATTTTTGAATTTTTAAATATAAAATAATAGATTTTAAATATCTATACTAATATCTTGTGTCCCACATCGGTTTCTCAATAAAACTTCACATATTGAAAAGTCTATAAATACCTAGAATCAATATATATTTTCTCATCTTTTGCTCCACCAGTTTTATTTGGCCAATTTATTTATTAATCGGCCAAATAAATAAATATATTTTATAGTTTAATTTAATTTAATTTGGTCAATTTATTAATTGGCCGAATAGATAATTATTTTTTTAGGAGTTTTATTTGGCCAATTTATTTATTAATCGGTCGAATAAATAACTGCTATTTTTTATAGTTTAATTTAATTTAATTTGGTCAATTTATTAATTGACTGAATAGATAATTATTTTTATTAGGGAACCAATTTATTAGTTGACAGAATAAATGATTTCAAAATAGTTTGTATAATTTATTGGTTGACCGAATTAAATTTGGAAATAGTCTAATATTTTTTTATATAATTTGATAGAAAATAAGTAATTTCTAATTTGTCAATTCGGGCCAATTTCCAATTGACGGGTACCTCAACTCGAGATCCCACGTGACATATCTTCATTCTTTATTCTTATTAATTTTAAAATTTTCATTTTATTCATTTTTTTCATGTATTTTCTAAAATCTAGAATCGTCATAAATTGTGCATTTATAAATCAAGATCGTGGTCAACAGGTCAATTCTGACCTGGAACCGTGGCGGTAGACGAGCCAATTCCCAACCGACACTCGAAATTTTTTTCATTTTATATTTTTTTCCCATGTATTTTCTAATATCTATAATCGTCATCCATGAAATAATGTTTACGTTATTAAATGTGGCGGTAGACTAATATACGTATTTTTTTAGAAAGGAACACAAATGACTAATTTTTCAATCGGATTTAAACAAGTACGAGCATATAAATTTCAAACAGGTTTGAATAATCCTAAACACATCATCTCAAATTGTTTGATTAATCATCTTCGTTGGAAAACGTAGAATATGTGGAAAAATTGGCAGAAAAATTACTAACGATTTATCAACGAGTCAATTCCGATCAATAATCGTGCGCGTAGATGGGTCAATTCAATACTTGCGGGACAACTTTTTTTTTAATATATTATATAATTTTGAACTCATAAAATTAAGAATATTTATGGTCAACTTTTATCTTATATCACTGACTAAATAATTTTATGAATCACAATCATTCCACATAAAGTTTTGTAAAAAGGAAAAACTACCAAGTACATAGTGAAACAATTCTTGAAAAACTATTCTTAGTTAAAAAAATTATTCTCGAAGCTGGTAAAAAAGAAAACGAATGTCATCATTTATTTTTCTATGGATATATTTGAAAGATGATTATTTATATAATACTACAATTTATAATTAAATTTTTATTTATTAAATATTGTGTGAATATTTTTGGAATATAATTATTTATATAATTAAATATTAATTTCAGGTAAAAAGAAAACAAATGCCATCATTAATTTTTTTGTGAATATATTTGGAAGATGATTATTTATATAATTTAAATCATTACTGTAGTCAATAGGCCGGTTCCAGGTCAGAACCGTCGGGGTAGATGGGTGTTGAATTCATAATATGGGGTATTTAGGGTCACTTTTATCTTATAGACAATCTTAACATCTATTATCTAATTGGATTAAAGCGAATATTATTTATTAAAATTTTGAAAACGGGGAAAAAAGGTATATGGTCTATAAACATGTCTTATCTCTAACACACAAGTTAATAATGTTGGTGAATGGTATCGAAGTATATATACACCTTAAAATGAATTTATGCTTAATAAGTATAGAGTCATAAATGAAAATTTATTAGTATTGAAAATAGATAAAAAGTTAATTTGTGGCCCAAGCTTTTACAAATTTTTAATATATGGCCTGAACATTTATCTTTGTTGAAAAAAATAAATCATAACATTACAAAATTGTTCATATAATTAAGGCTTGCTTTTTTTTTTCGGCGTCAGAATATTGACTCAGCTAATCGGTGGCGGTGGCATCTGAAATTAATTATTCCATTTTCTATTTCATAATTATTCTATTTCATGTTCCATAATTATGAGAAAATACTAGATTGAGAAGTACATTTAGAAATTTAAAGAGAATATTGTGTCATATAGCCAATATGGACATTGAAACATAAATTTTGGCTCACCTTCTTAATAATTATAAATTCTGGCCAACATTAGCACTTCAGGACGAATTTATCCTCAATGAATAGTGTGAAGGTCAGGTCACTTCGCGGTTGGGTCGGGTTAGTTTGCGGGCGGACTTGTCACATTTGACAGTTTTAAGGTTCCTTTCGTGCCATTTGTACCAAATCGTAAAAAAATCAGATTTTATCAATTTTCATTAAAATTTATAATTTTTTATTTAATGATATTTAGGTTGATTTGTTATGAATTTTTTATGTTAATTAATTTTATTTTTTAATACAATCGAGACGAATGGTCTAATTAGTTCTAATTGTGCAAAACTATTAGAACAATTGGTACAAAGGGAATCTACTTTGTGCCGATTGGGTCAAGATGTTGGTACATTTTGTACGAACAGAATCCATTTCGTGGCGATTGTGCCAAATCGTGAACCGCCCAAATACATGTTTTTTTGTGATCAAACTAGGAAGTTAGGGTTTCAGATTTGGGGGAAACGACGGTAATGAGGCCACCGGAATGTAGCGGCGGTGATGGCGACGACATGGAAAAAGTAAGAAGAAATTTGAGAGAGAGAGATGTGCAGAGAGGGAGAGTCGAGAACGAGTTGGGGTGGATTTACATGACGACCGCGGCAGAGCGATGGTTGCATATTTTCGGGCCGTCGATAAGCGGCACATCGGAACTTGGCGGTGGACTTGTGCTCGATTCTGTTCAGCCTGGGGCCGGACCTTATAGGCCGCAAAGTCGCATCGCTCAGCCTCATACCGTTTTCCACATATACGGCCTCACCAGAATTTGTTGCGCTACTATTAAGAACAAGGGGAAAGAAGAGAAAAAGAGAGATAATAGAGCGAGAGAGAGAAGAGATGGAGAGAGAGAGAGAGAGAGAGAGAGAGAGAGAGAGAGGAGATAAAGAGAGTACGAGAAAGAAAACATGGGAGAATGAATTGGGGATGACGGCTGGTGGAATGATGGGGGCTAGTTACGATTTTTATTTATTTTTTAATTATAGCAGGTGGCACAAGCGACTCTCATTCGTACTCGATGTACCATATGTACCAAATTGGCCTAGGACCTGCACCTTGACCCACAACTCGCACCTTCATTAAGGGTAATTTCGTCCCAAATTGTAAATAATGGTCAAAATTGATAATTGTGAACTTGGTGGGTCAAATATTGTGTTTTAATGCCCATTTTGGCTATTTCTAAAATTGTCTCAATTTTAAAATATGAGGAACATAATTATGCAAAAAGAGTAAGTCATTTGTATTTAATTTATCATGTTCTTAAATCATGTATCATCCACAATATCACAAGAAGATTGTGGACGGAGGGATATATGTTAGGTCATTTAAAATTACAAATTAAGTATGATAACACTCATATTGGTTTAAGAATTTGAATATTATGTGGTGCTTACTGTATACAAATGAGCTGAGAGTATGGTATGATCATTCATAAATTTATTCATAATCTGTATAATTTTGTATTATAAATTTTCATTTCCATAGAAATGTAATACCCGGCTTTTCTTTTCCGTCGAGAAATAAAAATTTTCTAAGAAATTAAGGCTTTGCACTTTTAAGTTAAGGAATTTCAGTTTTAAGATTAACGGTGAAATCCATTTCTGAAAATAAATTCCAGAAGTCGTTCAACCGACTACTGTATTAGAGTTTTCGCGTCTGATAAAATTTTTGTTCGAGAACTCAGATCGAAAAACTGTCTGACTTTACATTCACTTATTTTGCGATACGAGTCTACTGGTAAAAGTCAGTTTTATTTATTTTTTCGGGCGAAATTTGGACTGTCACGTCTCGACTTTTCGATGGATTTCGGAAATTGAATTGTCCTTTCCGACTAAGTAAATTATTTCCAATCTATTGGTTGAATTAGATTTCGCCGAAAATGTAACCGTCTAAGAAATTAATTCTTTGTTTTTGGTTTGCATTATTAGATCCTAAAAATTAGATATTTTAATTGGTTAAACCTCCTTACTATTGCATAATATCTCCATTCTTTTCTCCTATATATTTTTCAAGTTGTCTTCCATTTTTCTTCTTCATTTTTCCCCTCCCCAAACCGCCACCCCCCCTTATGTTCTCTTCTCTCTCTTGTTCTTCCATCTTCAAGTTTTCTTCAAAGTGTTCTTCAAGTTCTTCAAGCCTTTGAAGCTCATAACTTGTTCGATTCTCAATTATAGTCTATTCCGATTGCATATTCGTAAAGGTGAGAGCTTCCTCTTTAATTCCAACCGAACAAAATCATTCCTCCTTAAATTCTTGAAAATGGCAAAAATTATAGGAGGTGTAGGATTGATGTTCTAAATTTATTACATGATTATTTATGCTTAGGATTAAGTTTCTATGGTTTAAATCAAGTATAAGTCATGTTAGAATTTAATTAGAATTTTCGAAAAATATATGTCTTTTTTTTCGAAAAATTTCATTAATTAATTGGTGAAGATTGAACTTGAATTTAGAGGTATGATTTGTAGACTACGATCTCATGCATTAAGATATGATTGCATGAATTGTTTGAGGACTTTCTAAAAATAAAAACAATATTGTAAGAGATGAAGAAGTAGGATTTTGTTTAAGTGATTATTATGTTTTTGATGATGTGTTGCGATTTATGAGAAGTAGGAAGCATGTAGTTGAACATATATTTAAGTTAGATTTTTCTAAAAATAAAAATGAAATCGTTGGAGGCGAAGAATCGTCGAGAAGTTAAGTATAGATTATGATATGAACTTATGGATTGCATATTAGTTAATCTAAGTAGTTAATGATGATGATTTGAAAGTTTGAGTGAATTCTAAGAACGTCGAACTTTTTGTAAGAGACGAAGAGTCGAGCATAATCGTTGATAGAAAAATAGAATGAGAAAACTAATCGAATATTAGTGGTTGTTGATATGTTAGGTTTGTTGTTGAATTAATTGAGAATTAACTAACAACTTTGAAAAATCGAGTTCTTGAGCCGATAAAAATGACGTGAATTGGTTAAGTAATGGTTTTGATGATGTTAATATGTTAAGATGTTCATTATTAAGTAAAAAGATGATAGAAACTAATTTGATTTAATTTGAATGAGTAAAACTCCAAAAATCATAGAAAGTAAGTAAGTGTGTAAAAGAAGAAACGAGAAAATGAGACTTTATGTGTTCTCGATTAAAGTTGTAGCCTGCATATTATTGATAAGTATTAGGGATGACAATTTACCCGCGGGTACCCGACCCTAATAGGTGCGGGTTTGAGGTGAATTTGATATCCACGGATAGCTTCGTGGTTAGAAAATACTATCCATTTAGTTCGTGGGTATGGGTATGGATAGTTACTATCCATACCCACGATACCCGTTTACCCGCTAAAAATACCCGCTAAATATCCACGAAATACCCGATTACTACCCGATTATTATGTAATGTATGTAATATATATTTGGAATAATGTAACTTTTTATTTTAAATTTGGACTTTGAATTTTAGTTGATGAATTTGGATATTGGTATGGATTTGAACTTTGTAGATTTGAATTTTATGTTTTATGGATTTGAACTTTGGTGGTTAATCTTTTATTTGTGTTAAATTATAATTTATTTGATTAAATTCTGGTTCGCGGGTGGCGGGTACCCAACGGGTGGCGGGTTAGTGGATATCCGCGGGTGGCGGGTTGGCGGGTATCCGACGGGTGGCGGGTATCCGTGGGTAGCGGGTATGGGTGGAGAAAACTACCCATCGAGGGTATGGGGTATGGGTATGGGTATGAGTTTGGCTCGTGGGTATGGGTATGGATATCCACTATCCGTACCGCCGTACCCGATTGCCATCCCTAATAAGCATGATAATATGTACTTAGTATTATTTTATTTGATTTTATAAAAATGTTTGGAAAAATCGACAACGACGTTCGTTGCTCGATAAAGACAACGTGTTTGATAATTATGAGTATATGTTGATTGATTTGAGTTAGTTGATGATTAATAAGCATGAGTGTAGTTGATGATGATTTCATATAAGTTATGGAATAGAAATTAGAAGTTGGTTTGAAATTGAAATGAAATTGCTAAGTGTTTTCGTTAGTTGAAAGGACGAGATTGCTCGTTGTATTTTTTAATCGAGGAACGTGAAAGTATTCACGTTAAATGGTTGTGTGTTTTGACTGTTAAGTTGATGGAAATTTCGTGCACATAAAGGTTGTATAGCATTGATCGAACCTAGAGAATAGTGCGTCGAGTTTTAAAACGATTAGGGTTTCTCGGCCAGTTTTGTGACCCTTCACGGAAACGGCCATAACTCTTAGCTCGTTTAACGAAATCAAGATCCATAAATTGGACAGTAAACTAGACATCCGTATCTTTCTTTTGACATAAGGAAGATCTCCTGTTTCGAAATACTCTGTTATGTAGAGGCTCCAGACCTACTGCCTTGTGCAGAAAATTTCTAAAACTCATATTCTTAAGTTGAATTCTTTTCAATTTAATTCTTTAAGAACTTTTAAATCGTTAAGAGTTATCGCTTCCATCTTTAACTAATCTAAATGTCGAGTAAGGAACCGAGTTAGTTCTAAACGAGATGTGTCCGAACCTCATTTTTTTTAAACCAAAAGAGATTAGTTAAAGTGCAAACGCCTAAAAGACTTAACCGAATTCGTTTTCTTTTCTTTAAACGTCTCGACTGATTACTTAAGTTGATTCTATGCGTTAAAAAGGAGGAAGTCGAGATTAGAAGACAGGATGGAAGACCGAAGACAGAAGTTTTTGTTTGTTCTGTAACCGGTTAAGGTGGGTTTTTCTATCTATCAAAATAAAGTGAGCGTTGCTCAAAATGTTTACTTATTGCTTTATAAGTGTGTTTTAAAGTGATTATCATGGCATAAAATACTTTGTTTTTGTGAGTTCTTTTGTGCCATTTTGTGTTGGTTCGCCAACTAAACGATCGGATTCTGAGTTAGCCCATATAGTGCTATCCAGAGGATCGGATTCTGAGTTGGTCCAGAGAGTGCTATTCAGAGTTACTAATCGATTGGATTCTGAGTTAGCCCACAGAGTGCTATCCAGAGTTAGTGTACACGGTAACCGTTGTGTGTGGTACTCTGTTGAGGGGTAGCCAGCCACGGTGAGGAACGTGCACGGAAGAAGTTAACTCTTCCCCGACGTTGAAATAGAAGTTGGGCAAGTTGAACGTAACAACAGTCAGAAAATGCTTCGAAGCTATTTATGAAAAGAAAATGTTTTAGTAAGCACGGGCCTTTGAAAGAAAAACCCCATTGTGTTACTATTGAGAATGCCTGATTAATCTATAAGTATGATATGTTTTCGGCAATGTGCCCACTAAGTATGTTTATACTTAGCCTTGTATGTATTTATAAATGTGCAGGTTGAGTGACGAAGGCGGAGGAGGTTGAGTAGAGGTTATAGGAAAGAAGAATAGTATAATCAACTCAACGTTTTTCCGCTGCAAACTACTTCACTTTTGTTATGTAACGTTTCGGTTAAGTTTCGTACTTTAAACCAAGTGTACTCTGAAAAATTACTTTGTCGAGAAATCCTTCGAGATTGACTCTCTTTTGTTAATGGAATCAGTTCATAGATGTCATCATGTTTATGCAATACCCGGCATTTCTGCTCCGACGAAAAAAAAAAATTATAAGAAATTAAGGCTTTGCACGCCTAAGCTCCTGATTTTCAATTCTAAGACCAACGGTGAAATCCGTTTCCGAAAATAAATTTCGGAAGTCAGTGAAATGAATACTGTATTAGGGTTTTCGCGGACGATAAAAATTTAAATTCTAGAACTCAGATCGGGAAACCGTCTGATTTTTACATTCACGAAATTGCGATACGAGTTCGCCCGAGAAAGTTCGTTTTTATGATTTTTTCGGACGAAACTCGGACTGTGACGTCCCGAGGTTTTGTCGGAAATTAGGTTTTAAATATTATTTTCCGAGTAAGAAAAATATTCCGAATTTATTGGTTAAATCGGAATTTGACGAAAACGAGCCGAATACGATTTTTATTGCTCGATTTTTATAACGTCGTAATGAGCCGGAAAACGCGGTATTTGGAGGATTTATTTTCTCCATGACCGACTTTTATATATATGTACATTAGGATGTTAGATTTTTATATGGTATAACTTTATGACTCATCCTACTCTACATGTATTTTAAATATCATTAATGGACACCTATGTTAGTTACTATTCCATTAAACTAATTAATAACTCTCCCTTTCCCTCTCCTCACTCACGTGACACACACATACATACACATTCTCCATTTCTTTTTCATCCTCCATTAGAGAACAAGTTCTACTAGGAAATTTTCTTCACAAGATCATCATCCATCCATCTAAATTCATTTCTATCTTCATATAAATTCAAGGTAATCTTCTCCTCTTTCATTCTATCCAAGTAAAATTTTAATCCTTTAATTTTCATGTTGATCGAAAATTATGGATTATTAGTAGGATGATTTAATTCTTAATTTGTTTGGATAATTGAGCTAGGGAGTGGTTTAATTGATGAATTATGCAAAGAAGGAATCATTTTCCATAATATCTAATGATGAACCGATTTAGGGGTTAGGGTTTGAGGCATTGAAATTCAATTAATGTTGTTGTAGGGTTAATCAATGGTTAATTCATGTTGTAGTGAGCTTAGGAAGGGATTTATGGATCGAATTAAGGAAGAAAATCATCCCTCCTATTAAATTTGTTATTACCGATTTTATGTGAGAAATTGGGGGTTCAATGAGGTTTGATCCTAATGATGTTATAATAATGGATTAGTATAATAATTGATGTTAGATGATTATATGATTTAATTGGAATTTTTCTAAAAATATAATGGAAATCGTAAGAGACAAATGAATGAACGAAATTGTTGATAGAAATGTCGAATAAGGAAAATAATTGGAGATTAATGAATGTTATCGATAAGTGATCAAGTTCGTAGTTGACGACGTTTTAATCCGAGTATTGGAATGATAGGTTTAATTGAAATCGAGAAGTGAACTTGATTGGTATAGTAATTGTATAGTTCGAATGACGAGGTTTTGATCGTCGTATTTTATAACCGAGAATTGAAAAGGAGTTCACCACGTATGGAAATACATGTTGATTGCCTTGAGTCTGTAATTTCGTGTGAAAAACAGAGGATTATCATAAATCGAACCTAGGAAGCCGTGCGCCGAGTTATCGAGCCCAAGGGTTAAACTCGGACTGTTTTACGACGTTTCACGGAAACTGTCATAACTCCTAGTTCGCTTAATGAAATTGAGATCCGTAAACTGGAGAGTAAACTAGACATCCGTGACTTGCTTTTGGTACAGGGCACGTCCCCTATTTTGAAAACCCCTGTTCTGCGTGATGGTTACTGACCTGTACAGTGAATTTCCAAAACTCATTTTCACAAAGTTGAATTCTTTTCAACTTAACTCCTTAAGACCTTTTAAGTCGTTATGAGTTATCGACTACCATTATTAACCGACCTCAGTGTCGAGTAAGAAACCGAGCAAGTGCTAAACGAGATGTGTTCGAGTCTCGTTCCCGTTTAATTAAAGAAGTTAGTTTAACGTGCAAATGCCTAAGAGCCTAAAAGACTTAACCGTTTCCGATTCTCTGTTTCTTTTAACGTCTCAACCGATTATTAAAATGTGTTTGTTTGCGTTCGAAGAAGGAGGACGTTGAGGTTAGAAGACAGGACGGAAGATCAGAGACGAAAGCACGAGTAATAATTCTGTAAACGAACGAGGTGGGCTTTTCGAAAGTGTATCAATTACTGCCTTATTTATATGCGAGCGTTGCTCGAAGGTGTTTACGTTTTGCTTTAATAAATGAGTATTAAAGTATTTATATGCGAGCGTTGCTCGAAAGTGATTACGTATTGTTTTAATAAGTGAGTATTAAAGTTCTATCAGTGCTTTAATGAATTGTTTATGTGAATTCTATTATGTCTCTCTGCGTTAGCCCTTAGGTGCTAACCAGAGTATTGGATTATGAGATAGCCAGGCTGCTATCCAGATAATTCCAACTAAACGATCAGATTCTGAGATAGCCCACAGGTGCTATCCAGAGGGACAATTTCTGAGTTAGCCCACAGGTGCTTTCCAGACGATCGGATGTGAGTTTAAAACCCACAGTGTGTCATTCAGAAATTAAATGTATATATATCAGTAAACGTTTTATATAAGTGTTTTATGAAAAGATGTTTGATTATTTTATAATAAAAAAACTCTTGTGAGTTATTTTCGGCATTGTGCCCACTAAGTACTTTTGTACATAGCCCTGCATGTTTGTTTTCTTTGAATGTGCAGGTTGAGTGACGAAGGCGGAGGAGGTTGAGTAAAGGTCTTTTCTCAGGAAAGAAGTTTAGTTGAGCCTCGATTTCACATTCGATATGTGATATCATTTCTACGTTTTCCGCTGCCAATTCTGTAAACTAGTTTCAGTTAAAATATAACTTAGAACTAAGTTTCATCCTTTGAACTTAGTCCCTTTTAAGAATAGCTATGTCAAGTGATCCTCAGTGATTTACTTTTTCTTTCATTAAATAAATGTCACAGCCCCAAATCCCGAAGGACGGCAGAAGCCGGGGTGCGACTGGGGTTGGATTAAAGAAGCGGGGAAGAAGGGGGCTAACTGACTAAACATACATAAACGACATCAAACATTCAATGAACAAGACTGGAATATAATAAAGAAAGAGTTAATCACGAGTGATTACTCGATAAAAGTACACAGTAGAAACTAAGTTCAAATTTACAGACTTAACTACAGTGTATTGCTCAAAAAGGTACATTTCAAAAGATTTAGAGTTCTGCAGCGGAAGAGTTCTAACTAAAGCATCCTATCTTTCAACTCAACATCAACCGTTGCTGCTCCCGTCGCTTCAACCTACACATTTAGAAAACAATGCAGGGCTAAGTACAAAAGTACTTAGTGGGCACGATGCCGAAATTATAATCATAAGTATAAATAATCTGGCATTTTGTAACCGTAGCGCATCGGGGTTTTGTTGAAAAGGGCCCGTGCCTACTAAACATTTTCTAACTGATTTGTATAAAGCAGCTTGCGCAAGCATTTTTAGAGTATGTTATGTTCAATCTTGACCAAAGCTAATTCACCGTGGCTGGTTACCCCTCAACAGGATACCACATACACCACAGGTTACAAAGTGCACTAACTCTAGAAAGCACTTAGCAGCTAACTCAGAGCCGATCGTTAGTTAACCTAGTTAGATTAACTCTAAAAGTCTGGAAAACCCGAAGGTTAACTCAGAAATCTGGTAAACCCGAAGGTTAACTCAGATAGGTACAAGAGAACTCACATAAAATAGTTGAAACAGTTTATGGCAAGATTATCATTTTGAAAACACAATTATCAAAGCGATAAATAATACTTTCGAGTTGTGGAAAAACCCACATTTTATTTGATATAGATAAAAGCCCACCTCGTAATACAGAACTAAAAGCACTAGCTTCCAATCTTCGGATCTTCCGTCCTTTCTTTATAGTTGGCTTCCTCCTTCATCGTAAAATAATAATGCTTAAAAACGGGTCGTATAAGATAATCGATCAAGAGAATCGAAATAAGTTTTAGTCGTTTCATTCTTTAGGCAATTGCACGCTTACTAGATTCAATTTACTTAAACGGGAACGAGACTTGTACTAATCCCGTTAGAACTCGGAAGGTCTCATACTCGATTCTTAGGTCAGTAGAGAGGGTAGTCGATAGCTTAATATAACTTAAAAGATCGTAAGGAACTAAGTTGGAAAGAATCAACTTAGAAGAACTACGTTTTAGTTCATTAAACAACTTATGAAATTTCTCGCTTACTACTTTTTTTCTTGAACGAAAAAGAGATAAGATCTCGACTGGTTTTATCACTCAAAGCTCCTGTACTTGACTCTAAGGTTAGTAGGGAGATATTCGTTAGCTATTACGGCTTAAACGATCGAAAGAAACTAAGTTGTGAACGAAACAACTTAGGAGAATTGAAACTGAAATTTCACTGCGCAATACAGAAACTCTGGGGACTGCTCAGAACAGAGGATTTGGAAACAGGGGATGAGCCCTGTACCTTTGGAAAGTTTGGGATGTCTAGTTTACGGTCTAATTTACGGTTTGCAAATCCGATAAACGAGCCAAAAGTTATTACAGTTTCCGGCGAGGGTCGCAAAACTGTCGCGAAAACCCTAGTTGCTCGATAGATTCGACGTATAACGTCTTAGGTTCGTTCTAAGCTCTCGTATTCGATTTCTTTAGAAACTGGACCCTCAAGGCAGTCATCACGTACTCCCGTACGTGGTGAACTCCTTCTCAAAACTCGATCAATAGCACGACGTTCTAAACGTCGGCTTTCAACTAACAATTACTAAACCAACAATTTATGCAAAACGCATTCTAGTTCTCGACTATAACTATAGCTCATATTATAATAGCTCGCAAGCTCATGACATCAACTACAAAGTTGTTCTCAAGTCCATCATAGACAATAATATCAAATTAGAATTCTCATTCGACTTCTCGGTTATTAGTTACGTCTAGTTGTTCGTCTCTTATGAAATTTTCAAAGTTGTCGGATTCCGTTCAAATTTTACGTCATTAAACTACGTCTAACGTGAATCACTTTCATGCATGCAATCATGTCATAACATCACTATATTTCAACTTATGACGTGTTCTTCGTCTCTTACATTCCGATAAATAATTTTAGAAAAATCTAATTAAATTCCCATAATCAATTAACATCAATTGCAACTATATTCCATCAACAATTCATCAATTAACAACAACACATGAAAACCCCTAATTCTTACTATAATTTCGGTATTTATATATATATTAAGAGAGTGATTTTCTTCTCCAATTAACATCATTTACTCATCAATCATCCTACTATAACATTAATTGAACAATTGAAATCCAATTTCATACTAACATGCATAAATTCCCAAATTCAAACTCAAACCCTAATCGAATTTTCACAAAACATGGGGCTTTCGATTCCTCTTTGTTCTAATCACTAATTAAGCATCTCTTAAGCATGAATCTATCATCAATTGAAGAAATCCAAAAATCCTACAATTAACCCTAAAATTTCGGTGTTACATAGAGGATTAGGGTTCTTGATTTTGTTCAATTCTAAACCCTAACTAACCTATCTAACATATCCAATTTCATTAATCCAAGATCGAAACATCTATTTCAAGACTCTAATTTTCGATCAAAAGAAGAAAATGAAAAGAAGAAGATGATGGATGGATAGAAGTTAAGAGGGGAGAATTACCTTGCTAATTAACAAAGGAAGAATGAAGTTTGGATGGATGAATCAAGACTTGTGTGTATCTCCTTGGAGTTCTTGAAGCTCTCTTCAATGGTGATGAAGAAATGAAGATAGGAGATGGAGGAGGGGCTGCCGAGAATTATGTGTTGGGAGGGAGAGAGAGATGTGATTTTAATGTTAACTTATGGTATAAGGTATGATAGGTGTAAAGTATGAATAGGAACTACATTAGGTGTCCCTCAAAATACATTATAAAACATAAATATCACATAAAGTGAGAGGGTAATGTCGGTCATGGTGGGGAAGAAAAGAAAAATACGCGCTTTTCCGGCGCGATCCGACGTTACGGAAAATGACGTACGAAAAACGTATTTCGGCACAAAATCGGCGAGATCCGATTCGACCATAAATCCTATTAAAATTTATTTTGACAAAAACTCGGGACGACACAGTCCGAGTTTCGTCCGGAAAATCATAAAAACGAACTTTCTCGGGTGAGTTCGTATCGCAATTTCGTGAATGTAAAAATCAGACGGTTTTCCGTTCTGAGTTCACGAACTAAAAACTTTTCGTACGTGCTAATCCTAAATACAGTAGTCGTCTAGCTGACTTCCGTAATTCATTTTTGGAAACGGATTCGACCGTTAG
This sequence comes from Schizonepeta tenuifolia, assembly GCA_029490685.1. Taxonomy (NCBI): domain Eukaryota; kingdom Viridiplantae; phylum Streptophyta; class Magnoliopsida; order Lamiales; family Lamiaceae; genus Schizonepeta; species Schizonepeta tenuifolia. The sequence goes on from CM055959.1 coordinate 88,846,628, forward strand.
TCTTAGAATTCAAAATCGTAAACTTAGGCGTGCAAAGCCATTTATTTAATTAACTTTAAATTTTAAGATCGTAAGGAATTCCCGGGGCATTACAATAAAGTAGGTTCTCTCATTGTGTAAATCCTTTCAGTTTTAAGTTGTTATTACTTTAAACCTAGTTTTCTCTAATCAAACTTTGTTGAGTGATCTTTCGAGATCGACTCCCTTTTTATTCAATAAAGTCTTGTTCATAGTAATTTCAGTTATATTTGTCTGTTTATTCATTCATATCCCCCTTCTTTCCCGCTTCTTTAATCCAATCCCTAGTCGCACCCTGGGTTGGCCGTCCCTCGGGATTTGGGGTTGTGACAGTTTATTAGTATTTGTTAATGCCTTTATTCAGTTATTCTCCCTTCTTCCCCGCTTCTTTAATCCAACCCCTAGTCGCACCCCGACTTTGCCGTCCCTCGGGATTTGGGGCTGTGACAAGAAATGACCGAATGAGTAATTCCATAAGTATATATTCTATTATTCCCCTCTTTCTCCTTGATATTGTGTAATTCTTATTTAACATATAGTGGACTTTTATAATTTAATTTGACAAAATTATTATTATTATTATTATTATTATTATTATTATTATTATTATTATTATTTATCTCATCGGTCCACAAAATTGCCACATATGGTTGACATAAGTTTTAAATAAAAGCCGGTGGAAAGTTGTGTGTGGAAAAAAGAGTCAAAGAGTAAAGCTGGAAAGTTGTGTGAGTGAAACTGCAGGCCCGACAATGATATTTTCTTGTAAACAATAAGATATAAGGTGTGGAGTCTATTATTATAAATAGACGATGGCAAAATTTTTGTGGATGAATAGAGAAAAATGTGACAATTTTTACCTGAACAGATGAAGTTATTATTATTATTATTATTATTATTATTATTATTATTATTATTATTATTATTATTATTATTATTATTATTATTATTTCAATAGCAAGATTTTAACTGTTAAATTAAATATTTGAGAAAAGAGCAAATATACAATTGATGTTTTCATTTGTTTAGTACTAACCGTGAGAGTAAAATCAGTTAAGGATTGAACATTTCATTATTCGTGTATGCAACCATACAAATATGATCCATTGATTCATTCATTTCTTATCTTTATTCTATAACAAGGTTTATTCATTTTCTACTGGATTTCACTTCTACATGCAAGTCACTCCTAAAGAGGTTCGATATATTGATATCAATCATGCCATATATACCTTAAAGACATATTATATGTTTCAGTAAATTAAATATTTTTTGACTCAATTTTATTTCTTGAAAAATCTATTTGTGATTACAACATATGTAATGTTCGACGAATATTATATATCTGTACATAGTATGCTTGACGGATGAGTATAAATTACACATGTAAGTTTTTACTACAAATAGTTATTTATTTACATTATCTAATTTAAAATTACGATGGAGCTTTGAATAATTTTTAAGTTTAAAAAGTTCAACGGAAATAATTATGCAACTATAGAGGTTGGAGGCTTGGAGGATACAAAATTCAAAATATCTAACTCTTATAGCTCAATAAACTCGATGATCTTCAATACTATGATACACCACAATTTTGCATTCAACAACATTGTTTTGTTAGTTATTTTGTTTTGATTGTATATTTCCTAAGTAAATACCGTGTTTAACATTTATATGTATTAGTACATAGATAATGTCATACATAAATTACATAATATTAGATCATAAGCTTTTGATAAAACATGTTAAATTCTCTAACTAGAAACGCTAAGCTTATTTCCAAATCAATATAAATAATTTTATTACATTTTAAAAGATAAATATTGTTGGAAAAATTAGTAAAGGTTTTGATTTATACCAAAGCTCAACTAATCCCAACCGAGTAGATGAAAGCCATCAGTCTGAACTTAGCTAGAGCTCACTGTTTGAGCGTTACGATTTTTATCTTTACAGGATTCGAGCAGAAGAAGTCAGCGAGACTGAAGAAGGCAGTTTAAGAAGAACTTGATCAGTATGACCACAACTCAGCTGATTCCATAACTGAGCCATGCAGTTTAAGTGTGAAGAGAAGTTGTGTAGAAGTCAAACGTCACAAAGTTGAGAAGAGAAGACTTTGAAAACGTTGAAGGCGGAAGAGTTGAAGTCCAAATTCAAGACTTGGAAGCACAAGATAGCCTATAAACTTACTACAAATGGACCGAACATAGAGACGCGCGTAAAGTGAAGGTCATAGTTACCGTTTTAGAAAAGTTTGCATGAAGTAGATGGAGTGCCTTGCATTTGGCAGAGATCAAATGGCTCTTTCCAACGGCTAGTTTAATCTCTCTCTATAAATAGAGGTCTCCCCATCGCGAGCAAAAAGACAAGTGTAGGAGGCGAAATTTTAAGAAATATTTTATTAATTTTTTCAACTTTATTTACTTATGGAATCTTATGGAATCCATATTAAATAAGTTAGTTAATTGATAAATATGTCTTTATATGGTGATAAATATCTATTACTTTGGAAACAAGTAAAAGATATATGTCAATATTCAAGAGCCAATCAAATTGCGCCACCTAAGCCCTTAGAGCCCATGATGGAGTCCAAAGCCCACTCAACTTCTCTCTTCCTACAACTATATATAGGGGCCGGGGTCTCCTTACAACTTCAAATCACACCTAAAAATCATCTTCAAGAGCTCAAGAATTGAAGAGAGAAATTCTGTAAGATTTTTCTTTCAATATTCATGGTGTCCCGGTGAGATTCAAGATGTTCTTCATGGGAAGCAATGCGTTCTTCAACGGAAATATCTAAAGTAGCGCTTGATCCGGAAACAAGAAAAAAGCCCTCCAAGTCCACGTTATAAAGCTCGACGCTCAACGTTACTTCGGAAACAAGGTGAACGTCCTCTATGTCAACACTATCAAATCCAAAGCTCAACTCAAAGATCAAGTCAAAGCTCAACGTTTACTTCGAAAGCAAGGGGAAAGTCATCCGCATCAACATTATAAAACTTGAAGATAAAGTCCAAAGAGATTAAGGGGGCATACTTCTTATCAAATCTCAAAGACTATCAAGTCCAAGAAGGTCAATGAGACATACTTCTCCATAAAATCTCAAAGACTACTTAAAGATCACTCGAAGTCAAATTGAAGCGAAGAATCAGAGGATCAAATAGAGAATGAACTCACATATTTAAGAAATTCTTATATTTGTATACAATCTTGTGTTTATTTGAATAAATATATATTTTGTGTTTACAACAAGAAACTTACGCGAAGAAGAAGATTAGAGCAAAGAAGAACTCATCCCTCACGAAACAAGAACGAGTTTCTGTCGAAGAACAAGTCGAAGTAGAGTGATTAGTCCTCCTCCTGTTCTTCCCATCTAGCCTCTCAAAAAGCCCTTTCTTTGATTGAGTCTAGAATCTAGGTTCTTGCACATTATCTAAACAGACTCTATCCCAAAAGATCGAGTCTCTAAGTCTTAGGATGAAGCCTCCACTTCTCTCAGTGTAGAAGGCTTCATAGTTGGAAAAACCCCCTACCCCAAAACCTCAGGCCTGTCTTTGAACCTGCAATCAAAGACACTAGGTCCCTTAGAACCCACAATCTAAGACTAGGTCCCTTAGAACCCGCAATTTAAGACTAGGTTGTACACTTGCCCGCAAAAGTGTTGTAAGATTTGGTTCGAACTCGTAATCGAACTGGTTAGGTTGCTTGGTACCTGCAAACCAAGTGGAACGTTTGATAAGCACGGGTAAGCTTATCTAGTGGATTACTTCCTCGAAAAGGAAGTCGTGGATGTAGGAGGTTAATCTCTGAACCACATTAAAATACTGTGTCATTTACTTTCAGTATTTTACTTTTAGTTATCTAATCAATTGACTCTGCATACAAACTACATGTATTCAAACTGCACTATGTTTTGGGAACTTGACCTTCCCTATTTTCATCAGGTTTCAGTTTAAGTAACGAGCTTTAAATTACCACCAATTTCTGCATATCTTAACTCTTTGAAACCTCAGTTAGACCACACAACTGACCCTCATCCAAAGAAGTCAGTTGTGCGCCTAACTGTGTGATCAGCTCCAACTGCCTCTCTCAGTTGTTGAGGGAACTGACCTGAGCAATTTTCTCAGTGATTTGATTTCAAGTTTAAATATCGCTACTGGTGTACTCCCCTATACACCAGTTACTCGTTACCAGGACCATCAAGTGGTATCAGAGAAGTGGTTCAAAAGACTGCTAACCCTGGTTCACAAGGTATGAGTCAAGTAATTTTTAAATGGTCAACTGAACAAATCTTTTCTGAAACCTTTTGTGAATTCTGTTGCATATTTGTTTGTCTATCTCTGTTGGTGTGTAGGTATCATGAATCCTACACTACTCGGAAGCTTTCTGGACTTCTCCGTGGATGATTATTCCACGTGGAGATTTAGACTACAATGGCTATTACAGCTAGACATCATAGGATGTGGGAGACCGTTTTAAATAGTCTCATCCCCGTGACTCAGTCCATTACAGCTCCATCCATAGTTCCAGAAGATTGAGATGTCACCACAAAAACCGAGCTGAAAGAACTCGAGTCCTACACCAAGGAAGAAAGAAATATCGTGCAGATAGATGACATTGCAAAGAGTGTCATCTCATCTACAGTCGGCAAAGCCTACCTGCCGAAGATCATTTATTTCCGCACAACAAAAGAGATGTGGGATGCCTTAGCTGCACTCTGTGAAGGATCTAATGAGATTAAGAAAAATAAATTCACCTTAGCTTGTCAAAAGTACGAGAACTTCACTCAGCTTACCGACGAGTCCATCGACAAAATAGACCTGAGATTCATAGAGGTTATTATGGAATTAGAAAGGGCAAGTACTCTCAGCGTGAGATGAACTTGAAAGTTCTCTTTGCACTTGGCGATGATTGGGCGGTGTACAGAGTCGTCCATCAAAATCAGAGTGACCTCAGTTCGATGAAGATTGAGAAGCTGTTCTCCATGCTCAAGGCAAATGAGTATGACATCCTTCGACTGAAGCAAGCCAAGCTTCAGAAGCTTGAACAGACCAAGCAAAGCTCAGCGACCAAGCCAGTGGCGCTTCGAGCTGACTCCGGAAGATCCAAGTTTGCTAGACCCTCACTGTCCACTGACTCCACAGTTAAAGATCAACCGAGCAGGTCTGAACTTCAGAAGAAAGTCGAGGAAATGACCAAGCAACTCGAGGAGATGAACTCCAAGATCGAGAAGTATAGGAGGATTAATAGGAGCAGACGGAACTCCATTGAAACCTCCTCAAACAATCAAAGCGAATGATGCTTTGAATGCGGGAAATCAAGACACTTCAAGATCGACTGTCTTGATCTCTCAAAGAAGGAGAGAGATGCCCTCCGAGTAAAGGCCAAGGAGAAGACCAAGGCCATGATCGTCGAGGACGACGTCGATAACACCGACGTGTTCACTGAATCAGAAGGAGAAGAAGCTGATTCTCCATCCAGCTCAGTAGAAAAAGACCAATGTTTCATGGCATTGCCAGAAGAGTCAACTGACAAGGTAAACTCTTCTTTCCATCCCTCTCATGATATTTCTTCTGCTAACCAATGTTCATGAGAATTAGACGAAGATATTCAACCGTCTTGGGATGAGGTTAAACATCTTAGCAGATTGTGCACTGCTCAAGTTAAACAGTGCAAAGAGATCCAGGCAGAGTTCGACAACATGAGCAACGAGCTGATCATGAAGGATCAAACTATAGAAAAGCTCATGGAGGAAAACTGAAGACTCCACGAAGAAGTTGCTCACACGACGAACAACCAGGTCATCAACTTGATCAATATGACTGTATATATCGAAATTTTATAGAGATTTTTATTAATTTTAATATCTCATTTTATTATGAAATCTTATCATATCCATACTAAAGTAAGTTATTTAATTGATAAATATATCTTTATATGGTGATAAATATCTATTTTTTTTGCAACAAGTAAATGATATGCATCAATATTTAAGAGCCAATGAGATCACACCACCTCATCTCTCAAGCCCATGATGGAGCGCAAAAGCCCACCAAGTCCACCAAATTGTTCCCTATAAATAGAGGTCTCTACACGACTTCAAATCACATCTAAAAACCATCTTCAAGAGCTCAAGAATTGAAGAGAGAAATTCTCCAAGATTTCTCTCTCAATATTCAAGGTGTTCCGGCGAGATTTAAGGCGTTCTTTGTAGGAAGCAACATCTTCTTCGGCGGAATCATATCAAGTGGTGTTTGATCTGGAAACAAGGCGGAAGTCCTCCAACTCAACGTTATAAAGCTCGACGCTCAACGTTACTTTGGAAACAAGACAAAAGTCCTTCAAGTTAACACCATCAACTCTGAAGCTCAAGTCAACGCTATCAACCTCAAAGCTCAAGTCAAAGCCATCAAGTCAAAGCCATCAAGTCAAAGATCAAATCAAAGCTCAACGTTTACCTCAGAAGCAAGGCGAAAGTCATCCGCATCAATGTTACAAAGCTTGAAGATCAGGTCCAAGGATATCTAAGAGGTTTACTTCTACAACAAATCTCATAGGCTGCTTGAAGACTGTTCGAGGGTCAAAGTGAAGAAAAGAATCAGAGGATTAAATCAAGATTGAATCCGCATATATTAGAAATTCTTATATTTGTACTCAAATTTATATTTATTTGAATAAATACATATTTTGTATTTACAGATTTTGGCACGCCCGGTGGACCATCTCTACCGCTCATCTCTTCTCTTCACCAACTTTGACAACGATGTCTACCACTCTTGAGGAGCAAATCACAAAGTTGACAAAGCTTGTTGAAGAACTTGCCGAACGCTTGGAAAAACGAGATGTTCAACTTGCAAAGTTGGAAAAGGCAAATACTTTGGATACAAGAAGTCAATAAGTGAAGGTCGATCAAGAAGCCAAAGTCTTCGATAAATCTCCAACTAAGGAGCTTAAAGTCTCTTCCGATGAATAGATGCATGTCGATCAACTCAAAGCATTCATCAAGAAGACAATCAAGGATAAGTTTGAAGGGACCTCCAAATCGTCATGGACTTATAACAGGTCATACACTCCAAGGATTGAAAGCTTGAAGATGTCGGTCGGATATCAACCTCCAAAGTTTCAACAATTTGATGGCAAAGGAAATTCAAAGCAACATATGGCTCACTTATGGAGACTTGCAACGATGCTGGCACTTATGGAGATCACATGGTGAAGCAGTTAGTGCGTTCCTTGAAGGACAATGCCTTTGATTGGTATGCTGACTTGCAGCCAAACTCCATTGATAGTTGGGGTCAATTCCTCAACCGCTTCTACAACACTCGAAGGATGGTGAGCATGATCGAGCTTATAAATCAAGTCAATGGAAAGAAGAGCCTGTCATCGACAACATCAATCGTTGGGGATACCTAAACTTAAATTGCAAAGATTGATTGTCTGAAACTTCAGCAATTAAGATGTGTATCCAAGGCATGCATTGGAGTCTTCAATACAAGTTTAAAGGAATTCAGCCTAATACTTTCGAAGAACTGACTACAAGAGCTCACGACATGGAGTTAAGTTTAATCCCAAATGGAGTTGAAGATCTTTCGATTGAAGAAGATCACAACTTTGAACAAAATCAAGAAGCAACCTATGGGGGAAAATCTCCTAAAGAAATTTCAAGTGATGAAGAAGCTCCAAGTGAAGACGAAGAAGATGCTACGAGTCAATCTTTAAATACTTAGTGGAATCCATGAAGTCATTGCTCCTTGATAAAGCCTAAACTATCTATATAGCTCCTAGATGTGAGAAAAAATCATCTAAACTTTTCAATTAAAGAACTTCAAGTGCTCTTTGATAAAAGCCTAAACTATCTACATCGCTCCTTGATAAGAGCCTAAACTGTCTAAAATGCTCCTTGATGCGAGTAAAAACCATCTAAATACTTCAAACAAAGAACTCCAAATCGCATCTTGATAAGAGCCGAAACTGTCTACAACGCTCCATGACGCACAAGCTTAAACTGCATGTTAATTCTGGCCTGTATGAGTATAAACTATGAAAAATACCCACCAATGAAAGTGTATGTGGTTAAACTACTAACTTTTCCACCAAAATGTAAACTTATGTGGTTAAACTATCATATACTCCACTTTGTCTATATAGTGGTTAAATAAATAGTCCTTTGTGGCTTGCATGAGTATAAATTGTGTATGGCGCCCCTCCTTAAAAACTATAATCAAACTCTTTGAAGAATTGTCCAATATAAAAGGTCTACAATTCAAATCAAATGGAGACTCTTTGATACGAATATAAAGGTCTACAAATTCAAATCAAGTGAAGACTCCTTGACATGAGTATAAATTGTCTACAAATTCAATTCAAGTGAAGACTCATTGACACGAGTATAAAAGGTCTATAAACACCTAAGCACGAGTATAAAAAGTTTACAAGTCCATCAAGCTCCTTGATATGAGCATAAACTATCCAAAATCAAGTCCAAATTCAAGACTCCTTGAAACGAGTATAAACTTTCTAAGATATTCAAAACTCCTTGAATCGAGTAAAAAATTTCTATCAAATTCAAGACTCATTGAAATGAGTATAAACTTTCTAACATATTCAAAACTCCTTGAAACGGGTATAAACTTTCTATCAAATTCAAGAACTCTTTGAAACAAGTATAAATTTTCTATCAAATCCAAGAACTCCTTAAAATGAGTATAAACTTTCTATCAAATTCAAGAACTCCTTGAAACAAGTATAAACTTTCTTTTAAATTTCAAGAACTCCTTGAAATGAATTTAAACTTTCTAGCAAATTCAAGAACTCTTGAATATGACTATAAACTATTCACAAATTGAAGTTCAAGAACTCATTAATATGAGTATAAACTATCTAATAAATTCAAATTTATCGAGACTCATTCATTTTCACAACAAGTCGTCTATGAACAAGTCTCGGGAGGGGAAGGGAGGGGTGGGGGGGGGCATTTGTAGATATCGAAATTTTATAGAGATTTTTAGTAATTTTAATATCTTATTTTATTATGAAATCTTATCATATCCATATTAAAGTAAGTTATTTAATTGATAAATATGTCTTTATATGGTGATGACGAAGGGCGGTTGTCACACTCTTCGCACAAATAAATTTATAAAACACCTCTTGCCCAACAAGATAGTAGTTAATGGCAAGTGGGGTCGATCCCAAGGGACTTGGCGTAAATCTGCTCTTTAGGTAGTTCTCAACAGAAAGGGTTATGGTCGAGATGTATCTCAATATCCTGTAACTCAACAAGTGAATTATCAAATAACAAAGAAGTTTGAGTTAGGATTTCGAATCAATGATCCTTATTACTCATTACTCGTTCATTAGTGCAAAGATATTCAATTACCTGATCATATTACTTGGTTTAGGACTAAGATTAGTTTATACCCTAATGGTTACGAAGTCACGATATAAACACACCAAGCCTATGTCTATCCAATTTTACAAATCTTGACCAGAAGGCAAGATCTTCTCCTTTGATCAACAAAGTCACGAAGACACTTCAGTAACGATGATGCCCAAAAGGCATTAAGAATAAATAGACCCAAGACAGCCAAGAGGTAGGTCAATACAGACTGCTCTCCAATACTCTTTACCTTCTTGGGCACAAGAGACACTCTCGAGTTGATCCTAAATCCTGTTAATGACTTAATCCCAATATCTAGATGGTAATCAAGCATATGTCAATATCAATTAAGTTTAGAATTATTCCTAAGTGTTTCGAGAACAAAATGAAATAACAAACTCACACAATTCGACCTCACGAGTTTAGAACGAGTAATTAAGATCACATCATCTACATCCAACCCAAACAATAAATTTCGCTAGACATAATATTAAACGAAATCACAAAACATACAAGGAAAATCATAATTGAAATTAAACTGGAACGGGTTGCTGCTCCAAAGCGTAAGTCAGCAACGAAGGTCTTGACTTCAAGTTAACAACTAAAAACTAATGTAGAAAAACTGGAAACGAAATGTAAAAGCAAATGCCCATAGGACTTGTTTCTTCCTCACACTCTGTCAAACTAGAATACAGAAAATAATCTTCAACCCCCATTACAAAGTGAAGTTGACCATATATATATAGGCGATGGATTTAGGGTTAGGTTAGAATCCTTGTTGGTTAAGGACTCTTTCCATGCATAACCACCTCCTTCGTTATCCATGCAGCTGCAATTTACTTCCCTTACGTGGTAGATATCTTCCTTGATTAGGCTCGGCTAGGATAAGGAAAGAAATCTTCGATCCTTATCCTCTTCCTTGGAAAAGAAGAAATCTGCTAATGCTCCGACTCACTTTTTGACTTCAATGTCTGCATTCTGTATTGCTTCCTTTGCTGACCAAGATCCTGGCTCCTCCGGGTACTCTGTCTGTTGGCTTCAAGAATATGGGGAGGTGCTTCCTGACTTGTAGATTGAATAGAACGTTGTTGCCCAGCTACAAGCTTTTAGCCCTATGCCCATTTGCCTTGTATCGCCATCTCAGCATCTCAACAACAGATTTTCATCGGTTTTGCCCAAGATCCCACTTGTTCTTCCCTGCACACCATCTCTCGACTTCGTGTCCTCCCAGATATACTTTGACTCGATAAAGACCAAAAAGAACAAGAAAAACACAAGAAAAAATGGACATAAATATGGGTTCATCGGGTGATAAATATCCATTTCTTTAGCAACAAGTAAAGGATATACATCAATATTTAAGAGCCAATGAGATCGCGCCACCTCATCCCTCAAACCCATGATGAAGCCCAAAAGCCCACCAAGTCCACCATACTTTTCCCTATAAATAGAGGTCTCCACACGACTTCAAATCACACCTAAAAATCATCTTCAAGAGCTCAAGAATTGAAGAGAGAAATTCTCCAAGATTTCTCTCTCAATATTCAAGGTGTCCCCGTGAAATTTAAGTCGTTCTTCATAAGAAGCAATGCGTTCTTCTGCGGAATCATATCAAGTGGTGTTTGATCCGGAAACAAGAGGGAAGAATTAGAAGATCAAATAGAGATTGAACCCGCATATATTAGAAATTCTTATATTTGTAATAAAATTTATATTTATTTGAATAAATACATATTTTGTATTTATAATGACCATGACACAGTCTGAATATATCTCTCAGTTGCAAATGGAGCTGATGTATGCAAATTAGAAGATAGTGTCCCTTCATGCCTCGAGCGCAGGTCTAGAGAGCATGATTAGCAACCAAAGAACTCCCAAATGCATAGAAGGTCTTGGATATAACCCGGAGATGGACACTGGAGCACAACCAGAGCAGTTCGTCAAGGCAAGTCAGCCAACGACTGAGATACCTCAAGTTCAACTAGACTCAGTCGCAGTTATAGCTCTCGAGACTCCAGTCATTCTTCAGACTATTGAAACTCTTGTGATTGATAAAGGAAGAAGGTTCTAGATGATGAATCTAAATAGGATGAAGCTGGTACTTCAAGAGATGCTGAGAAGTATTCAAAGAAGTCTAGATCCCGACATCGCAGAGCGAGAGAGAATAGACAAGATGGACCTTTGCAGTCAAGGTAGAATCAGCCCAGGTGCAGGCCAAACCACTCAGCTCAGCATCAACCGCAAAGGAACAGAAACTGGGACAATCCAAACTTCTACCTTCAGACATTCCCAGCTCAACGTCAATACCATCAAGCATATCAAGGAGATGGAAACTATTGTGATCAATATCATGGTCCTAGTTATCCATAGTATGGGTATGCTCATGGAGTTAGACACTTTGGATCCTCTCCCAGACAGTTCTCACCATGAAGGAATCAACCAAGTCAACCGAGTTGAAACCAAGCTCCTCATAGAAAAGGACATCTACCACGAAATTGGACTGCTCTTGCTCCAAAGCCAACTCAGTCAGCAGTCTATGCAGATGAAGAAGGAAAAGTGATTCGAACGGATAACACAATTCAAATCTTCGAGGAAACTCAAGCCACTAACCTGCAAGAACCCAACTAAGTGTGGGTACCTAAAATTCCTCTTATATTTAGCAGGACCAGGATGAACTGAGGAAAAGAAGAGCTGAAAAGTCAATCTCGGTGTTGGATAGCGGTTGCTCCAAGCACACGACACATCAGAAGAATCTTCTTAAATATAGCAAGTTGCGAGAAGGCGGGACTGTTACTTTTGGTGACGACTCCCAAGGTAAAACCAAAGGGTTTGGTACATTCAAAACTAACTAAGTGGCTATCAAAAATGTTTCCTTGGTCAATGGATTGAAGCACAATTTGCTCTCCATAGGCCAACTTTGTGATAATGGTTTTTTTTGTGAATTTTGATGCACAGGGTTGCAGGGAGAAAGATGTCAACACCAAGCAAATTCTTTTATATGGTAGACGATTTTCATCAGGTGGTGTGTATTACACAAACTGGTCAAGCAGTCCTCCGGAAACGTGCCTTGTATCCATAAGCAGCTCAGAGACAAGCTCGTTGTGGCATAAAAGACTCAACCACCTCAATTTCATAACCATGAAAAAGTTAGCTCGCCAACAACACGCAGATAGAATACCAGACTTGGAATACAGTCCGATGCATCTCTGCAGTGCATGTCAACTAGGAAAGTTGGCTAGAGCATCATTTTGTCTGAAGTTAACGCCATCCACAGATCGTGTTCTGCATTGATCCACATGGATCTTTTCGATCTGGTTACCCCCAAGAGTTTAAGTAGAAATAAAAATATTCTCGTAGTCACGGATGACTATTCGAGATACATCTGGGTGATCTTCATGGCGCATAAGAACGAGACGAGAGAAGAATTGCCCAAGCTGATGGATAGACTTTCGAATCAATAAGGAAAATCCATTGTATCCATCAGATCTAATTGCGGAACTGAGTTCATCAATGAGACCATCATTGAGTATTGCGAAAAGAATGACATAACTCATCAAACCTCAGCTGCAAGGACTCCACAACAGAACGGAGTAGCTGAGAGGAGAAATCAAATGCTGAAAGATGTAGCAACATCCATGCTGACAAGCTTAGCCTTGCCAAAATGTTTCTGGGCTGAGACAGTCAATACAACTTGCTACAGATAGAACCGCTCCCTCCTAACGAAGAGACAAGGGAAAACTCCATACGAACTATGGAGAAATAGGAAGCCTAATATCTCTCATCTTCGTGTTTTCAGTTCTAAGTGTTATACCTATAACAATGAAAAGCTCAGTTAAAAACTTTCGTGCCTAAAGCTGTCAAAGGCATATTCTTAGGATATGCTGCGAAGATTAAGGCTTACAGAGTTTTCAATTCCAACACCAAAGTTGTGGACACAACACCTCATGTTATGTTTGACGAATCTACGTTTGAGTGCAGGGAACAGGCTAAATTTCAAGCAGTTGAAGGAAAAGCACCGACACAACCAGCTCAAACCAGATCTCTAGCTCAACGACTGAATAACTTAGCACAACCACTTATTTGGACAACTAAAGAAGAAGAAGTATATTTTCCAGAAGACGAGACAGAAGACCTTGTCTCAAGTCAAGAGGGAAATTCAGAGTCAACAGATAAAGTACCAACTTCAGCTGATACGCAGACCGTACCAACAGCTGATTAGCTTCCAAGTCCTGGACTCCCAAGTCCAAGATCAGCCAACACCCCATTTCATCCTCCATCTCAAGCCGAGGATTGAACTTTATCATGAGCCACACCCCCAAGCCCGACACCTTTAGCCTCTCCAAGACTAGATTATTCCATCATAATGTATGAAGCAGCTAAGCAAACAAGAAAGAACAAACGATGGTATGGAGACCATATTAAAGATGCAGTAATAGGAAATCTGGAAGCTGGTGTTCAAACCAGAAGAACAGCTCAAGTTGTAGATCCCACAACATATGTTCCTACTCAGTCCACTCAATCAGGAACTCCACTTGATGAAGAACCAAATTTGCTAGCACAGTACGCTGATGAACTCAGAGTACTGAGAAAATTTGAACAAGCAGGAGATGTAGCCATGATTGCATGCTACATAGTTTACTTGCATGAACCTAAAGACATCTTGGAAGCTTTGGGTTGTATCCACTGGACTCAAGCTATGCAGGATGAGTTAAATGAGTTCCTCTGAAACTGTGTTTGGGAACTTGTTGAAAGACCTGAAGGAGTTAAGGTGATAGGTCTAAAGTGGATATTCAAGAATAAACGAGACGTCATCGGATATATTGTGAGAACACTACTAGAAATTCGCTCAAACATAACGGGTAATAGCTATTATGTATGGGCATACTTGACCGTTATATAAAGGTATGTTATAAAAAGTGCGCTCATACATAACGGTACCGTCATGTATGTCGCTCATATATAACGGTTGAAATATAATACATAACGTTTTCGTAACCGTTATTAATAGTTAATATACATAATGTTACTAACTGTTATTAAATATATTTTATACGTGCTATATATGTGTCGATCAATATGCCTTATCTTTGTTTGTAATAACGCTTGCTGACTGTTATCTTTGAGAAAAATATAATGGTTAATATGTATAGAAAATATATTAACCAAAAATAAGAATACACACCTTTATCACTTCCCAAGTTGGTTTTTTGACACTTTTGCCATTGTTTGCCTTGAAAATAGACATCGTGCTTCAATATAAAAACATTTATCAACAAATAAACACTAAAATACAATAAGGCAGAAATGATTACTTGGAAGTCCTAAAACTTATGTGTCGGCCACATACTTCCGTGCTATCATGATTCCGATTGCCAAGAGGCTCTATCAAATAAACTTTATCTTTGTGAGGTTGAATGATTGTTAAAATCCAATGTTCACTATTTCATAGAAGTATTAAATTAATAGGCTAATTAGCATAAATTATTGATTTCGAGGTTAGAAGGTGTTGGAAAAATCAGTAAAGGTTTCGAAAGATACCAAAACCCCAACTGACCCCAACTGAGTAGATGATAGCCTTTAGTCTGATCTTAGCTATAGCTTACTGTTTGAGCGTGGAGATTTTATCTTTATCAGAGTCAAGCAGAAGAAGTTAGTCGGACTAAAGAAGGAGGTTTGTGAAGAACTCAACTGAGGCCCAGACTCAGCTGAGGGTTCAGACTCAGTTGGGACTCAAGTTCAGTTGAGACATCAAACTCAACTGACCCACACAGTTGAAGGCATACAGTCTAGTGTGAAGAGAAGTTGTGTCAAAGTCAAACGTCGCGAAGCGGAGAAGAGAATACGCTAAGAACGGAGGAGTTGCAGTCCAGATTTTGAATATACTCGAGATCTCAAGTCAGCTGAAAAACTTTCCATAAATGGGCCGACAACAGTGACGTGCAAAAAGCAAAGGTCACAGTTACCATTTTAGGAAAGTTACTAGTAAAGCTGGTGGAGTGCCATACTTTTTGCAGAGTTGAAACGACTCTTTGCAATGGCTAGTTTGAACTTCCTCTATAAATAGAGATCTACACACCAAAGCTTAAAAAGCGGTGATACAAGCAGAGAAAAAACACGCCAAAGTGTCGAGAGATAACTTCAAGAGTGAAAGAGTGACACACACCCGTCGTATGGTACGATCAAAATACTTGTGTATGCCCCAGACGGACAGTACATGCTCCTATGCCCACAATCGGACTGGCTAGTCTTAGCGGTAAGCTAGGGTCGATCCCACGGAGAGTGAGGAACTACTTTACTCTTCGGTGTACAAATTGAGTTGTCACGGTCTCAACCTGTTTATCTGCACAAATAAACTTGAAAGACAATCAAATATAAAAGGGGTGAGATTTGGGGTAGGTCGTTATTATCATTGATATGTGTATTCGGTCATGGGCAAATTGAAGATCCGTCCATGCTTTGCATAAACTCAAGGCGTGGCCCAAAGACATTGGGGCGTTTCAAGAGTCTATACTCCACACTTGGAATGGTTGAATCCCTTGTAGTTACTTGGTCCGAAGGTCACGTTTCACCCCGGTCATAAGGCCATGCTTCACTCCTCCTTAGATAGTAGTCATACCCGATCTCTCCAAGTATGACCCTCACCAACCTTCTCTTTCAAGCTTCCCAGCTCCGCACCTACAAAGTAGACATAACTCGCGGGATATACATTTCCGGTAACGCGTCCAACCGGTCATTGATATATCTACAGTGTGCAAGGTGAATCCTTTGGTCAATAACCATGGCTTGATGCCTCGTCACAGTTGATGGATGATTGTTAGAGAAGCCCAAGACCGAGGAAGGACGCAGTATCCACTTGCTTGTTCCTCGCCATCCAGATCTTACAACACCATTAAAGACGCTGCTCAGCTACTCGGTCATAGGCATACTGAACATTGCTGTCTGTCATGCCTTGCCCTTTGCTTGGCACGGTACAGTTCTAACTGAATGGAGATCACTCGTCAGGTCAAGACCGCCCATGAATTCTGATCAGATCTCTCCAGAACCACTGGATCCAACCGAAGGCACAAATGCCTCACGAATAGTTCACATATCAATAATTAATCATTTCCCCCACCCAAATATGACCAGAGGAATTACTCACACATAATGAAATACATAATATCGAATGTAAATAAACGCATCAATAGCATAAAATACGAAGTACTGAAATTAAGATAATACATAAGGCAAACTTGTCACACCCCGACTCTCGAGGTGCGACTTACGAACAACAACACAACCTAATCAACTAACCATCAACTCAACTACGGGGAACATGCTCGGGGAAAACATTAATGAAAGCAACAACACTCGAATAAGACTATCAAAGACACAATGAAGCAATAACCGAGCATTTCAAAATCACATACCAACAACGATATGATAAGTATTTCAAGTCAAGAGATTAAGAATTCAACAAGCATTTAAACCATCGAGCACATCGCTCGGAATCAAAAACATGTATCAAAGCGTATCAACAGACTTCCATTTAAAAAGAGTTGCAGCGGAAATTTAACTCAAATCCCAACATTCACACGTATGAAGACGTGCAAATGCCAGTCCGACATCCGACTCGACTCAACCAAAAACACCACACCACCAAGCGTCCATGCCATCATCATCCTATCAACCTGCACGTTTAGAAACACACGTAGGGCTGAGTACTTCGTACTCAGTGAACACATGCCAAAAATAATTGGAAAAAGATGCTCTTAAAGCTATATCAATTGAACTTGCCTTGCCGAAACATCACAAGTACTTAAGCAACTTAAAACGATTTTACTTGTGCATGCTAAAAACATTTTCTTTTAAATAGACTGCGCAGTCAAAACATAACATATATCAACAGTATGCATCATCTGTCACAAATATTCTCACTGTGCCGAGAAGTAGGCCTCCTTCTCGAACACTATGACCGGCCCAACCGAAGCAAGGCTCACAGTCACCTCAACATTTAACATACCACACGTGGGTTTCCTGCCTCTCACAGGATAATAATAATCTCAAACAAACAGATGATAACACATACCAAACTCAATAAAAACGGCAAGTCAATCGCATTCTAAAAATCATATAATAATTCTCAATATCATTCATCTATAGTTTTGGTTCAGAAAAGCCCACCTGACTTCCGAAGATTCTAGCTAGGCGGTTTAAGGGCTATTGTCCTCGCTTATCTTTCCGTCCGGCTTGATCCTTCACAGATCGACATCGATAAAGAAATAAGATATTACGCAAGACGGATAAAAGGCGTTGGTCTCGACTGAAGGACTTCTACTTGAGTCGTTTCTCTCTATGCTTTTTCTTTTCTAAAGGATCTCGCATTCTCGTCTTTAAGCCATTAACTCTACTCGATGATTGGTTAATATTACTAACCAATGTCTTGGCACTTCTCGCTTTAATTAAGAAACGTCGTCTATCTAAATTCTGTTACTCGAGCTTTCTTTAATAAACTTAATTAATTCTTGATTTTAATTAACAACTCAATAGCTCAATTATTTGCATACAATTAAACTCAGTAATTCTTCACGTTATAAACAAATAACATCACTTACTCAAACATATTAATTTAATTGCGTAACATTCCCAATAAATCAAACACTTTGTTTTAAATTCAATCACATTTCAAGACACATTAACATCTATTTAACTTTTATTTTAGAACTTAATTCCACTAAGAATTCTTTTTATAAAACTCAAACAATATAATTTATCTTTCTCAGCTTATAAACAATGCTTTTCCAAATTCGTTGTCTTATGAAGCATGTTATAAACTTTTACTCAATTAATAAAAATTCTTTTTAATTTTTAATAAACCCTTATGAAATAGGAATTTCATTTCTATTTCTAACTCGATTCTCATTTCTTAACTCAACTATTACTTTTCTAATTATTATCTCGGCAATTCTTCTCGGTTTATTCTTAATCTACACGGTTTGAAACACAACTTATTTAATTAATTTTAATTAATTACTTTCAAAATCATTACCCGATATCTTATTCCATTATTTTCTTGATTAAACTATACGAGTATTTAAACTTAACTCGTCTAACATCTTTTTCTTGACTCGATTAAATCTTCTTTTCATTTTCTTATTATTTTATTCTCTTTATTTTAACTCGATTTTCTCAACTCTTATTTATTTAATTAGTAAATTCCTTTTCTTCTTTATTCTTAATTTAAGACTAAATTCTTAATTAATGATTCCTTTATTCTTCAATTGATTTTTATTTTAATAAAACTAGTTTATCTTATTAATTTATAAAATTTCTTTTTGATTTAATTTAATCAAAATTCAAATCTTCAAGTCTTATCTCAAGAACACTTAAAACACTTACTAGATGTACTTTTCTATGTATTTTTCAATTCTTAACACTTTTAAAGCTTTTAAAACTTTAATCTTTTTTCACAAAAATTTCTATCTTCATCTATGATTCAAATTAACACTTTAACACATATCAACAACATTATATCCTCAAAATCATAAAATCTTCTAAATCATCATAAAATTATTTTCTTTAAAAACTTCACATGCAATTCGATTTTCTTATACTCAACAACATACAAGATTAAATCATCATATCATATAATAATTTCATGATCAAAACATCACTTAAATCATCAACAAAATCAACAAAATATTTCCTTCTTTTCTTCCCAAAACTCACGGCAATTTCATAGATTTTTAGGGCATTTTATTTCTCAATTTTTCATGCACATAAACTCATTCTCAACATGATAAAAATCATAAATCAAGCATCAATATAACAATAATTCAAGAAATTCAAATTCTTCTATTTTTCTTCCTATTTTTCGGTAGAATAAAGATAGTCGGCCACATTGTGGCCAGCCACACGCGTAAAAAAAGGAAAGTTGACTATAAAAATGGAAATAATCACATTTCTCCTTTAGGGTTTATGCTTCCCAATTAGGGTATATTTCTATTTTAAAAACCTATATTACCATTTTTAGCTCGTGTGGCCAGCCACAGTGTGGCCGAATATCATTACCCTTTTTGGTATTAGCAATATTTTAGGGTTTTTAATTTCTTTTTCTTCTCTTAATTCATCGATTAAATCCTAGTGTTCGATTCTCCTATCGATTTCTCCTCACTCGATCTTCACATCGATAACCTAGGTTTGCCTAAACAGAAAATAAATGCCATGCATGCATGTTTTCTTTCCTTTAGGGCTTAGAGAGGTACATATATACAATAAATCAAATGAATTATCATACTTTTCAAAATAAATTGGATCTTCTCCTCTTGATCCTCTTGAAATCGAAATGATGGGGGAAATGGGCTCAACTTCTTAGCTTGGATTTCTCTTGGAAGAACTCGTCTTGAATCCTCAAGAAAAAAAATATAAAACAACAATCAATCATCCATTTTAGGGCTTAAGAGCCGAAAATAAGGAAAAATGGGGGATGATTATTGGATTTCAACTCAAGAACTTGAAGGATTATTACCTTTCAACTTCGAGTTTGGAAGAACTAAGATGATGGTGATGATTTCCTCTTGATTTGCATGAGATTGGAGCTTGAATACAAGGCTTCAATGGAAGAAATTCCAAGTATGAGTGTGTGTGTGTGGGTTACGGTAATGGAGGGGGAGAGAGGGAGAGTTTTTCTTCTTTGTTCTTCTTGAGAGAATTTTCGAAAGAGAGAGAGATGACTTGAATGAAGGAATTCTTCTTTTGTATGGAGAGAGATAGGTAGGATGGATGCATTTGATTTCCAACATAAAGAATAAAGAATGATGATGTTTGTATTGGAACTTGTTTTGATTTAGAGATTGATGTGATGGCATTTGCATGCAATCTTTTGTTAAGATTTTGGTAAGAATAATCATGATTAAAGCTATAGATTAGGTTTGGAGAGAGATTAGGGAGAGAGATAGAGAGAGGTGGCGGTGGAGAGGGGAGAGAGATGACTGACACTTGTCCCGTTAATTTATTACGGGTATTAATCACCCGGTCGTAAAAGTTTTCTGGATAAAACAGTCCGTATTATTCCAATTATGCTAAAAACGGGTCTAATCTCTCATTGTCTCGTTTCCGATACTAAAACATCTCAAACCTAATTCACATCTCATTAAAAGATTAACGATTCCGACCATCTAGTTTTTAGGTCTTCATTTCTTATAACGAAGAAAACTCACAAATTGGTCGGCTTATTAATCCGCTTATTAATCCTTTAAAGATTAAATCCTCGTAACTCTTCTCAAATTATCTTGGATAAGTTTCTATCTTATCTCAATGACCTTAGAATTAATTCTAGGTTCAAAGATTTTAATTCACGTCTATTCTAAGTTCATCGGCGCATAGCAATTTCTCGGTCATCAACATTATTCACTTCATTTCAAAAAATCTTCGGAGTTTTTCTGAAAATCATACTCGTACTCATTCTCATATAAATAAGCTTAATATATGCATCACATTATCATTTCAAGAAATAGAACAGATAATCTCACGTAAAAACACATAAGTCATTTCAGTCGTTTTACTCATTTCTATTTATTTAGAAAATTTTTATTCCTCAAATCTCGTCGTTTAAACTTACTCGGTTAATTAATACGCTCACTAATGTTATAGAAGTTCGGGGTATTACAAAACTGCCTTGGATTTGTTCGTCACAACGGGATTAAAATGAAAGCTGGTAAATCGTTTGGTAGAGAAATTGTAAATGAACTGAAAGTAGAAGTGTTTCTTGAGCGAAATGTTATCGACAAGATTGATTCTTGAACTGAAAGCTGGACTTTTATAGCTGAGATGATGGTCGTCAACTCCCTCCTCTGGTAGACCGTATCGGCAAGATTGATTCTTTCCATGTTTAGCTTGATCTTGATTTATCCGTGCTTGATCAGATTGATGATTGGCAATCTCCGATTGATTGATTGAGGTTGGTTAACTGGCTTCCAAATCCTTCTTCGCATAGTCACTCGGACGAATATCATGCAAATCACTTCCACACGTATTTTCTTATTTAGCTTCGGCGGTTGGCTGTTGATCTCGGTAGTGGTCAAACGGGTTGCATACATCGGTTAACCTCACACCAAGGTACTGCTCTTCTCCTGGGGGAATCAGATTTATGCAACAGCTGAAAAATACTCCAATACTGCTCATTCTGACCATCTTTTCTATGTTTGCCTCGGACGGAGCTCCCTTTCCACGAACAACTGCTTTCTTCCCTATACAGACACTAAAGACACAAAAAGATAGGAAAAATAGGGCCAAGTGTCCCAAAAGTCGAAGACGCATCACACCTACACACTTAAACCATTCTTGTCCTCAAGTATGTAGGTGGATTCACAGAAGACACCAAGAATAGAGATAAACGAAAAGGAATAAAGACTTCAAGACACGAGGCTGCGCAGTCAAATGGATTAATTCAAGTATGCATGCATCAACCATAATATCATACCGCAAGCCTATTGAGCAAATACATCACACTATAGTGTTAGTAGTTTTCCTCTCACACTCAAGTGTATGGTTAGTGTATACGCTCATTTTCAGTACTAGTGCTCCCACTTAACCTCTTCTTTCTCTTTTACGGAGTTTGTTTCTTTTTCTCAGGCATGTAATATTTCTTTTTCGATCAACATTAAGAACTCTATTTTGTTTTCAACTCATGCCTTCCCCAAAAATTTTAACCCTTTCCTGTGGTAAGCCTTCTTTTCTCAATTATGCTTGTTCACCCTAAGTAATGAGCTATCTTTCACCTCTTGTACAGTGTGGGAGACACACTTTTAATTTAAACATCAAAACAAGGCTTATGAAAGAATTGCTTTGGCTCAAAGTGGTTAGCAATAGTTTATCATGTTTAGCTTAGAAGGTCTGGGGTTTCTAATTTGAAAGAACTGCCCTGATTCTCTAAACTACACCAACCAACTAAAATCCATTAGCAAGTTCTAGGATCACTAAGCAACATAATCACACCAGAAAATAAATGCATATTGGCTCAATTCTCACAGGGGTGTATTTCAGTATGCTCTCTACCGCTATCAATGCAATGATGCTCATCATGCCAACATACCAATCAAACCAAGCAGCATGCATACATCACACCAATCGATATAACTTGCGTGACACACATACAGACTCTAATCAACATCAGACTCCATCAAACATAATGACACAAAACATAAAAATCAAAAAATTAAAAACAAAACCTAATCTAAAAGAAGGGATAGAAAACTTAGTCGTTTTGGTCGGAGGCATCCCCCTCCTCTCCATCAGCTTCTGCAATCAATGCCTCAAAACCAATCTTCATGTTTGTCTGGATTGTTGCCATCTCATCTCTCAGCAATGCGATTTCCTCACGCAGCTCCTTCAATTTTGCCATTAAGGATGCTACCTCGATATTGGTAAGGCGTGGAACCGCCTGCTCACTTGCCCTACGTGGTTCTGCTTTGCCTGCTATCCCTTCTGGGTAGACCAGCGAGTAGTTTCCATGTTCGTCCACCTCGACAATTCTCCACCTCACGAAGCGCCCTTGGTCCAGGAATCTGGTATCAGCGACTGGAAGGTCATCTGGCTTTTCCAAGTTGAAGTTGGTGAGATTCTTCGCAAGAATAGTCACGAACGGGCAGAGAAAGAGGTACTTGTTGTGGTGGGTCACTCCAAACTGAAAATGCAGAGCTGCTGTAAACCCAAAATTCACCCTTTTCTTTTCCACCATACACCATAGCAGGAACAACTCCTGCTGAGTCACCACGTTTGATCCTTCCAGGCGGCCGTAGATGTTGTAGGCCAGCCACCTGTGGCATATCTGCAGCGCTGGGTCTCGAATCTCATTCGATTTGCTGCTGTTCTTCACATACTTGTCCTTGGTGGAGATGGTCGACCAGTAGTGGTCAATCTGAGACTTCCATTCAGGTGAGGCCACTGTCTCTTCCTCCTTGTATTCTTCCTCATACACCTCCCGCGGCTCAAACACTTTGAGTTGGATATTCAACTCGTTGATAGAGAGAGGGAACATCCTACCCCGCAGGGTACCCGGAGTCTCGATGGTGTAGTTGCCACGAGGTTTAAATTCGACCATCCCCATGAACTCTTCCGACAACTTTTTGTAGGCCCTGTAGTTCCATCCCAACATATTCCCTCGAAGTATCATTCCACTTTTTCCTTGATTCCAAACCCTTCTAAATTTTCCGTCAGCAAAAAGTACAAGGGGATAATTTCTCTGTTCTGGAGGATGGCATGCCTTTGACTGTCTCTCGGTATGGTCATGCCAGATGAAGCAGGTCGCACCAAACCTTTTTTTTTTGATTCCAGTCTTCTTGGTGGCGATGCTTGGTGTGGAATTCACCGGTGCGAGTATTCCCCCAGAATCAGAGCTATCCATAGCCTCTGTTTTCTCCTTTTCCTCTTCCTCAATTTCTTTTCCTTCTTCTTTCTCCACTTCTCCTTCTTTCCCTTTCCACTGTGCTTGTGGTGCTGGGCTTACCCCCCCCCCCCCCTGCTTAGTATCAATTTCGGTGGTGGAGGGGGTTTTAAAACATCCAACTTCCTTTTTACTCCTACCCCCTTCTCTTTACTTTGTAGGGTTGGTTCTCTTTGGGACTGCACAGGGGAATTTCCCTCTTCCCTTTCTTCCTCCATCGCTTGTTCCTCCTCCTGTTTGCTTCCTTGTTCCTCCTCCTTATCGTTGGAGACAGTCTGACCATCCTCCTTTGACTGAGAGTAAGAACGAGAAAGAACAGGTTTCGGAGTTGGTTCTTTTGGTGGGGGTTGCGACACAGTGGCTGTTTTCTTTCCGGCGACTGCAGAAGTCTTCTTCTTTACTGTGGTGGTGGTGGTGATGGACTTAGCCGCAGGCTTTTTCTTTTCTTTCTTCTTGGGCGGCTATATATCCACCTCTTCTTCAGCTTGACCAGGACCCTCGATTGCTTCCACATCCTTTTCACCGGTTGTTTGTTTTTCCGGTGAAGGAATCTGCTCCTGTTTTTCCTCTTCACCAGTCAGAGATGGTTTGGCTTTCTCCGTGATTTGCGCAGGGGTTTCCTATGACACAGAGCTGCGTGTCTTTCTCTTCCCTCCTGCTGGTGTAGGTTTCACCGCAGCAGTGCTTTTCTGCCCCGTGGTGGTGGTTTGGGTGCTACCAGAGGCGGCACCGCTCTTGGCACTTTTCTTATTTGCAGGCATTTTGGTTCTGGCCATGGTGAGTGCGAAATTAGGAACTAGGGTTTTTGGTGTACGAATGGATGAGAGTGCAGGAAAGCAAAAACTGGCTATTTAAATGGAGTGGGTTAATGGCGGTTGTAACAGAGTGGGGAGAGTGGGTATAATGTACGGCGGTTATGGAGGATCATGGTTGTTTAAGGGGTGGAGTGTTTAACCGATTAGAAGGTGGAGATGACGGTTATGGAAGATGTGGAATGATTAAGGAAGAAAATCATTACCATATTTGAATTTCAAATATTTGTGCGAAACTCGAAGTGGCGCAGTCACTTCCAGACAGAAGGTGTTAGACACGCTTCTACGTCACTCCTCGGTTTGACCTACCCTGATGAAACAATACCATGGGCCTCTACCTACACACTTTGCATCGCAAAGTGGGTTCAATATTTACCTTGGGCTTCCACCTACACACTTTGCATCGCAAAGTGGGTTCAATATTTACCTTGGGCTTCCATTATCCTTGGCCCATATTCCCCAAACTCTGATTCAGCCCAAAATCACTTAATAAAAATAAAAGAAATTCCTAAGTAACAAATGAAGCAACGGTTGTGGTCATACCGGTGACCACTCCTGGTTTGCCTCCCAGTCAGCGCTCTTGTTTAATGTCTCGAGCTCGACGTTCCCAGATCTATGCTTACTGGTAAACAGGGTCTAAGAGAGAGCATTTCTCCTTGTTCTTCTTCAACTCAGAGTAGTCGAAGTAGGGCTTCAAACGGTGACCATTCACCACAAATGTATCTTTTCCATTTAGGTCATAGACCTCAACACTTCCATTGGGAAATATTTCTTTCATGATGTATGGTCCTCTCCACTTGGATCTGAGCTTCCCACTCATCAACTTGAAGCGAGAATTGAAGAGTAGTACCTTTTGTCCAACCCAGAATATTTTCTTGCGGATTTTTGCATCATGAATCTTCCTTGTCCTTTCCTTATATAGAACTGCATTGTCGTATGACTCCAAACGCAATTCTTCTAGCTCACTCATCTGCAATTTCCTTTCTTTCTTCCTAGCTCACTCATCTGAAATTAATTTTCTTGATGGCCCAGTACGCTTTGTGCTCTACTTCCACAGGTAAGTGACATCTTTTTCCAAACACGAGCCTAAATGGTGACATCCCTATTGGGGTTTTGTAGGCAGTTCGGTATGTCCATAACGCATCCCCTAAATGATTACTCCAATCCTTCCTGTTGGGATGGACCACTTTCTCCAGTATACCCTTAATCTCCCTGTTCGAAATTTCAGCCTGTCCATTAGCCTGGGGGTGGTATGCAGTTGTTACTTTGTATTTCACCCCCATCTTTTTAGTGAGTGCCTTAATAGTAGCATTACAGAAGTGAGATCCCTGGTCACTAATGAGAATTCTTGAAACTCCAAATCTGTCAAACACCTGATCTTTCAAGAATTCGGCCATCGTATGAGCATCATTACTTGTTGTGCCCTTTTCTTCGACCCACTTGGATACATAATCGACTGCTACCATTATATATTCATAGTTTCCAGACTTAGGGAATGGCCCCATGAAGTCTATTTCCCATACATAAAAAATTTCCACGGGCATTATGAGCATTTGGCGCATTTGGTCATTCGCTGTAATGCCTCCTACCATCTGGCATTTCGGGCAGCCCTGTACCCATTTCATTGCATCAGCAAATACTGAAGGCCAATAGAATCCGCTATCCAAAATCCCCTGTGCTGTTCTTCTTCCACCAAAGTGTCCACTGCATGAAGTACCATGGCACATTTCCAAGATCTGGGTGTGCTCATCCTCAGGAACACATCTCCGTATGACCTGATCTGCCCCTATTTTCCATAAATGCGGTGCTTCCCAAAAGTAGGAGCGGGCTTGAGTGACCAATTTTTACTTTTCAAATTTGGTCTTTCCTGATGGAGTTTCTTTTGTGAACAAGTAATTTGCTATGTTTGCATACCAGGGTTCCTTATCGGTCAGAGCATATAGAGTCTCCATCTCCGTATGACCATGTATGGCATACAGTTTTTCATCAGGAAAAGTGTCCTCTATGGGCTCTCCATCATCCTTGCCCATTTGTAACCTGCTCAAATGATCTGCCACTAGGTTGGCAGCTCCTTTCTTATCCCTGATTTCAATGTCGAACTCCTGTAGCAATAGTATCTATCGAATGAGTCGTGGTTTAGATTTCTTTTTCACCATTAAATACATGAAGGCTGCATGATCGGTATATATGATTGCCTTGGTGCCCAAAAGATACGATCTAAATTTCTCTATACCGAATACTACTGCCAACAATTCTTTTTCAGTTGTGGCATAACTGTACTGAGCGAGATTGAGGGTCTTTGAAGCATAGTAAATGGCGTAGCTCTCCTTCCCGATTTTCTGTCCCTGTACGGCTCCAACCGCGTGATTACTGGCATCAAACATAATTTCAAAAGATTTTTCCCAATTTGGTGGCTGTATGATGGGGGCTGACACCAATCTGCTCCTTAAATCAAGGAATGCCTCTTTGCAGAAGTCAAACTGAACATCTTGTTGCAACAGTCGGGTCATGGGTTGAGCGATTTTTACGAAGTCCTTGATGAAATATCGGTAAAACCCTGCGTGACCAAGGAACGCCCGTATGTGCTAGACCGTAGTTGGATATGGCTGTTTGGCAATGGAATCGATCTTTTCTTTATCCACTTCGATCCCCTTTTCAGAAATGACATGTCCCAGCACTATACCTTCCTTTACCATAAAGTGGCATTTCTCATAATTAAGCACCAAGCTTTTCTCCACGCATCTTTTTAATACAAGCTCTAAATGGTCGAGGCATGTATCAAACGAGTCCCCATATACCGTGAAGTCATCCATAAAGACTTCAATGCAGTTCTCCAATAGGTCGGAGAAAATACTCATCATGCACCTTTGAAAAGTTCCAGGTGCATTGCCAGACCGAAGGGCATTCTTCGATAGGCAAATGTCCCATAAACGTATGTGAAAGTTGTTTTCTCTTGATCCTCTTGAGCCACAAAAATTTGCATGTATCTGGAGTACCCATCTAAAAAGCAGTAATAAGCATTACCAGCTAGATGTTCAAGCATCTGATCGATGAAGGGTAGCGGAAAATGGTCCTTCCGTGTGACCATGTTCAATCTCCTGTAATCTATGCAAACTCTCCATCCAGTTTGCAATCTCGTTGGAACCAGTTCTCCCTTATCATTTTCTACCATCTGTATCTCTGATTTCTTCGGTACGACATGGACTGGGCTAACCCATTGGCTATCAAAGATAAGAAAAATAATTCCTAACTCTAAAAGTTTCATAATCTCCTTGAGTACCACTTCCTTCATTACATGATTCATCTTCCTCTATGAATCTCGCACTGGTCGAGCTCCTTCTTCCAAGTATATATGGTGCATGCATTCCGTCGGACTAATTCCCTTAATGTCTGCCAAGGTCCAACCGATGGCTTCCCTATTCTCCCGTAAGACCCTGACCAATCTTTACTCTTGCACCACTGTCAGATCTGCACTGATGATTACTGGAAGAGTTTCCTCAGGTCCCAAATAAGCGTATTGCAATGTTTGGGCAGCTTCTTTAATTCCAAAACTAGTGCCTTCACAATTGAAGGGAGTAACTTTTCATGCTGCTCATACTGAGAAATCATTCTGGTTTGCCCTCTGCCGATCCTCCGACTGAGTATACTTCCAAAATAATTTCTCTGATCTTTTTGTCCACCTCTAATTCTGCTTCCAAAGTGCTCTCTTTGAGTGAATACAGCTCCATAATGGCCTCCCGCACCTTAACGTGTTCTGTTTGAATAGCATCTCGATTGGTAAGGCCAGCTTGTATTACCTTTTCTATGGTATCACTTGAACTGAATTCCAGGCTTTGTTCTTGCACCAGAGGTTCAAATATGTCGATCATCTCTATAGATTCCATCTCTGGTTTCCTCTTCATAGCATCATATATATTGAATTTTTCCACCACTCCATCGAATTCACAGGACAGTATGCCCGTCTTCATGTCTAATTTTGTTCCAGCAGTCATCATGAAAGGTCTGCCCAGTAGGATAAAGTTTTCTTTTGCCTCTAACCCCGTATCTAACACATATAAGTCAGCAGGAAAGATCAGCTCCCCCACCTTGATTAACACATCCTCTATCACTCATTCCGGGTATGCATTGGACCGATCTGCCAATTGTATGACCACTCGGGTATTCCTTAGTTCTCCCAACTTCAGCCTGTTAAAAACTGCTAAGGGCATTACATTTATCGAAGCCCCTAAATCCATCATGGCCTTATCCATATCTCTTCATGCTATGTTGCAAGGAATGATGAACATTCTAGGATCTTTACATTTTGAGGGTAATTTCTGCTGAATTACCGCTGACACACTTTCGCCCATCACATATCGAGCATCTTCTTCCACTTTCACCTTCCTTGAACAGAGATCCTTCAGGAACTTAGCATATTTAGGAATTTCTTTGATTGCGTCCAGTAATGGTATGCTGAGTTCCACTTTCTGAAACATTTTTATCATCTCGCTGGTTTCCTTTCCTTTAGCTTTCTGTCACAGTCTGCCCGAATAAGGTGGTTCGGTTTGATCATTACCAAGTTGTTCTCCAGTAAACCCATGACTGGTCCCCTCATCTCTTTTTCTGTTAACTTCTGTTTCGGCCAAAACTTTCCCAGCTTGCTTATCCTCCACCTCTGTTATTATCACTTGTGCTTGTTCCTTGTGATTAATTCCCTGAGGAGAAAGCTTTCCTATATTTTCTTCCACTTTGGCCAATGCCTTTGCCAAATGACCAATTTGAACACTGGTCTGATTCATACCAGCTCGAACTTCATTTCAAAATTTCTCACTTTCCTTGGTCATATTCTCAATGGCCTCTTCCCATGGTGCTCGCCTTTGATGTGGCGGCTGATACACCTGTTGCTGATGTGGTTGGTAATTCTACTGTTGTGGTGGTCCTCCCTGATACTGTGGCTGTTGTTAGTGTTGGGCATACTGTTGAGACGATCCCGGTATGCCTGTGTTATGCTGTTGGGGTTGACCATATTTCTTCCATCTGAAATTAAGATGATCCCTCCATCCTCTATTGTAAGTGTTAGAGAAGGGATCATGCTTCCTATGAAATCATTCGTTTCCCCCCATAGCATTTACATCCATTATTTCTTCACCAAAATTAGGGCAATTCTCAGATTGATGCCATGTTGCATCGCAGAGGCCACACTATCGTACCTTCTTCTGTATGGTCAAACCACTTAGCAGTGCTTTGATCTCTTTCCTCTCCTTGCTCAATGCTGTAAGGATGTCCTTTTCTTCTTCCTTAGTTGGTAACTCCCTATTCCTCTCATGTCCGTCATCTCTTGATTCCTCAGCCATCGTTCCCAATATTTTGAAGATTTCTTGGAGAGTTTTGGCCATCAATGATCCATTGCATGCAGCTAACACCAAGCCTCGATCATTCCTCCACATGCCTTTTACAAAGCTCTCAACTTGATCCTTAGGTGTGATCTGATGGTGCAGGCAGTTGCTCAAAAGCTGCTTAAATCGAGTCCAATACTCATAGAAGGATTACAGCCCATCTTGTTTGATGTTTCTGATTTCCCATCTCATTCTCTCAACTCTTGTTGCTGGAAAGAATTCTTCTAAGAAGCATTGTTGCATTTATGCCCAAGAAGTAACACTTCCTTGGGGTAAATTATATAGCCATCTCCTTGCACGATCCACCAACGAGAATGGAAAGAGTACTAACTTCACGTACTCCTGTTGGTTTTCGTTCCATTGGTGCATCACTGTCATTTTAAAATCCTGGAGATGAGTGTGGGGGTCGTCCCCAGCGTATCCATTAAACTTCGGTAAGACCTGTATCAGTGCTGGTTTAAGGTCAAACCGCTCAGGGTCGAAAGGATTTGCTGATAAAGTGATCCCATTCGGCCTGAGATTCAGATTAGTTGGGTATGCCAACTGTTTGAGGGTCTGCACTTACTATGGATCTACCATAGCATCGCGTCTCGCTATCCGTGCAAGTGCGCGTAGTCGTCGTTCAGTTCGGTCAATATTTGGATAAAAAATCAATGCTCTTTGTGCTCGACGAGTTCCACGCATACACTAGTAGTGGAAGATGGAATGAGAAGAGTAAAATTGATGCGCGTCACTCCCCGGCAATGGCGTCAATTTTGACACGCACCTGTCGTATTGTACGATCAAAATACTTGTGTATGCCCCAGATGGATAGTACACGCTCTTATGCCCACAACCGGACTGGCTAGTCTTAGCGGTAAGCTAGGGTCAATCCCACGGAGAGTGAGAAACTACTTTACTCTTCGGTGCACAAATTGAGTTGTCACGATCTCAACCTGTTTATCTACACAAATAAACTTGAAAGACAATCAAATATAAATAAGGTAAGATTTGGGGTAGGTCATGATTATCATTGATATGTGTATTCGGTCATGGGCAAATTGAAGATCCGTCCATATTTTGCATAAACTCAAGGCATGGCCCAAAGACATTGGGGCGTTTCAAGAGTCTATACTCCACACTTGGGATGGTTGAATCCCTTGTAGTCATTTGGTCCGAAGGTCACGCTTCACCCCAGTCACAAGGCCGTGCTTCACTCCTCCTTAGATAGTAGTCATACCCGATCTCTCCAAGTATGACCCTCACCAACCTTCTCTTCCAAGCTTTCCAGCTCTGCACCTACAGAGTAGACATAACTCGCAGGATATACATTTCCGGTAACGCGTCCAACCGGTCTTCAATATATCTACGATGCGCAAGGTGGGTCCTTTGGTCAATAACCATGGCTTGATGCCTCGTCACAGTTGATGGATGATTGTTAGAGAAGCCCAAGACCGAGGAAGGACGTAGTGTCCCCTTGCCCGTTCTTCGCCATCCAGATCTTACAACACCATTAAAAGCGCTGCTCAACTACTCGGTCATAGGCATACTGAACATTACTGTCCGTCATCCCTTGCCCTTTGCTTGGCACGGTACAGTTCTAACCGAACAAAGATTACCCATCAGGTCAAGACCGCCCATGAATTCTGATCAGATCTCTCCGAAACCACTGGATCTAACCGAAGGCACAAATGCCTCACGAATAGTTCACATATCAACAATGAATCATTTCCCCCACCCAAATATCACCAGGGAAATTACTCACACATAATGAAATACATAATATCGAATGTAAATAAACGCATCAATAGCATGAAATACGAAGTACTGAAATTAAGATAATACCTAAGGCAAACTGCCTTGGATTTGTTCGTCACAATTGGATTAAAACGAAAGCTGGTAAATTGTTTGGTACAGAAATTGTAAATGAATTGAAAGTAGAAGTGTTTCTTGAGCGAAATGTTATCGACTACTAGGGGTAACCAACGTTGTGCCAGCCACACTTGCTGGACTTTTATAGCTGAGATGATGGCCATCAACTCCCTCCTCTGGTAGACCGTATCTGCAAGATTGATTCTTTCCATGTTTAGCTTGATCTTGATTTATCCGTGCTTGATAGAATTGATGATTGGCAATCTCCGATTGATTGATTGAGGGTGATTAACTGGCTTCCAGATCCTTCTTCGCATAGTCACTCGGTAGAATATTACGCAAATCTCTTCCACGCGTATTTCCTTATTTAGCTTCAGCAGTTGGCTGTTGATCTCGGTAGTGGTCAAATGGGTTGCATACATTGGTTAACCTCACACCAAGGTACTGTTCTTCTCCTGTGGGAATCAGATTCATGCAACGGCTGAAAAATACTCTAATACTGCTCATTCTGACCATCTTTTCTCTGTTTGCCTCGGACGGAGCTCCCTTCCCACGAACAACTGCTTTCTTCCCTATATAGACACTAAAGACATAAAAAGATAGAAAAAATAGGGCCAAGTGGCCCAAAAGTCGAAGACGCATCACACCTACACACTTAAACCATACTTGCCCTCAAGTATGTAGGTGGATTCACAGAAGACACCAAGAATAGAGATGAACGAAAAGGAATAAAGACTTCAAGACACGAGGCTACGCAGTCAAATGGATTAATTCAAGTATGCATGCATCAACCATAATATCATACCGCAAACCCATTGAGCAAATACATCACACTATAGTGTTAGCAGTTTCCCTCTCACACTCAAGTGTATGGTTATTGTATACGCTCATTTTATGCTGCATTAGCTTTCCTATAAACTTGTTCATGAATTTATGGCAAACACTCAATCTGGTGTAATTTATCAAAGGGTCTTTGTTGGGTTTTAAGGGGGCATACGGAGCAGGGGTAAGAATTTCTAGATAGTAGTTTAAAACCTGGTTCCAGTCATACCGACCAAACTTTTCAGTACTAGTGCTCCCACTTAACCTCTTCTTTCTCTTTTACGGAGTTTGTTTCTTTTTCTCATGCAACTCTTTACCTCTATCTCTCTCTCCAGGAAAGAAGGCCTCCGGTGAAGTCCAATTGAAGCAGAGGGTGATTCTGCCTCCTGTTCTTCCCCCTAGTCTCTTGGAAATCCCCATTCCTGATTGAGTCTATAGGACAGGTCTTTGCTTGTCATTGTATCCCCCTTCCTTTGGTTTTTTGATACTTTTGCCATTGTTTGCCTTGAAAATAGACATCGCGCTTCAATATAGAAACATTGATCAGCAAATAAACACAAAAATTGTACAACAAGGCAGAAATGATTACTTGGAAGTCCTAAAACTTACGCGTCGACCACATACTTCCATGTGCTATCACGATTCCGATTGCTAAGAGGGTCCATCAAATAAACTTTATCTTTGTGAGGTTGAATGATTGTTAAAATCCAATATTCACTATTTCATAGAAGTATTAAATTAGTAGGCCAATTAGCATAAATTATTGATTTTGAGGTTAGAAGGTGTTGGAAAAATTAGTAAAGGTTTAAAAGATACCAAAATCGCAACTGACCTCAACCGAGTAGAAGATAGCCTTTAGTCTGATCTTAGCTAGAGCTCACTGTTTGAGCGTAGGGATTTTATCTTTATCGGAATCATGCAGAAGAAGTCAGCCGGACTGAAGAAAGAGGTTCATGAAGAACTCAGCTGAGGTCCAAACTCAGCTGAGACCCAGACTCAGCTGAGGGTTCAGACTTAGTTGGGACTCAAGTTCAGTTGAGACAACAACCTCAACTTAAGCACGGACTCAGTTCGACAACAACTCAGTTGACTCCTCAACTAACCCACCAAGACTCAGTTGAGGGTTCGGAATCAGTTGGGACTGAAGTTCAGTTAAGACATCAACCTCAACTGAAGCACGGACTCAGTTAGACAACAACTCGGTTGACTCCTCAACTGACCCACGCAGCTGAAGGCATACAGTCTAGCTTAAAGAGATGTTGTGTTAAAGTCAGACATCGCGAAGTGGAGAAGAGAAGACGCTGAGGACGGAGGAGTTGCAGTCTAGATTTTGAATCTACTCGGGAGCACAAGTCAGCTGGAAAACTTTCCATAAAAGGGCCGACAACAATGACTTGCAAAAAGCAAACGTCGCAGTTACCAGTAAAGCTGGTGCAGTGCCATACTTTTGGCAGAGTTCAAATGGCTCTTTCCAACGGCTAGTTTGAATTTTCTCTATAAATCAAGGTCTCCACACCAAAGCTTAAAAAAGAGCGATACAAGCAGAGAAAAAGCACACCGAATTGTCGAGAGATAACTTCAAGAGTGAAAGAGCAGCATCAGTACTTGACCTCTCTCTCTCTTTTGAGGCAAGAAGGCCTCCGGTGAAGTCTAGTCGAAGCAGAGGATGATTCCTCCTCGTGTTCTCCCCCTAGTCTCTCAGAAATCCCCCTTCCTGATTGAGTTTAGAGGACAGGTCCTTGCTTGTTTTGTATCCCCTCGGACTCTCTATTTCGATAGATTGAGTCCGATGCCTTTGGTCAAAGCCTCCACTCTCCTAAAGTGTTAAAGGCTTCTTTGTTGGAATCTCCCCAAAATCTTAACCTTAGGTCTGACTTTGAACCCAGAATCAAAGTCATCAGAACCTTTGGAACCCGTAATCCAATACCGAGTCCCTTGGAACCAGGAATCCAAGAACAATTCTCTTGGAACCCGGAATCCAAGAACAGGTCCCTTAGAACTCTGAATCTAAGACCAGGCTGTGCACTTGCTCGGAAAAGTGTTTTAAGGTATTGTTCGAACATGGAATCAAAATGGTTAGGTTTGCTTTGAACCCGGAATCCAAGTGGGGCATTTGGTAAGCACGCGTAAGCTTATCTAGTGGATTACTTCCCAAAAAAGAAGTCGTGGACATAGGAGGTTAATCTCTGAACCACGTTAAAATATTGTGTACTTAATTTCAGCATTTTACATTCAGTATTTTAAATTCAGTTCCTAACCAACTGACCTAGCATATGCACAACATATTTATCAAACTGCACTAATTTGGGAACTTGGCCTTCCCTTTTCACAAAGGTTTCAGTTTTTGTAACGAGTCTAATTTCCACCATCTTCCGCATTGCAAAACTGATTAAAACCTTAGTTGGTGCATTCAGCTAAACTTCAGGCACAGGAGCTAGCTGAGCTACCAAGTGTGTGATTGGCTTCCATTGAGTAACTCAGTTGAAGAGATACTCCAACTGACTCTTCCAATTGTTGAGTAGACTGACCTGAGCAGGATATCTCTGTGAAAAGACGTTAAGCAAAACGAAAATTTCTACTAGTATATTCCCCCCCTCCTGTACACCAGTTACTCGTTATCGGGACCATCAATTGGTATCAGGGCAGTGATTCAAAAGACTACTGTTTCTGATTTACAAGGTGTGAGTCGAGTAAATCTTTCAGTGGTCAACTGAACAGATCTTTTCTAAAGCCAATTTAGTGAATTCTGTTGCATATTTTTGTATTTGTCTCTTGTAGTGTACATAAAAGATGAACCCGACTTTGCTGGGAAGCTTACCGGAGTTCTCGTGGATGATTATCCCAAGTGGAAGTTTTGCCTGAAGATGGCCCTGATTGTCAGGCATCACAGGATGTGGGAAACCATAGAAAACGGTTCCATCCAAGTGACTAAGTCAGTGTTGGTCCCTCCTATCACTCCAGGCGAAGGAGAGATGATGATGAAGGACAACCCAAAGGCGTGCACCACTACACCAAGGAAGAAAGAGACATCACACAGCTAGATGACATCGCTAAAAGCGTCATCTCTTCCACAGTCGGCAAAGCCTACTTGCCGAAGATTATCAATTACTTCACGGTAAAAGATATGTGTGAAGCTTTAGCTGCACTCTGTGAAGGCTCTAACGAGATTAAGGAGAATAAGTTCACCTTAGCTTATCATAAGTACGAGAATTTCTCTCAGCTAACTGAGGAGTCCATCGACAAGATGGAGCTGAGATTCATAGAGTTCCTTATGGACATCTAGAGTATTAGGGATGGTAAATACTCTCAGTGTGACATGAATCTTAAGGTTCGCGTTAGGCAAAGACTGAACAGTCTATAAAGTTGCCCATCAAAATCGGAGTGACCTCAGTTTGATGACAACTGAGAAGTTATTCTCCATACTCAAGGCAAATGAGTAATTCGACTGAAGCCTTGCAAGCTTTAGAAACAAAAACAGACCGAGCGGAGCTCAGCTGCCAAGTTAATGGCGCTTCGAGCTGAATCGGACAGATCCAAGTTCATCCGACCCTCACAGTCCGCTGACTCCTCAGCTAGGGATCGACCGAGCAGGTTCGAACTCAAGAAAAAGGTCAAAGAGATGACCAAACAACTCGAGGAGATGAACTCCAGGATCGAGAAGTATAGAAGGATCAACTGGAGCAGGCGGAGCTCAACTGATCCCTTCTTCAAGAATCAAAGTGAAGGGTGCTTAGAGTACAAAAAAACAGGACATTTCAGAGCCAACTGTCCTAACTTCTCCATAAAGGAGAATGAAGCCCTCCGTGTAAAAGCCAATAAAAAATCCAAGGCTATGATCATTGAGGAAGACGTTAAGGATACCAACGTATTGACCGAGTCAGAAGGAGAAGGAAAATGACTCGCCATCCAGTTCAGCAAGAAAAGACCAGTGCTTCATGGCTTTGCCTGAAGAGTCAACTGATGAGGAACTGGATGAATTGAGAAAGAGAAGAGCCACCAAATCCATTTGGGTGTTGGAAAATGGATGCTCCAGATACATGACACCCCAGAGGAATCTTCTCACAGACATTAAGCTTCGAGAAGGATGTATTGTGACCTTTGGTAGTGTCTATCAAAAATGTGTCGTTGGTAGATAGATTGAAGCATAACTTGCTCTCCGTTGGCCAACTGTATGATAATTGTTTATCTGTGAAGTTTGATGCATAGGTGTGCAAGGTGAAAGACGTCAAGACCAAACAAATTCTTCTATATGGTAGACGATTTTCATCAAGTGGAGTCTATTACACAGACTGGTCGAGTAGCTCATCAGAAACATGCCTTGTATCCAAGAGCAGTTCTAAAACAAGTTGGCTATGGTATAAAAGACTCAACCACCTCAACTTCAAAACCATGAACAAGTTAGCTCACCAACAATACACGGTTGGGATACCAGACTTAAAGTTCACTCTGACGCATCACTACAGTGCCTGTCAGCTAGGAAAGTTGCCTAGAGCATCATTCCGTCTTAAACTGAAGCCATCGACTGATCGAGTTCTGCAATTGATCCACAAAGATCTCTACAGTCCGTTTATCCCAGAAAGTGTTAGTGGAAATAAGTACACTCTCGTAGTTACTGATGACTACTCAAGGTACACATGGGTGATCTTCATGGCGCACAAGAATAAGACGAGAGAAGAGTTGCCGAAACTGATGGATAGACTTACAAATCAGCAAGGAAAATCTATTTTCTCCATCAGATCTGATCGTGGAACTGAGTTCCTCAATCAGTCCATCATTGAGTATTGCAAGAAGAAAGGCATAACTCACTAGACCTCAGCCAGAACTCCACATCAGAACGGAGTAGCTTAAAGGAGAAATCAAATGCTGAAGGATGCAGCAACTTGCATGCTCACCAGTTTAGCTCTGCCAAAAAGATTTTGGGCAGAAGCAATCAACACGGCGTGTTATACGCAGAACTGATCCCTCCTTACGAAGAGATAAGGAAAGACTCCATACGAGCTATGGAGAAACAGGAAGCCAAACATTTCCAACTTTCGTGTGTTCGGTTCTAAGTGTTATATCCACAACAATGGGAAAGCTCAGTTGAAAACCTTCTAGCCAAAAGCTGTCAAAGGCATATTCCTATGAAATACTGCGAAGGTAAAAGCTTACAGAGTTTTCAACACCAGCTCCAAAATTGTGGAGGTAACACCCCATGTGTTGTTTGATGAATCTGCTTTTAAGTGCAGGGAACAGTCTAATTTGCAGGCAGCTGAAGAAAGTGCACTAGCCTAGGCAGCTGAGACAAGATCTCAAGATTAACGGTTGAAGAATCTTACACAGCCGCTTATCTGGTCACTGAAGTCGAAAAAGTATATTCTTCTGACGACGAGACTGAAGATCCCGCCTCAGTTCTAGGGGGAATTCCAGATCAAGTGCCAACCACAGCTGAAGCTCAGTCAGGCAGCAACGGAGCAGCCATCCAGTCTAGGATATTCCAATCCAAGACCAGCCAGCTCCCAAGTTCATTCCTCACTCCAACTGAGGATCGCACTGCACCAGACGTAAGATCACCAAGATCTGCACCTCCAACATCTCCAAGATTGGAGTATTTCATCACGATACTCGAATCAGCTAAGTGAGCAACAAAGCACAAATGGCCGACGTTTGAACCAGGAGATCAGCTCAAGTTGTAGATTCTACAGCCTACGTTCTGACTTAGCCAACTCAGTCAGGAACCTCAGCTGATGTAGAACCATCTAAAGAAGCTCTGTATACTGATGAGCTCAAAATACTAGAAAAGCTGGAGCAAGCAGGAGATGTAAGCATGATCGCATTCTTTGTGGCAGATGTGCCTGAACCCAAAAACATCTTGGAAGCTTTAGGATGTATCCACTGGAGTCAAGCCATACAAGAAGAGCTCATGAGTTTCTTAGAAACTCTGTATGGGAACTTGTTGAAAGACCTGAGGGGGTTAAGGTGATTGGCATGAAGTGGATATACAAGAATAAATATGACGTCATTGGGTGTGTTGTGAGAAACAAGGCTGGACTGGTAGCTCAAGGTTACTGCCAGCAAGAAGGAATAGACTTCGAAGACACCTTCGCCCCCGCTACTCATCTGGAAGAAATTTGGATTTTCCTAGCCTACGTCGCTTACCACAAGGTCAAAGTCTATCAAATGGACGTGAAGTGCTTGTTTCTCAATGGCGACATCAAAGAAGATGTTTATATAGCACAACTTCCTAGTTTTGAGACTGGTGACAGTAGAGTCTACAAGCTGAAGAAAGGCATATACAGACTGAAACAGGCTCCGTGCGCATGGTATGAAACCCTGTGTGGCTTTCTACTCGAATCAGGGTTCATTCGAGGCTCAATCGACAAAAAGCTTTTCACCATCAAAGTTAGAAGAGAAATCCTAGTGGTGCAAATCAATGTCAACGACATCATCCTTGGATCCAAATCTGAAGATTTGTGCAAGAGGTTCTCCCAGCTCATGAAGGACAAGTTCGAGATGTCCATGATGGGAGAGATGAATTATTTCCTTGGGCTGCAGGTGAAGCAGTCACCAGAAGGAATTTTCATGAATCAGCCCAAATACACAAAAGAGTTAATCTTCAAATTCGGACTGGCCTCTTGCCGAACGACGAAGGTCCTAATGAATACAAATTGGAAGATCGACTCGGGCCAGGAAGAGAAGCTCGTCGATGCCAAGATGTACAGAGAGATCATCGGTTCGCTGCTGTAGCTAACTGCTACTCGACCAGACATCTCCTACGTAGTTGGAGTTTGTGCAAGATTTCATGTTAAGCCTAGGGAAGCTCACTTGCATGCAACAAAGAATACCATCAAGTACCTCAAGGGATCAATCCACATGGGACTGTGGTAGCCAACTGATGATAACATCGAACTGACCGACTACTCAAACGCAGACCTAGCCGGAGATAGAGTTGATAAGAAATCAACCTCTGGATACTGTCAGTTCCTATGAAGCAAATTAGTTTCATGGTTCTCGAAGAAGCAAGTATGCATCACCACCTCCACAATTGGATTGGAGTACATGGCAGCTGGAAGCTGCTGCATGCAAGTCCTCTGGCTAAAGCAACAGTTGAGAGACTACGAAGTGGAGACTGGCCAGTTACCCATCTTTTGTGACAGCTCAAGTGTGTTTAGTTCATTTTTGTGTGTTTTTCGTGCGATTATTTGTGTGCGTTGTTCGTGTTTTTGTTCATTTTTTATTACAAGTCATGGCCGTATGTTGGGTGTTTTGTGTTTTGGTGTGTGTAG
This sequence comes from Schizonepeta tenuifolia, assembly GCA_029490685.1. NCBI lineage: Eukaryota > Viridiplantae > Streptophyta > Magnoliopsida > Lamiales > Lamiaceae > Schizonepeta > Schizonepeta tenuifolia. The sequence continues at coordinate 88,886,569 of CM055959.1, forward strand.
GTACGCAGGTGGCGGAAGAGACAAGAAATAGTCGAAAATGTGGAAAAAGGAGTGAAAGTGGTGAAGGAGAGAACAAACAAGATTTTCGCCATCGCGGAAGCCCCGCCGGCGCAGGGGCACCTGCGCCGGCAGAAATCTCGCACGGGGCTCCCGCACCGGCGGGGCTCTTCAAGCACAAATCGGTCCCACGCCGGCGGGGCTTCCATGATAGCGGAAATCTTGTTTGTTCTCTCCTTCACCACTTCCACTCCTTTTTCCACATTTTCGACTATTTCTTGTCTCTTCCGCCACCTGAGCACCTACACACACCAAAACACAAAAAACCCAATATATGGTCATGACTTGTAATAAAAAACGAACAAAAAAACGAACAACGCACATAAATAATCGCACGAAAAAAACACAAAAATAAACTAAACAAAGTGCTATAGCCATTTCAGTGAACCCAGTTCACCACTCCAGGACTAAGCACATCGACATTCGACATCACTTCATCCGTGATCATGTCGAAAAGAAGGATGTCATTGTAGAGAAAATTCACACTGACATTTAGAGAGCTGATATCTTCACAAACCCTTTGGTGGAAGCTCGATTCAAGATGATGTCATCTCTTTGGATTACTCAACCCAACTGAACTGACGATTTGAGTCAGTTGAGTACAAGCTGAGTAGAGGAGTCAATCGCGGTCTACGCCGACAGAGCAGCACTATGTCAACTTGTTCCTTATGATAAGGCGGTTGTTTTGAATTCAATTCAAGCATCTATTACAAGTTATTCACATTGAATTAGCCAAGTGGTCACCTCTTTGGAAATCTGGTCTAGTCCCTTAGACTATACTTGTAGATTGTGATTGGGCTGACATTGTGTAACCTACCCTCCTCAAGCGCGCGAATGTTCCACACCGCCTCATGACGCGTTCCATCACCATCATTCCTAGAGCAGCATTTTCTGAAACGGCACATTAAAATATGTCGGTTATCCCAAAAAAAGTGCAAGAGTTGACCTGATTCGTTGATTTGGATCTCAACCTCCCATATAAGTTGGGGCCTTGCAATTCAAATTGCATATCATCCAGGATTCGTATCTCAACAACTCCAAAAATTTATACCTTTATCTCATAAAATTTTTGCTCTGTGTGTAACACCCTATTTTTTTCGATAAGCTTAATTTATTTTTATATGGCTTATTATTGCTTCTATTATATGAAATGTTTCAATTTTTTTTTCTAACTAGCTCAAATTTATTTGTTGTGGATTCGAGGTAGGCTACAGTTGCGCCATAGTTTAAAGGATAAATCTTTAGATTATAATCGTAGCGTTAATATATATATATATATATATATATATATATATATATATATATATATTCATGTGGAAGAACTTTAATTATTTTACGTATCAAACTAAATATTTCATATCTCTGTTTATTATCTATTAAAACACTTAAGTGAGAAATTAAAATAAAATAAAATAAAATAAAAGGGACGTACTAGGATTGTGGGTCAAGAAATTAGGACTTGCAAAAATGGCTTGAATTATGATTAGGGATAAGGTTCTATCTTCTATTTCCACTCGAAATAAAAAAACTTTCAAACTGTATACATATATAACCTAGTTCTCTATACCAAACATTTTTCGCACTCAAAACCCTCACAACCCGGACATCTACAACGACAACGGTTTTTCAATAGAAAATATCTTTTCTATACCATCTCAACATCAGCAGGAATTTTAAAGATCAAATTCATCCATAAGTTTCTCTTCTCGTTTAAGTTTGAATCTGAATCGTTATTCATTTTTTTAATTCTAATCTGTAGAAAAAAAAAAACAAACGGAAGTTCAATGCTTTATAAGAAGAGGATGATTTTAGATTTACGATTACTTGTAGGAGTCGAACAAATATTAAAGTAGATGTCTGAGGGAGGACAGAAAGTCGAGAAATAGAGAATGATGTTTTGTTTTAATTTAATTGTTGATTTCTGTTAATTAATAAAAAAGTCGATGGCAGGTTTTGTAGCAAACTTGAGAATTAGCTTAAAGATGCAAAAGCTTAAATGGTAAAGATTTGTAGCGTCGAATGATTGTATGGAAGGTTGGACGAGAGGGAAAATAATAAGGGAGTGATATTAAGGTATATATATGTGTGTTTATAAAATTAATAATGGCTTTGGATTTCTAATTAAGCTGTATAATTGGTGTTGTTGTGTTAGACAACAGAAGTCGGGAATTAGGGAGAAGTTTTGGAAAGGTTATAGGAAATTTGATTTAATATAATAATATAACACTTAGTTTTATAAGTATTCATATACACGTGTATATGTGTAGTATATAATAACTTGAACATTATAGATTGAAGATAAGGTTACAGACTTAGTAGAGGTTAACTAGTCTAGTTGAAATAGAATTTAATTAGTAAGTCAAATATTAATTTAATCGTATGATTTAAAATGCAAAGAAATATCACTAGATGCTCATGTTTGAAGTCCAACTTATGATTTCACAATAAGTATGATTATGTTTCCGGAAGGAAATAGGTTCAGTGCAATAAAATAATTTTAGATGAGATTATTTATTTGTTTTGTTAAAGTAAAGTATTTATTTAATAGCTTAGGTGCGGTGCGACTAGGACCCTCGTATCACATTTGATTATTTGGATTGTTTGTGCTCTAATTTGAGGTGGGTAAAGTTTTCTAACTCAACAAAGTGTTTTATGACATGTGACTTTAATGTGAAATGTTTATAAATTGGCATGAAATGTTCTATGAAATGTTTTTATATGTCCAACATGTTATTATCATATGGGATGTGATGTGAAATGTGAAATGTGAATGATGCATATAATGGCCTTGAATGCTTCGAGCTCTTGTGGGTTATATGTTAAAGGATATCCTGTGCACAGTGATTTAAATGTCTCTATAATCGCCTTGAATGCTTCGAGGTCTTGTAGGTTATAGATGAAAAGGTTACATGTTCTATATTTACCTTGATGCTTCGAGCTCTTGTGGTTTATAGAAAAGAATGTTATATGTTACTTCCTTTGATAATCATGTTGTTGGACAAAAGAATAAAAGTATCCCATGTATGACCCACCACTGAGTACGTTTTATGAGTACTCACCTCCACGTTTTAAAAAAAAATTTTCAGGTCAGTGAGCATGGAGCGGCACGAAAAAAAAACGGGTTAAATTGATTTATTTAAGTTAGACTTTTCCGCACTGTTTGGTTTGTTTCATTTGAATGATGATTCAAGTTTCGTATTCCTAGGATTAGAGTTTTTAATAGATGGTTGATCATGCTATTATTTCTTGGTTTAATTTCATTTGGAACTATTTGGAGTCTTAGATATTAATTTTATTGAGCAAAAGTTTTATTTAATTCCGCATTATTAATGAAGAAAGAGTAGCATTCTAGTTAGTAAATTAAGGTGTTACATTTAGTGGTATCAGAGCAGGTCTACGTTCCTGTAGACTTACTTTATAGGATGATAAGTTAAAAGGATTAAGTATTCTACCCATTTCCAACCCGCTCTCCTGCTTAAGGTATTTATTCTATGCTTATAATTTTTAATGTTTGATCATGACTGAGCACTTGAGAATGAAAGTATATGTCTTATGAAGAGTTATGAGCATATGCATGTTAACGTGAATAATGAGAAATGATAAAGAATGTTTCATTTTGAGTAGTCCTCGAAATTTAAGATGATCCTAGAAGTTTTCCACTTAGTATTTTCATGCTTAGTGATGGTCCCGATACGAGTTCTGGTGTATGGGGGGGGGGAATACACCAGATAGGAATTTTAAAACAACTCTCGAAAAAATACCACAACAGAGTAAGAAGACTCAGTTGGATTCACAACTGAGTAAGAGAACTCAGCTGGAAGAGTGGTGCTGTGCGGAATGTGGTGGATAAAAATAACTCGTATAAAATAACTCATGCTCAGATGCAAGGTCGGTCAATAACCAAATCAGTTGAAAATGTAAAGATGCAGATTTGAGTGCTGGTTAGTTGGTCAGTTGGATATGCAATAAGTAACTGAACAGAAAACACAAACACACAAAGGATTTACGTGGTTCGGAGAGAACTCCTACGTCCACGGGGAGTTGTGAGTCCACACAAATCAGTCCAAATTCTTTAGGACAACTACCACAAAACTTACGCGGGCTTTGCAACCGTTCAGATAAGTTTGCGGGTACTTATCAACCTTACAGATAAGTTTACGGGTACTTATCAACCTTTCTACTCAATTTCGGGAAGAGCAGGATCCTAACAACCTTTTTAGGGGATGTGTATAAGAATGGGGTTTCCAACTACTAGCTCTAACAACGAAGTGAGCTAGGATCTAAGCTTGAACAAATGAAGACTCAAACTAAGATCAAAAACACCAAGACAGATTCTAACACTCTATGAACTCTCAACTAGTGATATTCTTAGAGAATATTTTCAGTTTGGCTTGTGTGCAAGATATCGTCTTTCTTTTACTCTTTAGTCTCTTTGCTCTGTCTTCTATCTTCATGAATGAATGAATGCCTCTATTTATAGGCAGTGAGAATCAACTAGTCGTTGGAAGAGCCGTTGATCTCTGTTCTGTGAAAGCGATGGCTTGTCTCTCATCTTTGCAGATTTTCCCGATTTGGCAACTGTGAACTTCTGCTTTCCATCTGAGACAACCTTGTGTTGGGCCAAATGAGGTAATGACAGAACGTCAAACCTTCACGTGACTTCCTTCTTGAAATTCAAATTTCAACCTTTGTCTTTCAACATTGGTTGGTCGGTTGAGACATTCGATCTTCATTCGAGTGGTCTTCAGCTGATGTTCCATCTGATCGCTACCTTCATCTGACCTTCTGTCTGAAGAGGAACAGTTGAACCCTCAGCTGCCTTGAACTTCATGTTATCGATCTATCAGATTGAGTCCTGCAACTGATGTTCCATCTGAACAGTTGGTCTTGAATGCTCAGTTGTCTTTCTTACATATGATGTTTTGTATCTTGAACGCTCAGTTGTCTTTCTTACACCTGATGTTTTATATCCGATCAGTTGGCTTCACATCTGATGTTCCATCCGAGTTTCCATCTGAAGCTCTATCCGAGTAAAGCCATGTTGCCGTCTTCAGCTGGAGTCCTGTAAAGATAAAATCTGAACCTTTCTCAAACATCGAGACTAAATACTAACATTGGGATATGACAGCATCTACTCGGTTGGGGTCAGTTGGTTTTGGAATCAATCAAAACTTTACTTAAATTTCCCAACAATTTTCCCCTTTTTGATGATGCCAAAACCCTACTGATCTAAACCCTACGGACCTATCTAAAATCTCAGCTGAAATTCTAGACAGTCTATAAGATTAAACATCAAAGAGTTAGCACAATTATAACATGGTATTGAAATAACTTTGCGATTCAGAGTTTGGACAACTAGAGATTGTACGTCAAGGTGAATCGGATATATGATGAAAGTTTTCATTACAACTGATGTTTACACAGATATGCACAAAAATCAAAATACATCAGTGGCTCAAAAACTTCTATCTCGGCTAATACTTCAGCCCATACTTTCCAAAAATCCTGACAAAAATATCTCTCTTGGCATCTGACTCCTTCGAGATATCCACTCCATGTTCCTGACAGACTCTTCTTGCCTCAGCTGCAATCTTCTGTCGGTTAGGATTTCTTGTGTCTAGAATGAATGGAGGAAGATATGTGACCTTCTGAGGGACGGGGACTGTGTTCATATCCAGCTTTGCATCAATCAATGCACGTCTGAACTGGCTGAACATGCCCGGATCCCCAGAGTGCAGCTCGGTTATGGCTTCCTTGAAGGCTCTTCTTGGATCCTCAGTAGAGAACACCTTCCTGTAATAGAAATCATTCACAAACTCTTGTTTGAATGATTCCCAATCATCATTCCATTCAGCTGGCATCCACTTGTCCACATGCTTGAAGCATCCCTGGAGCTTGATCTTTCCTGGCAATCTCTGCTGCTTCATTCTTGCTTCAGCCTTCACTTGATGTTTTTCTATGCGTCGACGGCATCGAGAGGCAACATTCCTATCCAAGTTGTTGGTAACCTTGGCAAGCTCTTCTTCAAATTTGTTGACTCTTGTAGCTTGGTTGGCTGCAAATTTCTTTATCTATTCAGGATTCATGTAATCCTTTTCCGGAACATCCATAGCTTTGGCAACAACAATACACTCTTCGGTTGTAATATCGTCGAGTTCAGCATCGAGCTCGGCTGCAATCTCGGCTATGGAGTTGTAGGAAACTCCACACTTCTTCGCTTGCTCCATGTCTTTAGCCATTTCGTCTCCTTCGACAACAATAGATTTCAGCTTTTGTTGTTTCTTATCAGTTGGCTTCGGAGCGGACTTCTTCTTCTGAGCTGTCTTTTTCTTCAGCTGAGATTCCTTCCCGGCTGGTATCTCTTCTTCAGCTTCTTGCATCTCAACTTCCTGGGTCTCATCTTTCCCAATCTCATCTTCCCCCTTTTTGGCATCAGCAACAAGGCTTGCGACTGAGCCATCTAGAGAAGTGAGTTTCTGTTCAGCCGGCTGGATTCGGTTGAAGAGTTCATCAACAGCGCTCTCCACATCAACCTTCTTCGCCAGTTCATTATCACGGCGCTCTTGATCAGCTTTCTTCAGTGCAGCGAAGGTTTCATTGACTTCGGTTTGGAAAGCAACGAACTCAACCCATCTGGATTCGAATTGAGAATCCCATTCTTCGTCTTGCGTCTGTTGAGATTTGGCAAGATTGGATTCAGATATGGACTTGAGCACGTTCAGTTCTGATTTGATTCCAAGAACTGTTGTCTTCAGGTCAGTGATGTCTTTGCTGGTGGATGTTGAAAATTCATCCAGCTTCATCTTTAGCGCATCCTGTTCTTCCAGCAACTTCATATGCTTTTCCTCCTGAGCTTCCATCATTCTCAGCTGTTCTTCTCGGTTGAGCTGGATGTTGGCAAGCATCTCCTTCCTCAGTTGATTGACCCTCTCAGCGATCAGCTGACATATTTCATCTGTGGAGGGTGCTGGCTGATCAGCTGGAGCTGGTTGTTCAAGTGGTGCTGGCTGTTCAACAGTAACCATGGCTTGGCGATTGGTCAGGTACTGTTGAAGCTCTTCTGCCTCTTGCTTGGCTGTTGCGGCGGCTGCGTCAAGGTCATCGATGAAATCAGCAGACTTAACCAGCATGTTGTCAAGGAAGGTGACACAAGCTTGTTCAGCTGTCTCCCTTGGGTCTCTTCCTTCTGCCTTGCTGATGTCCAGACGACGAGTCAGCAGTGCAACCTTATTGTTGTACGCAACTTCAAGGTTGGTGTAGTTGAAGTACTCCTTTATACGCGACTCATCTGCCTTGAGCTGGTTCCAGCTGCGTATCCTGATGGTATCTTCCTTGACATACCAGTGGCTGAATATGATGTTGAATTGATACAACAGCTCAGTTCCAAGGGTGGCAAAAGTGGGCATGTCACGCGCCTCGGGGAACATTCCGATCAGCTTCTGAAAGTAGTATGCCAACTTGCCTTCATGTTCCAGCGCGACAGCTCGACGATCAGCTTCTTCGTCGGTGGGGGAGGGAGAGAGATTTTTATAGGGAATTGGTTCTAGGGTTTCCTCAACATTGGCCAAAGAAGTGGTCGCAATGTTGGCATCGAGCGGGGAGCTCGGAATTTCTGACTGTGTGGGGATGTTGGGATCGAGAGGTTCCTCAACATTGGCCAAAGAAGTGGTCACAATGTTGGCATCGAGTGGGGAGCTCGGAATTTCTAGCTGAGTGTCGGTTGAGAGAACCTCTTTGGGCTGTACGGCATCAGCTCCTGCCATGGGGGAGGTTGGAAGATCTTTGGATTCCTTGGATGAAGAAGTAGCTGCATCCGAGGAGATGTTCGACTCATCTTCCGGATCGGTTTCCATCCCTTCCATCTCATCTTGATGGGGAGACTTCTCCTTCCCTGTTCCACTTTCGCGAGGAACAATTTCAAACGCATCCTTGTCAACTGAGTGACTCGACTCAGATGGTTCCTCCTCAGCTGGTTTTGCAATTGACTTCTTCTTGATACGAACTCTTAACTTCTTCTTAGCTGGCTCTTCCTCTTTGTCCTTATCTGACTCATCTCTGAGTCGGTGAGCAGCTGTTGATTTTGAAGTGCGGCGTACAGCTGGAGGCAGATCCTCAGCTGTATCTTTCTCCTCAGCTGATTTCACAACTTTCCTTTTGTCTTTAGGAGTATAAACACTCCGAATCACATCCAGAGCCTTCTTGGCTGTTGGGAATAGCATCTGCCTTTTGATTGGGGTCTCTTCACAGTCTTCCCACACCATGTTCTGATCCTTTGTAGCGAGAAGGATCAGGGCAGAAATTTTAACTCCGAAGTTGAGAGTTCCCTTAACACTCAACAAATCCTCTCCAGAGTCAGTTGTGGTTTCTGTAATCTTCTGTTTCTCCATTGTCAACTGGTGTTCGAAGAACTTGAACCAATTGATGTTGTGCTTGTGCTTGTGCTCTAAAGCTATCAGCTGCTTGAGCTTTGGTCGGCTGATATCCCCAAAAGCTCCGCTGTATCCAAAGATGACCTTGGATACAACATCGAACAGAAGTCGATGCTCGGGTTTCAACTTCGTTCGCTGCATGTTGCTCTTTAATTTTTCTGGGGAGATGAGAGCATTCTCCAGAAATTGATCTGCATCTGCATCGGTGATGTTCTCGACAGTGTCTGTGGCAGTCAGATTTGGTGGAATTATCGAGCTTAGCAACTCGGAAACCGGTAGGGGGACGGTGACACGGTGGATCGTTCTGGCAGGGACGTCGCGCTGTCGACCGGAGATTTCTGAAACGAGGCCATCTCGGCTGTCGATAGGAGATTTCAGGTTCAAGTAGAATTCTCCGACTTGACGCCTGAGAAGGTGAGTGGGAAAGAGCGTTGCCCACTCAAAAAGACCGTTCTCCCTGAGAAGTTCGGCGAGGGGGGATAACACCGGCGAGTCCAGAGCGTCTTCTGACAGAATCTGCTTAAAATGTATTTTGGATAGCATCATATCAAAAGATTCTTCGTATGATGACGGGACTAGAGCTGGTCCAGAGGATGCCATCTTCTTTCCTTGTGATGAAGCTTTCGATGCCATTTAGTATTGCAGTAAAGTATATATATAGAGAGAAAGAACTTAGCAGAAATGGTGAGACAAAATCAGAGACGAAGATGAACAGTTACTGCAGATAAATACAAATGTAGAAGGTAAGAAATCACTTCCTGATTTTCCGCCTTTTATAGGTTAGTGGGTTGATTGAAATCGACGGCCAGGGTTGAATGGCGCGAATCCATCAACGGCTGAGATCTCGCGACTGTTGACTAGCTTTGACTGACTTCAATTTTTGAGTTCCAATACGCGCGAGTGAGAAGGTGAACTGTTTTTATGTCAGCCCAGTCGCACTATAAAGTAAGGCTATTGATGTTCAACCGTACTTTACATTAAATGCGCTATGATGGCTATTTTAATCTAACTGACATGCTCAGGAATGTTTGAATTTATTTCAAACATTCTCATTTAAGACACAAACACCTTCAGCCATAAATGATACCTACCATCTGATGTCGGAATCAGCTGTGTTCCAATGTTGTGGCATACCATCAGCTGACTCGAGTTCTTCTGTTCAACTGACGTCTGATATCTTCGGTTGGTGATCCGCATCTGAGATTCCCCCTTCATCTGAGTTTCCCCCTCAGATGGATATCTATCTCTTCACCTCGGCTGATTCCTCATCTGATGGATCCAACAATCCAAGGAGATCGCATAACATCTTGAATTGTGCTTCGGCTAGAGGTTTGGTGAAGATATCGGCTCTCTGAATCTCAGTTGGAATCTTCTCCATAGATACCTCCTTCTTCTCAATATGATCTCGGATAAAATTATGTCGGATGTCAATGTGCTTCGTCCGAGAATGGTGAATAGGATTCAAAGAGATAGCAATGGCACTTGAGCTATCCCAATGGATGGGAACCTGTCCAGTTGCTACTTCATAATCTCTCAGCTGTTGCTTGAGCTACAACACTTGCATGCAACAACTACCGGCAGCCATGTACTCTGACTCGGTTGTAGAAGTGACAACACATGCTTGTTTCTTGGAGAACCATGAAACTAGCTTGCTTCCCATGAACTGACAGTGTCCAGATGTGGACTTCCTGTCCAACCGATCTCCGGCTAGATCAGCATCTGAGTATTCGGACAATTGTATATTGTCGTCGGCTGGGTACCACAACCCAACATTAACAGTGCCCTTCAGATACTTAATGATGTTCTTTGTTGCCAACATGTGTGCTTCCCTCTGCTGAACTTGGAACCGAGCACACACTCCAACCGCGTAAGATATATCTGGCTGACTGGCGGTTAGATATAGCAAAGAACCAATAATCCCTCTATACTTACTGGCATCGACGAGTGTTTTCCCTCAGATCCGGCTTCAACCTTCCAGTTAGTATTCATCGGGATCCTTGTGGTTTTACTTGACTGCAAACCGAACATTGCGATGAGCTCCTTTGCATATTTGGACTTATTAATAAAAATCCCTTTTGATGACTGCTTCACCTGTAGCCCAAGAAAATAGTTCATCTCGCCCATCATCGACATCTCGAATTTCTCCTTCATGAGAGTTGAGAATTTCTCGCACAGCTCCTCCAACTTGGAACCGAATATGATGTCGTCAACATAGATTTGCACAACAAGTATGTCTTCTCCAACTTTTATGGTGAACAGTGTTTTGTCAATTGACCCTCGTTTGAATCCCGAGTTCAGAAGAAAACCACAGAGAGTGTCATACCAAGCCCTAGGTGCTTGCTTCAATCCATAGATTGCTTTCTTCAACTTATACACTCTTCCATCACCAGTCTCAAAACCGGGAGGTTGTTCAACATAAACATCTTCCTTGATATAACCGTTGAGGAAGGCACACTTCACATCCATCTGATAAATCTTTAATTTGTGAAATGCGGCATAGGCTAGAAATATTCTGATGGCTTCCAACCTTGCAACAGGCGCGAAAGAATCCTCGAAAACAATTCTTTCTTGTTGGCAATATCCCTGAGCTACCAACCTTGCCTCGTTTCTCACGATGAATCCAATGACGTCTCTCTTGTTCTTGAAAATCCACTTTAATCCAATAACTTTAACACCATTTGGTCTATCTACCAACTCCCATACACAGTTGCGTAGAAATTCATTCAGCTCTTCTTCCATGGCTGTTATCCAATGAACACAATTGAGAGCTTCCACAACATTCTTCGGTTCTGGCACATCAGCTACGAAACATGAGATCATGGCAACATCTCTGGCTTGCTCGAACTCCTCAAGAACTGCCAACTCCTCAACATATTGGGCGTAAGTGCTGGAATCTTTCTCAGCTGAGTCTGAATTTGCAACTCTGCTCCTAGTACACACACCTTTGGCTGGATCTCCGATGATGTTGTCCTTGGAGTGATCTTCATACCATCTCTTGTTGCGTCTTCCTTCTTCTTCCAACAATGGCTGTTCCATGATTTCAACTGATGGGATAACCTGAGCCGTAGGAGATGCTGGAATCTTCAGAACTGGTGATTTATCTGCTGTTGAGTCTGGGGCCTCAACGTGGATAATATTTCGAACCGGACTCGGTTGGGCTTCGGATGCTGATGCAGTTGGAGTAACATCAGTTGAGGTTCCCCCTTGAGATGAGCTGGGGTCCTCACATTCATCTTCAGAGGAACAAGGATCATCATCCTCGGTTGCCCATACCAATGGTTCAGCTAGATTCTTCTGCCTTAGAACCAGCGATCTGGTTAGAGCTGGTGGAACATGTGGATCTGCTTGTTATCCTTTAACCTGTTCCCTGCACTCGAAAGTAGATTCATCAAAACTAACATGAGGTGTTATCTCCACAACACGAGAATTGTTGTTAAAAATTGTATAAGCCTTGATCCGAGCAGCATATCCAAGAAATATGCCCTTCGAAGCCTTGGCGTCAAAAGTTTTCAACTAAGTCTTCCCATTGTTGTGAATATAACTGACGGAGCGCTGTCGTCACACACTTCGCACAAATAATATTTATAACACCTCTTGCCCAACAAGGTAGTAGTCAGCGGCAAGTAGGATCGTACCTAAGGGACCTGGTGTAATCTGTTCTTCAGATGTTGCTCAACAAAAGGGTTTGGTCACGAAGTATCTTAATCACCTGTACTCAACAAATAACAATATCAAATAACAAAAGAGTTTGGATTGAGTTTCGAATCCATGATCCTAATTACTCTTTACTCGTTCATCGGTGCAAAGATATTCAATTAACTAATTTTATCACTTGGTTTAAGGCAAAGATTAGTTAACACCCTAAGGTCACGAAGTCATGATGCTAACACACTTAACCTATGTCTAATCAATTTTACAGATCTTGACCAGAAGGCTAGATCTCCTCTCTTGATCAGCAAAGTCACGAAGACACTTCAGTAACGATGCTGCCCAACAGGCATTAAGAATAAATAGACCCAAGACAGCCAAGAGGTAGGTCAATACCGACTGCTCTCCAACACCCTTTACCTTCTTGGGCACGAAAGACACTCTCGTGTTGATCCCAATTTCTGTTAATGACTTAATCTCAATATCTAGATGGTGATCAATCAACTTCAATATCAATTAAGTCTAGAATTAATCCTAAGTGTTTCGGGAACAAAATCAATTAACGAACTAACACAATTAGACCTCACAAGTTTGAACGAGTAATTTAGAATCACTTCATCTACATCCAACCCAAACAATAAACTTAGCTAGACATAATATTAAATTAGAACACAAAGTAAATAAGGAAAAGCATACTTAGCATAAATCTGGAAACGGGTTGCTGCCCAAAAGCGTAGTCAGCAACCAGGGTCTTAACTTCACGCCAACAACTAACTTAAAGCAGTAAAATACGAAATAAAAGTAAATTGCCCTCAAGACTTGTTTCTTCCTCACTTTCTCTCAACCTAGAATGCAGAACTAATCTAAACTACTGAATCCCAGAGCTCTCTTACATGATAGAGTCGGCCATATATATAGGCGATGAGATTCTAAGGTTTAGGGAAGTTTTCTTGTTGAATAAGGATTCTTCCCATGCATATCATAACCTCCGCCTCTCTCTCTTTCCTTCGCATGCACGATCATTCTTTCCTTGCGTGGTAGATTTATTCCATGATTTGGCTCGGCTAGGATAAGGAAGGAAACATCCAATCCTTATCCTCTTCCTTGAAGGAAAAGAAATCTGCTGCTGCTGCTCGACTCTCATCTTGCCCTTCATCGTCTGCATCCTGAATTGCCTCCGATGTTGACCACATCCTGGCTCCTCCGAGTACTCTGTCTGTTGGCTTAAGGATATGGGGAGGTGCTTTCTGACTTGTAGAAAGGATGTTTCGATGTTGCCCAGCTACAAGCTTCCAGCCCTATGCCCATTCGCATCGTATCACCATCTCAATTACAGATTTTCCACCTGTTCTTCCCCTGCACACTATCTCTCGACTTGTGTGTCCTCCCAGACACATAATGACTCGATAAAGACTAAAAACACAAGAAAGAAATAAGAAAAGATGGACACAAATATGAGTTCATCACACCCACACACTTGAATTACACTTGCCCTCAAGTGTATGGCTGCTATTTTGCCCAAGACTTAAACACAGAAAAGACAAAAGACAAAACACAGACTCAAAATAGATCAGCATCTCACATGTCAGTCAAAATAGAATATGTAACAGATAGTGCCATCAAATAGGTCGAGATAGAGTTATTGGGCAACAAGGACATCCTCACCAGCACTCATCTCTCAAGTGTATAAGGTTAAGTATTTACGCTCTTGACCATGATCAACAAAGTTTTTTCCATAGGCTTGCCGGCCCTCTACATCTCTACTTCTTTGAACAAATTCAAACTACTTATCCTTAGGTCTTCATTGGGTTGTAATGTGGCTTATGACAAAAGGTAGGATAATATGGAAACTGGCTAAGTCAAGAACTAGGTTCTCGAGCAACCCATTGCCCTTGATTCCTTACTCCTCTTTATTTAGTACACTTATTCTGGGTTTGTTATTTATTTATATATTTTTTTTTTTAACCCAACACCTCTATCTTAGGTGATATTGCCCACTAGGTGCTACCCAACATTTCCTTTCATCCCTTGTTCTTCTAGACCTGAGTTCTTGACCGGGAAGGCTTAAGATTCAGGTTCCTATAAGTAAATAGAAAGAATACGATCCAAGCTCAAGGGGGATAATCAAAGGATAAGTGTTATGGTAGGAAATTTTTAGGCCATGGCTATTTTGAACAAAAATTGCCTAATTCATCTAAGTAGTTCTACTAAGTTACATGAAATTTTAATTAAGAGATGCAGGCAAGTTCTAGATCAACACATGTCAACTGATCATTATCACACAAGAAAGAATAATGCTGCATATGTATATAGCATTTCAAAAGCTTAAATCCTCACAGTTAATGCCCAATATCTCATTCCATCCTACCTATTTACATACGGCATCATCCATAATCCTATTCTAACTTTCATGCTAACATGCTGATCAATAACATAAACATACTTTAAAAACACAACTGACATCCCAACACCCACACACTTTGCCTTAGGCAAAGTGAGTAAAATGTTGGGCAACAAACAAACGAAAACAAACTGACTCAACAAACATAACTGAGAAGGCAATAAGGTCTTCACCACACAATTTGTTGAGCAAATTGTGGGTAAAGACAGTAAAATCGCCCTCTCGACAACAAGACACTAAATAACACAAAACAGGACTCAACAATAAAACACAAAAACGAAAAATAAAATCCTAAACTATCATAAAAGGGAGGAACACAAATCAAAGAGAAGATTCAGGGGGATACCTAAACCCTTGGTGTGCAAAGAATGCCAGCTGGGCATCTCTGATCTCGGTCAACAACCTCTCCACATTGGCCAGCCTGGTCTCGATCTGGATGTTGGGCAGCACCGCTACACTGGTGCTTGCCTCCTCCTTCTTGCTCACTGGTGGTCGCCTGCTAGATGCTGGTTTGGAATGATCAACAAACACATATCTGCCATTTCTGATCTCGATGTCATTCATCTTTCTCAAGGCAGTTTCTCCCAACATGTTGACCGGCATCATCGACTTCCCCTTTAGATCACCATAGACCCCGACTCCATTTGCGAAGGCTGCCAAAAAGTGGCCACAAGTGCATCCCAACGCCTGCTTTGCCAACACAATCTTGAGCTGCTCACCAAGAAACGCTGCGAAATTGACTTTTGTCTTGGTGTGCATACACCACAGTAGATATCGCTCCTTGTTGCTCAAGCTGTTGCCGCTGTCATTCTTGCCATACAAGTTGTAGGCAAGGATGCGGTGGCAAAGTCTCAGGGCAGGCGTTCTTAGCTCAGTACCCTTGTTGTTGGCTCCACAGTAGGGCGTCCCATTGCTGATCTCCTTCCACTGCTCCTCATAAACCACATCTCCTGGGGATGGCACCTTGGCCCTGGCCTCCATGAACTCCTTCCTGGCCAAATCTCGCAGACTCACCATCCCTAGAATCTGATCAAGGGCACTAACTTGAATCTCATACTTCTCGCCCAACAGCGAGAAGGAAATCATGCTCACCCCATTCTCAAGGTCACTTGTTATTGCCGCCGTGCTATAGACTTCCTTGACTTGCTCCTCGTAGACCTTCACAGACCACTCCAAAAACTTACTCCAGTCGATCCCTTTCAACAACTCTCTTACTTCCTGGGCAACTCCCAAGTTCTCGTAGAATTTGAAGTCGAGAACTCGAGGTGCAGTCACCTTCCACTCCTTGGGCTTGCAACACGTCATCACCATGGGCCCTTCCTCTTCTTCCTACAGTTGGCACTTGCTGGGGTAGACTGGTCATCATCTTCTTCCTCCTCAACTTCGCCGCCTTCTTCTTGCTCGCTGGCGGCAGTTCCCTTCGAAATAGACAGCTGAAAAGACCCGGCGTCCGAAGTAGCAGCCTTGTGCTTTTTTGCCGGCGTCCCCTCGCCACCGTGAGGGCGTTTTTTAGCCACCTTGGCTTCCTTCTTCTTCTCCGGACTTTCCTTTGCCTTGGTCTTTGCCTCCACCAACGCCTCCGCTGCCAGCGTCGCCACGACTGCGTCAATAGCTTCATTCACATCATCATTGTCGCCTTCTCCCTCATCACCTTTTTCTTCTTCTTCATCCTCGCCGTCGTGTTCCTCCTCCTCTGCTTCTTCCTCTAACTCCTCTTTCTCAAAAACCTGCTTCGATTGCGTCTCCTCCTCATGCTGCTTCTCCGCCTCTTCCATCAGGCTAGGGTTTTCGTCGCTCATCAGAAGCGTGGCATCGACCGGCGGACTCTTGGGTACGGTAGTTCCAATCGAGATTTCTGGTTGTTGGTCAGCAGAAGGGTTGGCGGGTTCCATGGGTAGTTTCCTCTTGGTGATGATTTTGGGTTTAGCGGTGGTGGTTTTGGGTTTAGCGGTGGTGGTAGGAGGGTTGTTGGTGGTTAGGTCAATGTTGGTGCCGGAAGGGATCTTGTTCAGTTTATTTTTGGGATGGGTAGACACCATTGTAGGGGGTTTGGAGAGTTTTGATGGAGAGAGAGAAGAGAGAAGATGAGAGTTTGTAGACTAGGTTTGAATTTGGGGTAATGGGGATTAGACGTGAGCAGGGTGGTTTTAAATAGGCGCGGAGTTTTAGGGGTACAGTAACCGCCTCAACAGACGTTGCCCATCATCTTAGTTCATTCATGACACCGCAACACAATCCCTTCTTTCTTCTAGGTTCCTGACCTTCATCCTGCCTTCTTGCTCTACATCTCATGTACACTAAAGAAACACACATACACTCCGAAATACAAACTCTCCCTTAATGGTTAGAAAAATAAAATACTTGAAATAAAGTAAATAAAGCATAAGCTAACTAAACGACACTAATTTTTTTGGATTTTCATGATTTTATGAATTTTTTTGGATTTTAATATTTTTACGGAAATAAAATAATTAAATAAAAACACAAAATTAAACTAAAAATAAAATAAATAAAATACTAACCAGGTTGCCTCCTGGACAGCGCCCCATTTAAGGTCTTGGGCACGACACCCCCCTCTTTAGAAGTCAGAAGTCCTCCTCGACAGGAAACCCAGATGGTTCCCCCTCAACAAACTGTTCTTGCCCAAGATAGGCCATCAAGCGCTGGCCATTAACTTTGAAAATCTTCCCGTTCTTGGGATCCTTGATCTCAACAGCTCCATTAGGGAATTGAGCTTGCACTTCATAGGGCCCTGCCCACTTGGTCGAAAGCTTCCCCGATGAAAGCCTAAATCTTGTTTGATAGAGTAGCACATGTTGCCCAAAATGGAACTCCTTTTCCTTGATCAAGAGGTCATGGGTCTTCTTCATCCGTTCCTTGTATAGACCGGCATTGTCATATGCTTGGAGTCTGATCTCGTCGAGTTCCTGGATCTCGAGCTTTCTTGATTCCCCTGCTTCATTCCAGTCGAGGTTAAGCTGGACAACAGCCTAATGCGCATGATGTTCCAGCTCCACGGGCAAGTGACATCTCTTGCCATAGACCATGCGATAAGGGGACATGCCAAAATGTGTTTTGAAGGCAGTCCTATACGCCCACAAGGCATCATCCAAGCGCATACTCCAATCCTTCCTTGTTGTACCCACAGTCTTCCTAAAGATCGTCTTGATTATTCTATTAGACAACTCCGCTTGTCCATTGACTTGTGGGTGGTAGGCTGTTGCCACACGATGGGTAACTCCATACTTCTTGAACAAGGCAGTCACCGTGGCGTTGCAAAAATGAGTCCTTTGATCACTGATTATAGCTCGAGGAACGCCGAACCTATTGAAAATTTGAGTTCTCAAGAAGTTAGAAACCACCTTCGAATCATCCTTGTATGAAGCACGAGCCTCTACCCACTTCGAGACATAATCCACTGCTAATATGATGTACTTGTTGCCTTTGGAACTTGGCAATGGTCCCATAAAATCCATGCCCCATATACCGAAAACTTCCACGGGCAAGATCGGGATCATGGGCATCTCGTTCCTTCTCGTGATGTTGCCTTCCCTTTGGCACTTCTCGCACATCTTGACCCACTCGTAACAGTCTTTAAACAATGTTGGCCAATAAAAACCACACTCCAAAATTTTCCTTGCAGTACGTTGGTGCCCAAAGTGTCCTTCACACTCCTTGTTATGACAATGCTCAAGAATGCTTCGTTGCTCTTTATCCTCGACACACCTTCTAATTATTTTATCCGCACATTCTCTACATAAGTATGGCTCATCCCATAGGTAGAAACGACTCTCATGTTTCAGCTTGTTTCTTTGATAACGCCCAAGATCGGAGGGAATTTCTCCAGTCACCAAGTAGTTCACGATGTCTGCATACCATGGTTCATCTTGGGCAAGACTCAGATGCTCGTCAGGAAAGGTCTCCTTGATCGGTATCCCATCATCTGGCTGGAGGATTCGACTTAGGTGGTCGGCAACTTGATTCTAGGCACCACTCTTGTCCTTGATCTCTATGTCAAATTCCTGCAATAAAAGAATCCATCTAATCAATCTTGGCTTGGACTCCTTCTTGCTCACCAAGTACTTTAATGCCGCGTGGTCGGTGTACACTATGGTCTTGCCTCCTAGTAAATATGATCTGAACTTCTCAAAGGCGAAGACGATGGCCAACAACTCCTTCTCCATTGTGGCATAGTTGCATTGGGCAGGATTCAATGTTTTGGATGCATAGTATATAACATAACTTTCTTTTCCTCGTTTTTGCCCAAGAACTGCTCCTATGGCATAACCACTGGCATCACACATTAACTCGAAAGGCATGCCCCAATCCGGGGGTTGGATGATGGGGGCTGTGATCAAGTTCTCCTTCAAGGCATGGAACGCCTTCTTGCAATCTTCGTTAAACTCCCATGGTACTTCATGTTGAAGTAGTCTCGTCATTGGTTGGGCGATCTTGGCAAAGTCCTTGACAAATCTTCTATAGAATCCAGCATGCCCAAGGAATCCTCTTAGCTCCTTCACGGATCTTGGGTAAGGCAATTTGGCAATGATGTCGATCTTGGCTTTATCCACCTCAATTCCTTTTCCCGATATGACATGCCCTAAAACTATTCCTTCCTTGACCATGAAATGGCATTTCTCGTAGTTTAACACTAGGCTCTTCTCAACGCATCTCTTCAAGACTCGATCCAGGTTGTTGAGGCATGTGTCGAAGGTCTTGCCGTAGACAGTGAAGTCGTCCATGAAGACTTCGATGCACTTTTCAAGAAGGTCTGAAAAAATGTGCATCATACACCTTTGGAATGTCCCTGGAGCATTGCATAAACCGAACAACATCCTCCTATATGCAAAAGTGCCAAACGAGCACGTGAATGTGGTCTTGCCTTGATCCTCATCAGCAACCCAGATGTGCATGTAACCAGAATAACTGTCAAGAAAACAATAGTAGTTATTACCAGCTAACCTTTCAAGCATCTCATCGATAAAGGGCAAAGGAAAATGATCCTTCTTCGTATTTTGGTTGAGCTTTCGGTAATCTATGCACATTCGCCATCCGGTTTGTAGTCTCATGGCCACCATCTCGTTCTTTTCGTTCTCTACAACCTGAATTCCTGACTTCTTGGGCACCACGTGCACAGGGCTCACCCATCGGTTGTCAGAGACGGGGTAGATGATCCCTAAGTCGAGAAGCTTAAATATCTCCTTCATAACCACTTCTTTCATGGCTGGATTCAATCTTCGTTGTGGATCTCTTACTGGGGCAGCATCCTCCTCGAGCAAAATATGATGAACACAATCCAAAGGGTTAATGCCCTTGATGTCGGCCAACATCCATCCTATTGCCTCCTTGTACTTGCTCAACACCTCACTAACTCTGATCTCCTCCTTGCTCGATAATTCTGATGATATGATCATGGGCAAGGTCTCGTTCTTGCCAAGGTAGATGTATTTCAGGTGCTTGGGCAAGGGCTTCAATTCCAAAGTAGGTGCTTTTTGCAATGATGGCACCAACCTATCCTCCGGTTTTAGTTCAGGGATATTGAGTGGTTCAAACCCCTGAGGCTGGATGTTGCCCGGAACCCTGGCATAACTGCATTCCTCTACATCTACTGGCTCTTTGTTCTGGGCAAGATCCTCTTCTGTTTGCAAGCTAGCATCCTCCTCAAGAACTGTTTGTTGCCAAAATTCCTCTACTAACTCCTCGGTCTCATCATGGGGTAACTCCTCAAGTTCCTCATCAAACTCATCAAGGGGTTTTTGTTCCCCTACATCCTGATCTCCATCATCTCCATGGATGTTTTCAAACACGTAATTCTCCAACTCTTCGTCCGTGGAGTAGTCCTCATCGTTAGAGTCGAAGCTATGTCCATGAATTGACTCTTCCCAAAAATCTTTCTCACTTTCGTACTCATCTCCTTCGTAGAATTGCATCAGAGCACCATCTTCCTCATTATCCTCATGCTGATCAGGATCCTGGTCAAGATCCTGAGCTAGGTTGAATTCCGCTTGGATTGCTTCTTCATTGTCTTCTACGAAACAACTTAAGCTATTCAAAGTCTCCACTTGCTTTCCACATGCACTGAGGGTGTTGAGGTGTTCCAGGGCATCATCTTGATTTTGCCTATAAGCATCGAACTCTACTACTTCTCCTGCTACTTGGACGATCAACTTCCCAGTAACGCAATCAATCTTGGTACATGTTGTCCTCAAGAATGGCCTCCCGAGCAAGATCACTGGGTTCTTGATTGCTTTCTTTCCCATGTCAAGAACATAGAAGTCGGCTGGGAATAGAAGATCCCCCACCTTGACCAACACATCCTCCAACACTCCATCCGGGTAGACTGTGGATAAATCTGCTAATTGGATGGCAATACGTGTAGGAAAAAGAGGTCCAAAACTCATCTCGTCAAACATGGCTCTTGGCATCACATTTATCGAAGCTCCAAGATCAAGCATCGCCCTGGGTATTGACGTAGTACCAATCGTGCATGGAATAGCGAACATGCCTGGATCCCTTTTCGGGATCTGGGAATTCATTAGGGCTGACACATTCTCCACATGAAAACGGGCATTATCTGGGTACTTTGTCTTCTTTTGGCATATCTCTCGCAAAAATTTTGCGCATTTAGGCATAGATTGCAATGCCATCAACAACGGTAGGTTGATCTCCACCTTCTTGAACACCTCCATCATGTCCTCCAACTCCCTCTGATCACGATCGCGGGCAAAACGTCTGGGATATGGGATTTTGGCCTTGGTAGTGCGAGGAACGGTCCTCTTGGCCAAAGCCTCTGCTTCTTTTTCAGCCTGCAGAGATTCCAGCATCACGTCATCTTTGTCAAATCCCAGCTTAGATCTCTCCATTTTTACGTAATCAAACAAGGCTTTATCCTCCTCATTATCAAAGACTGGGTTCTTGTTGGCCTTTATCCCTTCTTCACGTTTTGCCTTCAACTCCTCGTAGATGTCATTAATATCTCCTGAACTCATTTTAGTTTCCTCTACTCGAGCTGGTTCCTTGGGTTGGGTCCTGGGCAACATCTCTGGCAAATTCTTCCCACTGCGCAACGTTACAGCATTGACTTGCTCCTTGTTGACCTCTACCTGGGCAGGAAGTCTGCCTGGCTTGTCTTCTACCAACCTTGACAAGGTTTGGTTGATATGAGTCAGTTGAGCTTGAAGATTGTTGGACTGTCCTCTACTTTCTAGTTGAAAGTTCTCGAAGTCTCTCCTCAGCCTTTGGTTCTCGTTGGTAAACCTTTCAATGGTCTTCTTCATGAATTCCGTCTTCGCTGGTTCTCGATGTGGAGGTACATAATTATTTTGATGTTGAGGTTGTTGTTGAGGTGGAGGCACATATTGCTGTTGCTGCCCAACAGGCTGCTGCGGTTGTTGGTGGGCAGGAGGCATTTGATAATGGTTGTTGCCATACCTCAGGTTCTCATGCTGATTCTGCCTATAGCCGTAGTTGTTGCCATAGTTGTTGTTATTGCCATACTGGAACCTTTGTTGCCCACCGCCTTACTAGTTCTGACCTATTGCCTTCACCTCTTCTCCTTCTTCCACGAACCAACTGGGACATTCTGAGGTGACATGTGATGTTGCCTGGCATACTTCACATCTCTTCACAGCTCTTTGAACTTCCTTGCCATTGACCTGCTTCTTCAAATCCTCCATCTGGCCAAACATCTTGGTCATGAAGTCTTTCATGGTGCTGACCAAGTTGTCTTGGTTACCCTTGCTGCCTTCGTACCCCCCTCTTGGGATATCATCTTCATCTCGTGATTGTTCAGCCATGGCGGCTATTTTTTTGAACACTTCAGATGGTAGTTGATCAACTATGGCTCCTCCACATGCTGCAATTATATACTTCCTCTCTGATGCCCTTAATCCTTTCAAGAAATATTCGATCAAATCAATATCCTCAATCCGATGTTGAGGACATCTTGCCAACAGCTTCTTGAATCTTTCATAATACTCATTCCCCCCCCCCCCCTCCATCTTGATCGATGAAATAGCATTCCTCCCACTTTGTATCCGGCCAACAGGTATGTATTTGTCAAGAAAGGCTTGCTGCATCATGTTCCATGTGTCAATGCTCCCCTCTGGCAAGGTGTAAAGCCCCTCACGTGCCCCATCAAGAAGTGAGAACGGAAATGTGAGCAACCTTACGTAGTCAGGAAAGGTGTCTTGGGCAGCATCTTGGTTCCTCATAACTTCAGCATCGTTCCTAACAACTTGTCCTTGTCTATCCCCATTGTTCCTGGTAGTAGTAGTGGCATTGTTCCTTACTATGCTAATCGCCATCTCAAAGTTTTGAAGATGAGTTTGGGGGTCTTCTCCTGGATGGTCACTGAACTTGGGCAGTATGTGTATCAGCGAGTGTTTGAGCTCCCAATTGCCACTGATGGTGGGCAACTGGATACTTGATGGTCGGATTCCCTTGTTGTCAGGGAACATGATCTGACGGATGGTTCTCTCCGGTGTTCCTGCCATGATTGTTGATGATTTTGCTTCTGAACTGGATGTTGACTTCTCATTGTCTGAACTGGTTGTTGAGCAAGATTAGACTTCTTGCTCAGTATCCTGATCGTCTGTCAAGCTCTGCGACTCTGAAGGTTCGTTGACGCCTTCCTCCAGATCTCTCTTCTTCTTGCGTTGTTCTGCTCGAATTCTCCTAGCTATCACCTCCGGACAAGCACCGTGATCTTGTGGATCTCCGTCACTTCGTAGATGTGGCTTGGGCATAAACCGTGCTCACACACAAGCTAGAAGAACAAACTAGCTTAAAACCAAGTCCCCGGCAACGGCGCCAGTTTGACGGAGCGCTGTCGTCACACACTTCGCACAAATAATATTTATAACACCTCTTGTCCAACAAGGTAGTAGTCAGGGGCAAGCAGGATTGTACCCAAGGAACCTGGTGTAATCTGTTCTTCAGATGTTGCTCAACAAAAGGGTTTTGGTCACCAAGTATCTTAATGACCTGTACTCAACAAATACCAATATCAAATAACAAAAGAGTTTGGATTGGGTTTCGAATCCATGATCCTAATTACTCTTTAATCGTTCATCGGTGCAAAGATATTCAATTAACTAATTTTATCATTTGGTTTAAGGCAAAGATTAGTTAACACCCTAAGGTCACGAAGTCACGATGCTAACACACTTAACCTATGTCTAATCAATTTTACAGATCTTGACCAGAAGACTAGATCTCCTCTCTTGACCAGCAAAGTCACGAAGACACTTCAGTAACGATGATGCCCAACAGGCATTAAAAATAAATAGACCCAAGACAGCCAAGAGGTAGGTCAATACCGACTGCTCTCCAACACCCTTTACCTTCTTGGGCACGAAAGACACTCTCGTGTTGATCCCAATTTCTGTTAATGACTTAATCTCAATATCTAGATGGTGATCAATCAACTTCAATATCAATTAAGTCTAGAATTAATCCTAAGTGTTTCGGGAACAAAATCAATTAACGAACTAACACAATTAGAACTCACAAGTTTGAACGAGTAATTTAGAATCACTTCATCTACAAGCAACCCAAACAATAAACTTAGCTAGACATAATATTAAATAAGAACACAAAGCAAATAAAGAAAAACATACTTAGCATAAATCTGGAAATGGGTTGCTGCCCAAAAGCGTAGTCAGCAACCAGGGTCTTAGCTTCACGCCAACAACTAACTTAAAGCAGTAAAATATGAAATAAAACTAAATTGCCCTTAGGACTTGTTTCTTCCTCACTTTCTCTCAACCTAGAATGCAGAACTAATCTAAACTACTGAATCCCAGAGCTCTCTTACATGATAGAGTCGGCCATATATAGGCGATGAGATTCTAAGGTTTAGGGAAGTTTTCTTGTTGAATAAGGATTCTTCCCATGCATATCATAACCTCCGCCTCTCTCTCTTTCCTTCGCATGCACGATCATTCTTTCCTTGCATGGTTGATTTATTCCATGATTTGGCTCGGCTAGGATAAGGAAGGAAACATCCAATCCTTATCCTCTTCCTTGAAGGAAAAGAAATCTGCTGCTGCTGCTGCTCGACTCTCATCTTGCCCTTCATCGTCTGCATCCTGAATTGCCTCCGGTGTTGACCACGATCCTGGCTCCTCCGAGTACTCCGGGAGCTTCTTCCTAACTTGTAGAAAGGATGTTTCGATGTTGCCCAGCTACATGCTTCCAGCCCTATGCCCATTCGCATCGTATCACCATCTCAACAACAGATTTTCCATCGGATTTGTCCAGCATCCACCTGTTCTTCCCTTGCACACTATCTCTCGACTTGCGTGTCCTCCCAGACACATAATGACTCGATAAAGACTAAAAATACAAGAAAGAAACAAGAAAAGATGGACACAAATATGGGTTCATCAATAACACTTAGAACCAAAAACGCGAAAATATGAAATATTAGGCTTCCTGCGTCTCCATAGTTCATATGGAGTCTTTCCCAACCGCTTGGTCAAAAGAGATCGGTTCTGGGTGTAGCAAGCTGTGTTGATTGCCTCAGCCCAAAATTTTTTTGGCAAAGCTGAGCTTGTCAACATGGATGTTGCAGCATCTTTCAGCGTTCGGTTTCTTCGCTCGGCTACTCCATTCTGTTGTGGAGTACGCACAGCCGATGTTTGATGAGTGATTCTGTGCTTTTCGCAGTATTCGATGATGGTTTCATTTAGGAACTCGGTTCCATGGTCTGATCAGATGGAAATGATTTTCACCTCTTGTTGGTTAAATATCCGATCCATCAGCTTGGGTAGCTCATCTCGGGTTTTACTCTTGTGACGCATGAAAATGGTCCACGTGTACCTAGAGAAATCATCAGTAACAACAAGTGTATATTCGTTACCATTCATGCTCTTGGGAGTAACAGGCCCGAAGAGATTCTTATGGATCAGCTGTAATACTCGGTCGGTTGAGGGAATCATTTTCAACCGAAAGGAGGATCTAGCGAGCTTTCCCAGCTGACACGTACTGCAGATATGTGTTGGTGAAAATACAAGGTTCGGAATACCCTTTGCATGTTCCTGTCTCGCAAGTCGGTTCATTGTCTTGAAATTCAGATGGTTGAGTCTTTTGTGCCACAGCCAGCTCACATCTAAACTGCTCTTTGATAAAAGACAGGTGTCAGGAGGACTACTATTCCAATCTGCATAGTAGACATTCCCGGTTGGGGATCGATTTCCCAACAATATGACTTGCTTTGTTCTGACATTTTTGACCCTGCAGCCTTGTGCATCAAACTTGACAGAGAAACCATTATCACAGAATTGGCTAATGGAGAGCAAGTTATGCTTCAATCCATCAACATATGAAACATTGGGAATAGACACGAGATTGGTTTCAAGGGTACCGTAGCCTTTGGTGTGACCTTTTGAGTTGTCACCAAAGGTAACTGATGGTCCTTCCTTCTCCACGAAACTTCCAAGCAAATCCCTCAGATTTGTCATGTGTTTCGAGCATCCAGTGTCCATCACCTACATGGTATGTGATGCTTTATTCTTCCTCAGCTATTCCTCCTGCTCCTGCACAGAGAAACACGCTTAGGTCCCCAATTTTAGTTGGGTCCTGGAGGGTTAGAACCAGTTCCCCCTTGAACTGTGGGTCGCTTTTCCCTGTAGATTCGGATAGATTTGTCATTCCAGATTATCTTTCCTTCTCCATCAACTATAACAACACCTCGGTCATCCTTAGGCTTGTTGTTATTATTGATATTCTGGTTCTTGGGAGGAGATTGATTTCTCCCATTGTGGGCTTTAGGAGGAGAGGTGTTCCCCCTATTTTGTTGACGTTTTTGACCCTGTTGGTTTTGCCTATGAGGTTGGACGTAATTTTGGAATCTTTGTGGCTGAGTTTGATTCCATAGTCCTGACTGTCGATGATAGCTGTTCATGCCCTGGTGTTGATTCATGTTCTGGCATGAATATCTCCAGCTGTTGGAACTGTTCCACATTTGTTGACTCTGATGGAACCTCTGGTTGTTCTGATGATGGAACCAATGTTGATTCTGATGGTTGAATCCCTGTCGGTTCTGTTGATTCCATCCTTTCTGAGGTCGGTTCTGAGGTCGATTCAGAGGTCGGTTCTGAGGTCAGTTCTGATTGTATCTCCAACGTCTCTGGTTCCTCTTCTGAGTCCTGAAACATTCCCCCTCCGTTGTTATCCCAACCGATGGATTCTTCAGTTCTCCAACCACAGCTCCTTTTCCTTTCTAAGTTGTAGTTTCCTTAGAAGGTTGTGCTTGCTGTGTCGTGGAGGTTGGATTAAGTTGGGGAGTTGCAGACTCTACAGTATTTGGTTTGGCAACCGTGACATCCACAGCCTTGACAAAGGTTGCGGGTGGAATTCCAGAGTCCTTGACCATGTCGTAATCGAGTTCAGACACGTCATCCATTTGTCTTTGGTAACTGATGACATTCTCGATGATTTTGGATGATTGATATAGCTTTATCAGGTTGTCCTTCTCAGTTTGCAAATCCTTGAGGAGAACAGCTATATGCTCGGTCTGTGCATCTGACATCTTCATCAGCTGATCGATCTGTGCCTCTTGCTTGTTCAACTGATCATGCTGCTTCTTGATCTACTTCTTCAACTCCTCATCGGTTGGAGCCTTAGTTCGGTTGGTCTCATTCAGTTGACTTTTGAGATCATCAATCTCTTTAGTTTGACTTTTAATCAGATCGTCCTTTTCGGTTAAGGATTCTTCAAGTCTGACAAACTGTTCTTGAAGATTCTTAAACTCAATCGATTGCTGATGCAGTTCCTCACTGAGTTCTAAAAAGTCACCCCAAGAGGGTTCCAACTCTTCATCTACTGTTTCCTGCATGTTAGTAGCATTAGAAGAATTTAAATTAACTGGACTAGAATGTACCTCAGCATCATCCTGGTCAGTTCCAAATGCCATTAGATATTGATCTTGTCCGATAGCGTTGTTGGTGGAAGTCAGCTCGTCCTCATCTTCGGTGTCAGTGAAGATGTCCATGTCATCAGCTGCTTCTTCTACAACCATGGCCTTGCTATTTGCATTTTGTTTGGCCCTTAACGCATCTTTATCTTTCTTCGACAGATCTGGACAATCAGCTTTAAAGTGTCCCTCTTTGCCGCATTCAAAGCAACTGTTGGTCATAGGCTTTGAGTTATCTCGAGTTCGGTTGGATTTATAGAATCGTTTGTATTTTCCGAACCGAGTATCCATGTCAGCTAGCTTCTTTGACAAGACGGCTATACTCTGTTGTAGCTTTTTTCTGCTCGGCTCCTTCGAAGCTGTGTCTGCAGATCTTGTTGCCCTTGATGTTCGCAGCTTCGAATAGTCAGCTCGAAGTGCTAATGTCTTTGTTGCTGAAACCAACATCCTCATGTTGACTCGTCTGCACCGAGGACTGAGTTGATCTTCATCGGTTCACCTTGTACTCGTTTTCTTTCAGAATTGAGAACAGTCTGTCAGTTCCCATCTCTCCAAGATCAGCTCGGCTTTCATGAATGTTGGTGAAGGTGTCCCACTCAGCTGGTAGGGCTTGTAATACTTTGAGGTTGATTTCTCTCAAAGTATATTTTCCTCGTCGGATAGACTGAATCCTTCTGATGATATCCATGAACCGAAGCTCCAACTGATCAATGGTTTCATCCTCTTTTAGAGATGCCAAAATATCCCACATCTCCTTAGCTGTGTTGCACTCTTCTATCCATGGAAGATAGTCTTGTCGAACTGTGGACATGATAGTGCTCTGAGCCCAGATATCCAGCTGGCTCACTTTTGCTTCCTCAGGAGTAAAATCTTCTGGCTTTTTCTCAACCATCACCTCAGTTGCATCCCCATCATTGGAATTTGTAGGAGTGCGAATGACTTTTTCCATGATAGTGATCGGTTCGGATGTAATCACTTATTGCATTCGATGATGCTTGGACAGTAGAATCTTCTTCATCCGAGTTTTCCAGGATGTATAGTTCACAACCGAGAACATGACAACAATCTTGTCTTTAACATCCGTCTGCACACTACAAACAGAAGACAAATTCAAGCAAAAATGCACTAGCGTGAAAAAGATCTATTCGGTTGACCAATGAAGGAAAACACCTCGATTCACACCTCGTGAAACAGAGTCAGCAGTCTTTTGAACCACTGCTCTGATACCACTTAATGGTCCCAATACGAGTTCTGGTGTATGGGGGGGGGGGGAATACACCAGATAAGAATTTTAAAACAACTCTTGAAAAAATACCACAACTGAGTAAGAAGACTCAGTTGGATTCACAACTGAGTAAGAGAACTCAGCTGGAAGAGTGGTGTTGTGCGGAATGTGGTGGATAAAAATAACTCGTATAAAATAACTCACGCTCAGATGCAAGGTCGGTCAATAACCAAATCAGTTGAAAATGTAAAGATGCTGATTTGAGTGCCGGTTAGTTGGTCAGTCGGATATGCAATAAGTAACTGAACAGAAAACACAAACACACAAAGGATTATGTGGTTCGGAGAGAACTCCTACGTCCACGGGGAGTTGTGAGTCCACACAACTCAGTCCAAATTCTTTAGGACAGCTACCACTAAGCTTACGCGGGCTTTGCAACCGTTCAGATAAGTTTACGGGTACTTATCAACCTTACAGTTAAGTTTACGGGTACTTATCAACCTTTCTACTAAATTTCGGGAAGAGCAGGATCCCAACAACCTTTTTAGGGGATGTGTATAAGGGTGGGGTTTCCAACTACTAGCTCTAACAACGAAGTGAGCTAGGATCTAAGCTTGAACAAATGAAGACTCAAACTAAGATCAAAAACACCAAGACAGATTCTAACACTCTATGAACTCTCAACTAGTGATGTTCTTAGAGAATATTTTCAGTTTAGCTTGTGTGCAGGATATCTTCTTTCTTTTGCTCTTTAGTCTCTTTGCTCTGTCTTCTATCTTGATGAATGAATAAATGCCTCTATTTATAGGCAGTAAAAATCAACTAGCCGTTGGAAGAGCCGTTGATCTCTGTTCTGTGAAAGCGATGGCTTGTCTCTCATCTCTGCAGATTTTCCCGATTTGGCAACTGTGAACTTCTGCTTTCCATCTGAGACAACCTTGTGTTGGGCCAAATGAGGTAATGACAGAACATCAAACCTTCACGTGACTTCCTTTTTGAAATTTAAATTTCAACCTTTGTCTTTCAACATTGGTTGGTCGGTTGAGACATTCGATCTTCATCCGAGTGGTCTTCAGCTGATGTTCCATCTGATCGCTACCTTCATCTGACCTTCTGTCTGAAGAGGAACAGTTGAACCCTCAGCTGCCTTGAACTTCATGTTATCGATCTATCAGATTGAGTCCTGCAACTGATGTTCCATCTGAACAGTTGGTCTTGAATGCTCAGTTGTCTTTCTTATATCTGATGTTCTGTATCTTGAACACTCAGTTGTCTTTCTTACACCTAATGTTTTATATCCGATCAGTTGGCTTCACATCTGATGTTCCATCCGAGTTTCCATCCGAAGCTCTATCCGAGTAAAGCCATGTTGCCGTCTTCAACTGGAGTCCTGTAAAGATAAAATCTGAACCTTTCTCAAACAGCGAGACTAAATACTAACATTGGGATGTAGAAACATCTACTCAGTTAGGGTCAGTTGGTTTTGGAATCAATCAAAACTTTACTTAAATTTGCCAACACTTAGGATCGACAATTTTGGAGATTCTACGTAAATCCTCAACTTAGAATAACCTTATGACTAGCTCGTTTTCGTTATAGGAAATGGCGGAAAGACAAAGGAACAATGCTATGATGCAAATGTTGATCGATGCACTCCAAGGTCTTGCTCAAAACAACAATAAAAATCAAGAAAACCAAGATCCGGCTAGGGCAGCAACGAGCCGGGCTATTGAGCAATTCCGCCACTATGCTCCACCAAAGTTTAATGGAAGGGATGGAGCTTTAGCTTTAGAAGAGCGGTTCGAAGAACTCGAGAGGATCTTCGAGCACATTGAGTGCAACGATGCACACAGAGTGTCTTGTGCCGTATTCTAGCTAGTTGAGGAAACTGGACAATGGTGGAAGTCACACTGCAATAGTCTCACGGAAGAAGAGTGCCAAGGCCTTACCTGGGAAAGGTTCAAGGAAATGGTGATGGACAAGTACATGCCACGAGCATATCGCAACCAGAAGCAGCGAGAATTCCTCGAATTCAAGCAAGGAAACTTGAATGTAACTGACTATGAGCAAAAGTACATCCAACTCGCTCGATTTGCCACCCGATTGGTGGCAACGGAGGAAGACAAGGCCGACTTCTTTTCTAAAGGCCTCCGTCCCGAGATCTGAGGAATCCTCGCCATGCAAGAAAATTTAACTATGGGCTTACCGTCAAGCGTGCACTTGGAGTTGAGGCTGCTTTAGAGGTGGACAAAGTACCCACTGGCAATGGCAACTTTCAAGGGAAAAAGAAGTGGGACAACCGCAGTAATGGAAAGGGGAACTTTGCTAACAAAAGAGGAAGAACTGACGCTCGTCCCAGAAACACTGCTCCAACTGAGAAGCCACTTTGTTGGGACTGTGGTAAGAATTACTTTGGAAAGTGCCTACAACATACAAGTGTGTGCTACAACTGTCATGAACCGGGGCACTATGCTAGCAATTGCCCCAAGAGAAGAGGAAATAGCGAGACCAAGTGGAAATGGATCAAGACCTGGAGGCAATGCACCGAGACCTGGAGGGAATGCAAGACTCTTTACTTTCTCACAGCAAGAAGCCGGCGAGGGAAACGGTAACATGTCAGGTATGATAACACTTTCTGGACTACTTGTCTTGGCATTATTTGATTATGGTGCGTTACATTCATTCATATCTCAAAGTATCTGCGTGCGAGTCGGTTTGAACTTAGAAGTAGAGAACTTAGCCTTGGACGTTAAGATCTCTTCAGGCGAAATGTTAAGAACCGAGCGTTAAGTTAGATTTAGGAGGAAAAAAACTTAATGCCGATTTGTATTTTAGAGATGCGAGATTTTGATTTGATATTATGCATGGATTGGTTGAGCTGCAACTTTGCTACTATACGATGCCACGAAAAAGAGGTGGTGTTTCAAAAGCCAGATGAAGAAGAATTCATTTTCTTTTGTGCGAAGATTAGGAAGTTACCAAAAATTATATCGGCAATGAAGGCTGCAAAGATGTTGAAGAAAGGTGGATGTCAAGGATTTTTGGTAAATCTAGTGGGATCAGCACCCGAGGAACCAAGAGTGGAGAATATGGCAGTAGTGCAAGATTTTATGGACATGTTTCCTGAGGAAATACCTGGACTATCGCCGAAGAGGCAAGTGGAGTTTACTATAGACCTTGTTCCTGTAGCAGCACCGATATCCAAAGCACCGTATAGAATGCCACCAAAAGAATTGCAAGAGTTAAAGGTGCAACTTCAAAAGTTGTTGGATAAGGGCCATATCCGACCAAGTGTTTCCTCGTGGGGAGCACCGGTGCTATTTGTGAAGAAGAAGGATGGAAGCATGAGGATGTGCATTGATTATCGAGATTTGAACAACCTCACAATAAAGAACAAGTACCCCCTTCCGAGAATAGAAGATCTTTTTTATCAACTCAAGGGTGCTGGAGTATTCTCGAAGATAGATCTAAGGTCGGGGTATCACCAATTGAAGGTGAAGGACGATGATATTCCGAAGACGGCCTTTAGAACAAGATATGGACACTATGAGTTTGTAGTGATGCCATTCGGATTGACAAATGCACCCGCAGTCTTTATGGATTTGATTAATCGAGTATTCTATCAGTTTTTGGACAAGTTTGTCATTGTTTTCATCGATGACATTCTAGTATACTCAAAGAATTGAGAGAAGCACGAATCTCACTTGCGCACTGTTTTGGAAATTTTGAGAAAGGAAAAGCTCTATGCTAAATTCCAAAAGTGTGAGTTTTGGTTGAATAGAATTGGTTTTCTTGGGCATGTAGTGACGGCGGAAGGTATTGAAGTAGATCCTGCAAAAGTTGAGGCGGTCAGCAATTGGAAAACGCCGACAAGTGCTGCAGAAGTCCAAAGTTTTCTTGGATTAGCGGGATATTATAGAAGGTTCATTGAGGGATTCGCTAAGATAGTCGAACCACTCACACAACTTACTCGAAAGAATGTAGCTTTTGAGTGGACCGAAAAGTGCGAGAAAAGCTTTCAGACATTGAAGGAAAGGTTGATAATGACGCCAGTTTTGACTATCCCGGACGGTTCAAAGGGATATGTGATTTATAGCAATGCATCGTTGCAAGGTTTGGGTTGTGTGTTGATGCAAGAAGTAGGGTGAGCATTCAGTTATTCGGTCACCGAACCGAATTGAATTGCAAAAACCAAATTAAAACCGAATTATATAATAAAGAACCGATCCGAACCGAACATGGCTAAAACCGAACCGAAATATTTCGGTTCGGTTTCGGTTAAAACCAAATAAACCGAAATAAATACATAATATATTTTCTACATTTTAAATAAGTAATTAACATTCAATATTCAAGATTCCAAATCCGCAAAAAGTAATAATCCAAATTCTAAAACATTTTTAACCAAACATAAGTAAATCAGTGATGTTTATTGATGTTGCGGGTCCAAAATTCCAAACTTCTTAAGCAAAACATAACCAAAGTTCCAAAACATATATATAAAAATTAATAATAATTATTTTAATTTTTAAATATATATAAAAATTAATAAATTATTAAATTAATTAATAATTCGGTTCGGTTTTCGGTTAACCAAATATTTTTTTTCAAAAACCAAATCCAAACCGAAAAACCGAAAAGTTAAAAATTCAAAATCAAAACCAAACCGAAAACTAAATTAACCGAACTGAATTAGTATTTCGGTTAGGTTCGGCTCGGTTTTTCGGTTTTAACCGAATTTTGCTCACTCCTAGCAAGAAGGTAGGGTGGTTGCCTACGCCTCTAGGCAATTGAAAGCTCACGAGGAGAATTACCCTACTCATGACTTAGAGTTGGCAGCAGTGGTCCACGCCCTAAAGATTTGGCGACATTATCTTTATGGAGGAACATGTGAGATATATACGGATCATAAGAGTTAGAAATATTTCTTCACTCAAAAGGAGCTAAATATGAGGCTGTGTAGATGGTTGGAATTGGTCAAGGACTACGACTGCAAGATCTTATATCATCCTGGAAAGGCGAACGTGGTAGCTGATGCTCTTAGTCGAAAACGAGTGCAAAACCCGAAGATGAAGTTGACGTAGCAAGAGGAGCTTATCAAAGATTTTGAAAAGTTGAGTCTTGAAGTACTGACTAGCCCTAAAGAGTCGGACGCAATTATTGCAGCTTTGGTTGTTTGACCGACACTTCGAGATAGAATCAGACTTGCTCAAAAGGAGGATGGATTTCTGGAGAAGATGCGAGCTAGAGAAGTATCTGAAGATGAGAAAGGGTTTTCTGTCGCAAGTGACGGAACACTCCTTTTTGATAAAAGGCTATGTGTGCCCTGAGATGAGAATTAAAGGAAGGAGATTTTGGATGAGGCTCATCAGACACTGTACACAGCACACCCGGGAACTACGAAGATGTACCATGACCTCAAGAGAACTTTTTGGTGGTGGGGCATGAAGAGATCGATAGTGGAATATGTGGAACGATGTTTAGCTTGTCAGCAAGTGAAAGCCGAACATCGAAGACCCTCAGGACTATTGAAGCCGTTGAAGATTCCGCAATGGAAATGGCAAGACATCACCATGGACTTTGTGATAGGCTGATAAGGTCAGAGAAGGGATGACCTCATCCTCCAGCCTTGGAGAAGAAGAAGATGAAAACCCTCTCTTAAGGAGGTGGAGGAGTCGAAGATGAAGACCTAGAGTAGATTAGAAGTTAGGATTGTAGTTTAGTAAGAACACAGTTGTAACTGTAATCTCTCTCATATTTGTTATTTGTTATAACAAGTTGTTATTATTAAAGGTCTTTAGTTGTTAACTCACTGAATGACAACCATCTAGTTGTCCAAGTTTGAGGTCAATTTTTTATTTATTTATTTTTCTTGTGCAAACCCTTTCCTCTTATAGACTAAAATTGAGTCTATCTTCTAGTCTTGTTAGTACCGGCTTGTAGTATCATCTAGAAAAGTTAGGTGATGTCAGTTAGGGTTTTGGCATCATAAAAAATGGGAAAATTATTGGGAAAATTAGTAAAGGTTTTCAAATATACCAAAACCCCAACTGACCCCAATCAAGTATATGATAACCTTTAGTCTGATCTTAGCCAGAGCTTATTGTTTGAGCCTAGGGATTTTTTCTTTACCGGAGTCAAGCAGAAGAAGTCAGTCGGATTAAAGAAGGAGGTTCGTGAAGAACTCAGCTGAGACCCAGACTCTGCTAAGGGTTAAGACTCATTTGGGACTCAAGTTCAGTTGAGACATCAACCTCAACTGAAGCACAAACTCAGTTAGACAGCATCTCAGTTGACTCCTCAACTGACCCACGCAGCTGAAGGCATACAATCTAGCATGAAAAGAAGTTGTATCAAAGTCAGACGTCACAAAGTGGAGAAGAGAAGACGCTGAAGATGGAGGAGTTGCAGTCCAAAATTCAAATCTACTCGGGAGCACAAGTCATCCGCAAACTTTCCGTAAATGGGCCGACAGGACGTGCAAAAAGTAAAGGTCGCGGTTACCATTTTAGGAAAGTTACCAATAAAGCTGGTGGAGTGCCATACTTTTAGCAGAGTTCAAACGGCTCTTTCCAACGGCTAGTTTGAACTTCCTCTATAAATAGAGGTTCAACACCAAAGCTTAAAAGGGGGCGATACAAGCAGAGAAAAAGCACGCCAAAGTGCTGAGAGATAACTTCAAGAGTGAAAGAGCAGCAACAACTCTTCACCTCTCTTTCTCTCTCTCTAGGCAAAAAGGCCTCTGGCGAAGTCCAGTCGAAGTAGAGGATGATTGCTCAGCCTGTTCTTTCCCCTAGTCTCTCAGAAATCCCCCTTCCTAATTGAGTCTAGAGGACAGGTCCTTGCTTGTTATGTATCCCTTTGGATTCTCTATTTCGATATATTGAGTCCGATACCTTTGGTAGAAGCCTCCACTTCCCTAAAGTGTTGCATGCTTGTTTGTTGGAATCCCCCCAAAATCCAAACCTTAGGTCTGACTTTGAACCCGGAATCAAAGTCATCAGGTCCCTTGGAACCCGTTATCCAATACCCGGTCCCTTAGAACTAGGATTTCAACAACAGGTCCCTTGGAACCCAGAATCCAAAAACAGGACCCTTAGAAGCCGGAATCTAAGACCAGGTTGTGCACTTTCCAGGAAAAAGTGTTGTAAAGTCTTGTTCGGACCTAGAATCAAACTGGTTAGGTTTGCTTGGAACCCGAAATCCAAGTGGGTTGTTTGGTAAGCACGCGTAAGCTTATCTAGTGGATTACATCCCCGAAAAGAAAGTCGTAGACGTAGGAGGTTGATCTTCGAACCACGTTAAAATATTGTGTACTTAATTTCTGCATTTTACATTCAGTATTTTAAATTCAGTACTTAGCCAACTGACCCAGCATATGCACAACATGTTTATCCAACTGTACTAATTTGGGAACTTGGCCTTCCCCTTTCACAAAGGTTTCAGTTTTTGTAACGAGTCTAATTTCCACCATCTTCCTCATTGCAAAACTGATTAAAACCTCAGTTGGTGCATTCAGTTGAACTTCAGGAATACGAGCCAGTTGCTACCAACTGTGTGATTGGCTTCAACTGAGCAACTCAGTTGAATAGCTACTTCAACTGACTCTTCCAATTGTTGAGTAAACTGACCTGAGCAGGATATCTTGGTGAAAAGACGTTAAGAAAAATGAAAATTGCTATTGGTGTATTCCCCCCATACACGAATTACTCGTTACCGAGACCATTAGAAGGAACAATATTCACTAACCCCATGTTGCAAGGCACCAATACAAGTTGTTTTAAAGTTGCATTACACAACCTAGTGGATAATGCATGTGTCTTATCATCCCCGTTTCCACTTGCTTGATTAGATAATGTAAAAAGATTCACAAAGAGAAACCTGTCATCTGTTCTGTATTGCTTCGACATTCTGTACAAGTGCCTGCAAAGTAAAGAACAATTAGGCTTTACATAAATTTTATAATAAATACAACTAGTTGAACATAATGATAGTTTTACTATGTATAGACAGCAATGCAGTTTGTTATACTCTCTTGCAAATTACAAAAAGGAATGACATCTTCCTTAAGAAGAATCCAAACAACACCATCATCACCAAAGAGATCCAAATCCATTTGAACTTGTAATCCTAAACCATCCTTAAACGACTTCTCCATTACATATAATAGAGCTATCATTGTTGAAGATAGTGAGTCTTTGTTCTTGATCACATTTAACTGAAATAATTTTTTTCCAACCTTCTTCTCATTCTTAGAGGATGACTGCAAATTGGTGATGTCACTTCACGATGAATTAATTGGTGATTAATAAAACGAAGGAAAGATTAACAAAAACATTGAAAACTTACCTCATTTGATCTTTCTACCACCAAATTAATAGTCCATGCCGCATGAGTACCTAATGCGCTTCCTACAGTCTGCATCTCATCTGAGATAGGAAAGGGAAATAATGCCTTTTCATTTACCACTTCATCAATCG
This sequence comes from Schizonepeta tenuifolia, assembly GCA_029490685.1. Lineage (NCBI taxonomy): Eukaryota > Viridiplantae > Streptophyta > Magnoliopsida > Lamiales > Lamiaceae > Schizonepeta > Schizonepeta tenuifolia. The sequence continues at coordinate 88,923,728 of CM055959.1, forward strand.
ACACTCGAAAGCAATTTGCAGGCCTTGGAGCACGATATAGAATATCACCACAATGAATAATTGTTCCATACTCGACAATTGCTTTGGAAGATCCTAGGAGTAATTTAACTATTTTTCCCTACAAAAGATATTTATATTTTAGATATGTTGTAATTCATAATTAATTCTTCCATACACAATTGTTATATTAAGTCAAACCAAACTATTCTATTTAAAATAAAACTAAGCCTAATTGCAACATGTGAATTACCTTATAATGTAATAGTAAATTTGTACCTGTAAGATTTCTGGTTTGTCAACCAATACCATATCCCCGTCATGTGTCTCGCAAGACGGAGCCTTCACTGAACAACTATCTTTTCCTTCAGCTAATTTTTTTTCTTTTTTAGCTAGAGTAGCTTCCAATATTCAAATTTTATTCATACACTCAATGACCACTTTATCAAGATACCGTATACGTTTGTTCCTGTATTCTTTTTGCTGCATGCTGAGGCAGTAACTTCTCATCAGCATATTGTCTTCTTTCTCCAGTAAAAGTGAAGTATGTGTACATGGATTCACGTCTGCCCCTGCAGCAAGCACACGACCCAAGTGAAAAATTTAGCTCTTATTCTCATCAGAATAATTTTGAATGTGAAGTGCAGATTCGAATACTGCATTTTTACAATAAAATAAATCAAAACATATTAGAGAATAGATAAATAAAATAATTTAGCTCTTTTCGTTCAACAAACAATTCGATAGACGAAGATTAATAATCAAGAACCATACCAATCGTAGTGTTCAACCAAATTCCATCACAATCATTACGAACACATGGTGGTTCGTTCTCATCTAATTGACTATTTGTATCAGCACTTGTCACTTCTTTAGAAAAACTTTGGAGTTGGATAGAAATGTCTCCCAAATCCTCACGTTTTTTCATTTCGGTGTATCGTTTATTCGGACTAACAAGTACTACCGACCATCCCCGACACTCGGGGTCTTCAATATAGAAAACCTGTTTCGCTTAATTTCCCAATATAAAAGAATCATCTTTGTATCCTATTTTGTTAATATTGACTAAAGTAAAACCAGTTTCATCTACCTTGACACCATTGTTGTTATCCACCCAACTACATTTAAATACTACAACTCCAAATTTCGTGTAATCAAGCTCCGATATTTCCTCAATTATTCCATAAACTAGCATGTCGGATATGATAGGATTTTTATCCTTTGCACTAGAAGTTTGCATAATATTTGCATGTATGCTAACTCAGAATTCTATACAACTCGTGTATCATCACGCTTGTTTGTATTAAATACTACACCATCAATCAAATAACTATCATATGCTGAAACCTGTTTGTTAGGCTTATAACACAAATATTTCACTTTATCACATAACGAATGACATGAATTGTCAACTGACTCTGCAACCTACAATAACATTGAAAACGAATGTAAGCTTAATGTGTTGGAGAATAAAACTAATAGTTGATCAGCTAACTTACAAGTTCACGCATCTAACTAACAAACGACCTATTGTGCTGGACTTGAAGCCATCTCTTAATCCCTAGCGTTCTGAGGATTCATTGCTACCAAATGTTCCTTATGCTTCCTAATAAGTATATTATTAGAATCTCATACAGTAATGAAATATTAAGAAAGAAAAGAAAGAAAATTTGGAAGTTTACTCGATATAAGGATTAATGTCACCATCATTTGTCAATACATAGATATGAGCTTGATCTCTTTCATCATCACTAATTGTCTTTATAGTAGCTGTGGATAATAGATAGGTTAGGTCAACATTAGGATTTTTAGATGGAATTCCAATGGTGATGACATTGGATAAATATTCCGAGCAATATTCCACGGCTTCTTCAACAATGTAACTCTCAGCAATACAACCTTCTGGTCGGCGATGATTTCGTACGTACCCCTTCAAGATCTTCATAAATCTCTCAAATGGGTACATCCATCTATACCATACCGGTCCGCACAACTTCACTTCTCTCACAAGATGCACTGTTAAATGTACCATTATATAAAAAAAATGAAGGCGGGAAATACTTCTCAAACAAGCACAAAGTTGTCACGATTTCCTTTTGAAAATCTTTTAACTTTGGCACATCTATTTGTTTATTACATATCTCATTGAAAAAGAGACACATCCTAGTGCTAGCAATCCTGACATGCTTGGGAAAAACACCGCGAATAGCTATTGGAAGCAATTGTTGCCTCAACACGTGACAGTCATCAGACTTAAGTCCAATGAGATTCAAGTCCTTCATCGATACAAAGATTCTAACATTTGAACAATAACACTCCAGCACCTTCATCCCAAGAAATGAAGTACACACCTTTATTTTTTCTTCTTTATTTAATGTAAAGCATGAAAGAGGCAAAAATGTTCTTTTTCCCACCACATTTAGCGCCAATTCTGTCCTTAAACCTATCTTAGACAAGTCGAGTCTCGCAACAATTCCATCTTTTGTTTTCCCATGAATATCAAGTAACGAGCCAATAAGACTTTCAAAAACATTTTTTTCGATATGCATCACATCTAGTATATGGTGAATATGCAAATGTTTCCAATACTCCAAGTCAAAGAATATTGACTTCTTTTTGAAACACGAATTTTCCACTGAAGGCTCTTTATTTTTACCATTCTTCTTGCTCTTCTTGGAACCTGATGCGGCTGGTGGTATTTTACCTTTTGTTTTACCCCACACACACTTGCATGCCTCCATTTTTTCTAATACCTCATGCCCATTTAATGGTTTTGGGGCAAGCCTGAAATCTTGTTCGTCATCAAAAGATATTTTTTGTCTTCGATATGGGTGAAATTCACGTAAAAATCGTCTACTTCCAGTATAATACATTTTTTGACTTTTTGATAGCCACTTAGAATGTGTTTCTATGCACAAATAGGACATACTTTATATCATTTTACACTACACCCAGACAAGTTTCCATAGGTAGGGAAGTCGTTGATTGTCCATAAAAGAATAGATCTCAATGTAAAGTAGTCACCGAGATGCCCATCATATGCTTGGATGCCTACCTCCCATAAACTTTTCTAATCATCAATTAAAGGTGCCAAGTAGACATCAATATCATTCACCGGCTGTTTAGGACCAGAAATCAACAGTGTTAGTATCAAAAATTTTCTTTTCATGCATAACCAAGAAGGTAAATTGTACGTGACAAGTATAACTGACCAACAACTATAACTAGAACTCATAAGACTATGTTGATTGAAACCATCAGCTGCTAAAGGTAGTCTTAAATTTCTTGGTTCATTCCCGAAATCCGGCCATTTGCTATCTACTAATTTTCAAGCAGGTGCATCAGCCGGATGACGAAGATAACCATCATGAGTTTTACCATCAGCATGCCATGTTAGCTCCTTAGAAACTTTAGCCGTTCGAAACATTCTCCGAAATCTTAGTATCGGTGGAAAGTACCACAAGACCTTTGAGGGCACTTTATTATTGTCAACTTTCCATCTTGACACTCTATATGTAGGGCAATCATTCAAATCCTTGTAACCTTTCCTATATAAAATGCAATCGTTAGGGCAAGCGTGGATTTTCTCATAATCTAATCCCAACGTGCCAAAGGTTTTCTTTGTATCATATAAGGAAGGAGGTAATTCATTGCATTCCGGGAGCATTTCCTTTAGTAGACTTAACATATAGGACTGCAAACGAGCCAAACTATTCGTGAGCTATTTGGAACTCGACTCAATAAAAGTTCGTTCGAATTCATTTAGAGAAGCCCGTTTGCTGAACGAGTCAAGCTTGAACATAACGGTATTCAGCTCGTAAGCTTGTGAACAAGCTTGTTTAGTGATTAAGATTGAAAATATAAATTATTATATAGTCGTGTCTTATATTTTTATACTCTAATCAGTAATAATTGTATTAATATTTAACTAAATTTATTTGTTACAAGAAAAAAAATTAAATTTAGTTAATATATTATGTTATTGCGAATAAAATAATTAATTTTGAATAAAAATATAGATATTTAAAATATAAAACTAAATTTAAAAAGTTCGTTTGGGCTCGATTAAGCTCACGAGCCTCAAAATATTTGATAAACTAAGCTCGAGATTCGACTCAATTATAAACAAGTCGAGTTTGAGCACGATAATATTCGGCTCGACTCGGTTCGAGTACATCCCTATTAACAGATCACTGAAACTTCTATCACTTCAACTTTTTCTTTCAAATTGTACAATTTTACCGTCACAGAAAGCTTGGTTAACTTGCTACAGTTGGGATATAGAGGTTTTTTGGAATCAACCAACGTCTGAAAATGAATTAGATTATCTTTCAATGCATCATATGCATCTTGAATCATATCTATTTGCTCATCAGCGCTACAACTTTCAGTAGTGTGGCAAGCTAGACTACTATCACATGTTAATTGTGACGAAAATGTTCCTTCCCCATGCCATATCCACTTCTTGTATGTCAAGTCCATACCATAGCAAAACACATGTGCTTTTACCACATTAACTTTTTTCTTACTAGTGTTAGCACAACTAGCACAGGGGCACAACATAGAGTTAACATCATTGTTATTTTGTAATGCAAAATTCAGAAAAGCCTCTACCTTATCCTCATACTCTTGTGATAATCTATTCATTGTCACCCATAATTTATCCATTTTGTTAATGAACAATTAACCAACTATGTGCCTAAGCCATTACCAGAAAATCAAATAATTTATATATATAATGGAGCTCCTGCTATTTTGATATCGTCTGATCGGTTATATAAAGTTTTTAAAAACAGAGCAAGTCTTTGAAACAAAACATTACTTCAGCAATATTCCAGTGTGTCCGGAACAAAAAGAAATAAATTAAACCACATAATATACTTCAGGCACCCATGCAATTAGATAAAGTAATCATATACATCACACACAACTAGAAAGATAAGTATCCTTTTATTGACTTTTTTGCATTAATTTTTCAATAATCCCTTCAATATCCAGAAAAATAATTACTCATTCTTCATTTCCGTATCTCTTTCATTGCGCTATCTAAAGTACCCTCACATCACAATCTAAATTTCTTCAAAACTAAAACAATTAAATGAACATTCAACTAAGCAATTTCAAAGATTAAAGACTGAACTTGCTTGGTTTCCAAAATTCAAGATATTTCTGATTGGTTTTCAAAAATAAATGAAAAAAGAAATACTTGGAGTGGTTAACGGCAGTGAGACGGAGTGTCGGAGTGGCGGAACAGCACCGAGTTTTCTCCGAAGTGGCGGAGCAACACCGAGTCTTCAACGGAGAGAAACTAGTGAGAGGGAGGGTGAGAGTTACATAGCGTGAACGATGGAGTGTGCTAGCGGGAAGAATGAAAAATTTGGGATTTCCGTGATATATAATGTAACCAGTTCTGACAAGTTATATATATTATAGCTGAAGAACTATTGAAGTTATCCTATTGGTGCAGTGGGTGGAGTGCCTCTCCCATACTTGGAGGCAGAGGGTTCGATCCATGCTGATTGATTTTTTTATTTGTTTCTTCTAACTTCTTTTTCTCTTCTTTTCTTTTCTTTACCTTTTTTATTTTAATTATTTCTTTTCTTTTCTTTTAACTTTTTTCTTTCGTTCTTCTTTTCCATTTCTTTTCTTGAATTATTTTTTTTTCCTTTTTCATCTATTTTTTTAATTTTAATTTTATTTTTATTTTTTTTAATTTTTTCTTTTCATTTCTTTCCTTTGTTACTGTTTTACCTCTTACTTCTCTTTTTTTTTTCTTTTTTGTATCTTTATTTAAGAAAAAAAATGATAAAAAGTAACTAATAGTTGTTATTAATTTATAAATAAATAAAGAAAAAAAGGAAAATAAACTAAAAATAAAGGAAGAAATAAAAAAAAAGAAAAAGAAAAGAAACTAAAAAAATATGTAACACACTTAAATAACAGTTGGCATATATCGTTATTATTGATGTTAGGGGAACACTCATACATAACAGTTACGAAACAGTTGGTTAATACCCATTATTATTGCGGATAAGGGTACACTCATACATAACGGTTGTCGTAGTAACTGCTATCTCTGATAAGAAGACGCACATATATAACGGTTTTCTAAAGAACTGTTATGTATGGTGTGTTATGTATGAGCGAAATTCTATTAGTGGAAACAAGGCTAGACTGGTAGCTCAAGGTTACTGCCAACAAGAAGGAATAGATTTTGAAGACTCTTTCGCTCCAGTTGCTCGTCTTGAAGCAGTTCTGATCTTCCTAGCTTATGCCGCTTACCACAAGTTCAAGGTTTACCAAATGGACGTGAAGTGCGCATTTCTCAATGGCGACATTAAAGAAGGCGTGTGTGTGGAACAACCTTCTGGTTTTGAGACCGGTGACAGTAGAGTCTACAAGCTGAAGAAAGCCATATACGGACTGGAACAGGCTCCACGTGCATAGTATGACGCTTTGTGCGGTTTTCTACTAGAGTCTGGATTCATCCGAGGCTCAGTCAACAAGACCCTCTTTACCATCAAAGTTGGAGAGGACATCCTGGTGATAGAAATATATGTCGATGATATCATCTTTGGATCCAAGTCCGAAGCTCTATGCAAAAAATTCTCCCAACTCATGAAGGAAAATTTCGAGATGGCAATGATGGGAGAGATGATACATTTCCTTGGGCTGCAAGTCAAGCAGTCGCCAGAAAGAATCTTCATCAATCAGTCCAAATACACAAAGGAGCTGATTTCCAAGTTTAGATTGAACTCAAGCAAAATAACAAAGATCCCAATGAACACCAACTGGAAATCGACCCAGGCCAGAAAGGAAAGCTTGTCGATGCAAAAATGTATAGAGGGATCATCGGTTCATGTTCGCTAATTTCTTTCACACCGCAAGTGCACGGGTGTAATTGAGTACAGGGAAGTAAGGTCGTATTCCACAGGGATTGTATTAATTCCAACGAGTACTACTTTCAATTGTTCTTCCTCTATTTAGACTTTCGAACTATAATAATTAATTAAACTAAAATAACAAAATAACAAAATCAAAAGCAAGGGAAAAGATTTAAAGACTCAAGATAGAGAAGATATCCTAAGGTTTCGATTTCAATGGAAAATCAACTTCAAGATCAATCAATCAATCAATCAATTAACATTGGGACTCAACTCTTCTTAGAACAATCACACAATTAGTTTAAACCTACTCCTGTAGCGAATAAACCGTTGATCACATGCAAGGATTTTCGTTCCCGACAAACATCATATGCATGCAACTCCAAAAAGATCGATTAGATTAGTGCTCTCACACAACGCTCGTCCCCTCCCGGTTATTTTGCAATGCATGTCCTATGTTCTAGATCAAGTATTAACTATCTTCTTCCGATCTCAAGTTAATACATCAAATCATGTAAAATTGGTAGCTAAGCAATTAAGCAAACAATTAAACCAAGAACACAAGAAAGAAGCGAGGGTCGTAATTGATCAATTAAATAAAAACCAAAGTTAATTATCCATCTACTCTCTAGCCCTAAGATAAAAGGAAATTAGTTACTTATAGACATCATAGATAATATCCAATAAATAACATAAAAACCATAGGTGAATCCTTAGTTCTTGAGTGCCTCTTATTCTTGTCTCCCAATCTTCAAAACTCCTCTAAGAAAATTAAATCTAATCTAACCTAATCTAAAATAATAGAAGAAAAAGATAAAAAATAAAAAGGATTAAAAGATAGATAAGATATATGCCCTCTCTCCTATGCTATAGAGGAGTATATAAAGCTAAAAATCTGCCAAAATTTGTGCATGAATTAAATCCTAACTAAGAAAAAAGTTTTAATCAAAATAGGGGAGTTTTTAGGCCAAACCGCCTCACCATGCGGTCTATCCATGCGGCCGCATGGTAGACCGCATGAAACAAGTGTGAACGACTCTAAATTTGGGGAAAAACGCGACCGCATGCGGTCCTATCATGCTACCGCATGTCGGACCGCATGACAGCACGCAATAATTTTCAATTGGCTCGTTCTCCTTCGTTATAACTCCGATTTTGGATCCGTTTTTACCTAGGAACTCCTATCGAGCTGTACTTTCATCCTATCATACTCAATTTGCATAATATTAATTTCAATTTTCTGCAAAATCAAATAAAGTACAAACGAGCATCATATTTCACAAAATAACAATACTTAAATACTAAACTCATTCCAAAAATGATTTCCCAATACACATTGCCATCAATTAAGCTTATAAAGATGAGAAAATCCATGTTTATCAGTTCGCTCCTCTATCTGACTGCTAGTCGACCAAACATCTCCTACGCAGTTGGAGTCTATGGAAGATTTCAAGTTGAGCCTAGGCAAGCTCACATGCAAGCAGCGAAGAATATCATCAAATATCTCAAAGGGACAATTCATATGGGACTGTGGTACCCAACTGATGATAACATCAAACTGACAGGCTACTCAGATGCTGACATAGCTGAAGATCGAGTTGATAGGAAATCAACTTTAGGATATTGTCAGCTCATGGGAAGCAAGTTAGTTTCTTGGTTTTTGAAGAAACAGGTGTGTGTCGCTACCTCCACAACTGAATTTGAATATATGGCAGTCGGAAGCTGCTGCATGGAAATACTCTAGCTGAAGCAATAGCTCAGAGATTATAAAGTGGAGATCGGCCAAGTACCCATCTTTTGTGACAGCTCAAGTGTTATTGCCATCACGATGAATCCAGTTCGTCACTCCAGAATAAAGCACATCGACCTCAGGCATCACTTTATCCATGATCATGTCGAAAAGAAGGACGTTATTGTTGAGAAAATTCACACTGACATTCAGCGAGCTGATATTTTCATAAAGCCTTTGGTTGAAGCACGATTCAAGATGTTGTGTCAACTCCTTGGATTGCTTAATCCAACCAAAGAAGAAGCTATAAAGATGGAGATCACAAATTGAGGGGGAATCTCAACATGAGGAGGAACTGTACCAGTTTGATGCCCCCCAGATAGTTCAGAGGAAAGACGGAAACCTCGACTGAACTGATGAATTGAGTCAGTCGAGTGTAGCTGATCTGAGGCGACAGTCGAGTTCTACGCCGACTGAGTGGTATCTTTGTGTCAACTTGTTCCTTATCTTTTAAGGCGGGAGTTTTGAAATAAATCCAAATATTCTTTTACAAGTTATTCCAATATGAAATAGCCCTACAATTACATTCAATGCAAAGCAAGTCTAAATCCATAGACTATGCTTTTAGACTGCGAATGGGCTGACATAAAATCACTTACTCCCTTCACGCGTGCGAGTGTTGCTCAACGCCCTTGACATGTTCCATCATCGTCATTCCTAGAAGCAACTTTTTCTAAAATGGCGTATTCAAGAATGCCATTTATCCTGAAGAAAACTGTGAGAATTTTTCTGATCCGTCGATTCGATCTTATCCCTTCTATAAATAGGGGACTTTACATCTTGTTTCATATAACAAGGTCTTCTGCCTCATTTCATGAAATTTTAGCCTTGTGGTTTTCTCTCTTGCTAGGGTTTCTTTTCTTAAAAAAAAAATCCTACCCAGATCGAGAATATGTCTTCCCACTCCCACTCTGCAAAGCGGTTCTTTTCTCCTGCCAGCCCTGAATCAGTGCATCAATTAGTTTAGCAAGAATGCTATGTTCATGGCTACATGAGACGTAGATGCATCAAAGGACGACTGATGAAGTGGATAATTTGTGGTGTTAACCAGCAAATGTAGATCCCAGAGGTGTTCATCCAATTGCATATCAGGATGAAGATCTACAACCCCACGTCATGTGAACAGGTCAATAGTAACATGTGCATCAGGAGTCCCGCTCGGATCTAAGCATTCTCTCTTAGGACTGCTTCGTGCAAGGCCTTTCCTTGTTCACAAGCTCATCTCAGTCGAGCTTCCTTCCATAAGAGCTGCAGCAGCTATACGAGCTGACGGAGCGCTGTCGTCACACACTTCGTACAAATAATATTTATAAACACCTCTTACACAACAAGGTAGTAGTCAGCGGCAAGTGGGATTGTACCCAAGGGACCTAGTGTAATTTGTTCTTCTGATGTTGCTCAACAAAAGGGTTTTGGTCACAAAGTATCTAAATAACCTGTACTCAACAAATAACAATATCAAATAACAAAAGAGTTTAGATTGGGTTTTGAATCCATGATCCTAATTACTCTTTACTCGTTCATTGGTGCAAAGATATTCAATTAACTAATTTTATCACTTGGTTTTAGGCAAAGATTAGTTAACACCCTAAGGTCACGAAGTCACGATGCTAACACACTTAACCTATGTCTAATCAATTTTACAGATCTTGACCAGAAGGCAAGATCTCCTCTCTTGATCAGCAAAGTCACGTAGACACTTCAGTAACGATGCTGCCCAACAGGCATTAAGAATAAACAGACCCAAGACAGCCAAGAGGTAGGTCAATACCGACTGCTCTCCAACACCCTTTACCTTCTTGGGCACGAAAGACACTCTCGTGTTGATCTCAATTTCTGTTAATGACTTAATCTCAATATCTAGATAGTAATCAATCAACTTCAATATCAATTAAGTCTAGAATTAATCCTAAGTGTTTCGGGAACAAAATCAATTAACGAACTAACACAATTAGACCTCACGAGTTTGAACGAGTAATTTAGAATCATTTCATCTACATCCAACCCAAAAAATAAACTTTGCTAGACATTATATTAAATAAGAACACAAACCAAATAAAGGAAAATATACTTAGCATAAATCTGGAAACTGGTTACTGCCCAACAGCAACAAGGGTCTTGGCTTCACGCCAACAACTAAACTTAAAGCAGTAAAATAAGAAATAAAAGTAAATTGCCCGTAGGACTTGTTTCTTCCTCCCTTTCTCTCAACCTAGAATGCAGAACTAAGAATAAAATCAGCGTGTAATACGCAATGGAGTCGGCCATATATATAGGCGATGGAAATTAAGGTTTAGGGAAGTTTCCTTGTTGATGAAGGTCTCTTCCATGCATATCTCATCCGCTCTCTCTCTTCATGCATCCACGATACTTCTTTCCTTGCGTGATAGATATCTCCTTTGATTAGGCTCAGCTAGGATAAGGAAAGAAAGATCCAATCCTTATCCTCTTCCTTGAAGGAAAAGAATTCTGCTGCTGCTGGTCCGACTCGCGTCTTGCCCTTCATCGTCTGCATCCTGAATTGCCTCCAGTCTTGACCAAGATCCTAGCTTCTCCGAGTACTCTATCTGTTGGCTTAAGGATATGGGGAGGTGCTTCCTGACTTGTAGATTGGATATTCTGATGTTGCCCAGCTACAAGCTTCCAGCCATATGCCCATTCGCATCGTATCGCCATCTCAACAACAGATTTTTCATCGAATTTGCCCAGCATCTACCTATTCTTCCCTGCACATTATCTCTCGACTTGCGTGTCCTCCCAGACACATATTGACTCGATAAAGACTAAAAATACAAGAAAAACACAAGAAAAGATGGACACAAATATGGGTTCATCACACCCACATACTTGAATTACACTTGCCCTCAAGTGTATGGTTGCAACTTGCCCAAGACTCAAACACAGAAAAGACAAAACAGAAAATACAGACTCAAAAGATCAGCTCATCAACATGTAAGTAAAAACATGATATGCAAACAGATATTGCCATCAAAAAGGTCAAGATAGAGTTATTGGGCAACATGGATATCCTTACCAGCACTCATCTCTCAAGTGTATAAGGTTAAGTGTTTACGCTCTTGACCAACATCAACAAAGTTTTTCCATAGGCTTGCCTGCCCTCTATATCTCTACTTCTTTGAACAAAATCAAACTACTTATCCTTAGGTCTTAAGCAGGTTGTAATGTGGCTTTAAGGCATAAAAGTGGGGAGATTTAGGAACTGGCTAAGTCAAGAACTAGGTTCTCGAGCAACAAACAACCCTTAATTTCTTACTTCTCCTCATCTAGCACACTTATTCTTTTCTGAACTTAATTTTTTTCCTTATTCCTTATTTTTTTTTCTCTTTTTTTTTTCTTTTTTCTCTTTTTTTTTTTTAAACCAACACCTCTATAGTAGATGATAATGCCTAGTAAGTGCTACCCAACATTTCCTTCCTTCCCTCGTTCTTCTAGACCTGAGTTATTGACCGGGACGGCTTAAAATTCAGACTTCTATAAGTGATTAGAAAGAATTATCATCAAGCTCAAGGGGGCTAGTCAAAGGATAAATGTCAAGGTAGGGAATTATTAGGCCATGGGCTTCTTTGAACAAAAATTGCCTAATTCATCTAAGTAAGAGATGCAGGCAAGTTCTTGATCAACACATGCTAAATGATCATTATCACACAAGAAAGAAAAATGTTGCATATGTATATAGCATTTTAAAAGCTCAAATCCTCACAGTTAATGCCCAATATCTCATTCCGTCCTACCTATTTACATACGGCATCATCCATAAACCTATTCTAACCTTCATGCTAACATGCTGATCAATAACACAAACATACTTTAATAAAAACACAAACTGACATCCCAACAACCACACACTTTGCCTTAGGCAAAGTGGGTAAAATGTTGGGCAACAATACAAAACAAAAAACTGACTCAACAAAAATAACCGAGAAGGAAATAAGGTCTTCACCACACAATTTGCTGGGCAAATTGTGGGTGAAGACAGTAAAATCGCCCTCTCAAACAACAAGACACTTTATAAAATAAAACACAAAACAAGACTTAACAATAAAACACAAAAAAAAAACGAAAAATAAAAACCTAAACTAACATAAAAGGGGAGAAACACAAATTAAAGAGAAAATTCAGGTGGATACCTGAATCCTTGGTGTGCAAAGAATGCCAGCTGGGCATCCCTGATCTCGGTCAACAACTTCTCCACATTGGCCAGTGTGGTCTCGATCCCGATGTTGGGCAGCACCGCTGCGCTGGTGCTTACCTCCTCCTTCTTGCCCAAGGGTGGTAGCCTGGTGGATTTTGGGTTGTCGTGTTCAACAAACACGTACCTACCATTCCTTATCTCAATATCGTTCATCTTCTTCAAGGTAACTTCTCCCAACTTGTTGACCACCATCATCGGCTTCCCTTTCAGCTCACCGTAGACCCCGACTCCATGCGCAAAGGCTGTCACAACATGGCCACAAGTGCATCCCAGAGATTGCTTCACTAGAACCGTCTTGAGCTGCTCACCAAGGAAAAATGCAAAGTTGACCCTGGTCTTGGTGTGCATACACCACAGTAAATATCGCTCCTTGTTGCTCAAGTTGTTGCCACTATCGCTCTTGCCATACAAGTTGTAGGCAAGGATGCAATGGGCAAAGCCTAAGGGCGCGAGTCTTCAGCTCGGTTCCCTTGTTTTTGGCCCCATAGTACGGCATTCCATTCCCGATCTCCTTCCACTGCTCATCGTAAGCCACATCTCCTAGGGGTGGCACCTTAGTCTTGGCCTCCATGAACTCCTTCTTGGCCAAGTCTCTCAAACTCACCATTCCCAGAATCTGATTAAGAGCACTAACTTGAAAGTCGTACTTCTCGCTCAACAGCGAGAAGGAGATCATGCTCACCCCATTCTTTGGATCACTTGTTATTGTCGCCGTGTTGTACACCTCCTTAACCTGCTCCTCATAGACCTCCACAGGCCACTCCAAAAACTTGCTCCAGCCTATCCCTTCAAATAGCTTCATAACTTCCTGGGCAACACCCAGGTTCTCATAAAGTTTGAAGTCGAGAACCCTAGGTGCAGTCACCTTCCACTCTCTGGGCTTCCTACACATCATCACTGTAGGACTCCTCCTCTTCTTCCTGCTCTTTCCACTTGCTAGGGTAGACTGCTCATCGTCCCCTTCCTCCTCAGCATCGCCCCCTTCATCCTCTCGTTCGCTGACAGCCGTTCTCTTTGAAATTGACCGCTGAAAAGACCCGGCGTCCGAAGCAGCAGACTTGTGCTTCTTCGCCGGCGTCCCCTCACCACCGTGAGGGCGTTTCTTAGCCGCTTTGGCTTCATTCTTCTTCGCCGGGCTTTTCTTGGCCTTGGTCTTCGCCTCCACCAACGCCTCCGCTGCCAGTGTCGCTGCCACTGAGTCAATGGCTTCGTTCACATCATCGTTGTCGCCTTCTCCCTCATCACCTTTCTCTTCTTCTTCATCCTCGCCGTCGTGTTCCTCCTCTTCTGCTTCTGCTAACTCCTCTTGCTCGAAAACCTGCTTCGATTGTGTCTCCTTTTCCTACTGCTTCTCCGCCTCTTCCATCAGGCTAGGGTTTTCATCGCTCATCAAAAGCGTGGCGTCGACCGGCGGGCTTTTGGGTACGGTGGTTCCGATTGTGATTTCTAGGTGTTGGTCGGCAGAAAGGTTGGCGGGTTCCATAGGTAGTTTTCGCTTGGTGGTGATTTTGGGCTTTGTGGTGGTGGTAGTGGGGTGTTCAGTGGTGAGGTCGATGTTGGTTCCGGCAGGGATCTTGTTGAGTTTGTTTTTGGGACGAGTAGACACCATTGTAGGGAATTTAGGAGTTTTTATGGAGAGAGAGAAGAGAAAAGATGAGAGGTTGCAGACTTGAATTTGAAATCGGGTAGTGGGGGTATAGACGTGGTAGGGTGGTTTTAAAGGGCGCGTAATTTTAGGGGTACGGTAACCGCCTCAACCATTGTTGACCAACATCTTAGCTCTTGCCCAAAAAACCTTACTCCATTCCCACAGTTCCTTCCCTTAGAGTGGATCCTGGTCTACAACCTGCATCTTGCTCAACATCTCCTGCACACTTAAAAGTACAAATACACTCCGGAAACAAACTTCCCCTTATGGTTAGACACGATCATAAAATGTTTTAAAATAAAATACTTAAAACATAAACTAGCTAAACTACACTAATTTTTTTGGATTTTTCATAATTTTATGATTTTTTTTAGATTTTCATATTTTTACGAAAATAAAGAATAAAAGAAAAGAAATAACGAGAAATTAAAAACTAACCAGGTTGCCTCCTGGACAGCGCCCCATTTAAGGTCTTGGGCACGACACCCCCTCTTTAAAAGTCAGAGGTCCTTCTCGACAGGAAACCAAAATGGTTCCCCCTCAACAAGCTGTTCTTGCCCAAGATAGGCCTTCAAGCTCTGGCCATTAACTTTAAAAATCTTCCCGTTCTTAGAATCCATAATCTCAACAGCTCCATTTGGGAATTGAGCTTGTACTTCATAAGGTCCTACCCACTTGGTCAAGAGCTTCCCTGAAGATAGCCTGAACCGAGTTTGATAGAGCTGCACTTGTTGCCCAAAATGGAACTCCTTTTCTTTAATCAAGAGGTCGTGGGTCTTCTTCATCCTTTCCTTGTATAGACCGGCATTATCATAGGCTGGAGTCTGATCTCGTCGAGTTCCTGGATCTCGAGCTTCCTTGATTCACCTGCTTCATTCCAGTCGAGGTTAAGTTGGGCAATAGCCCAATGTGCTCGATGTTCCAACTCTACGGGCAAGTGACATCTCTTACCATAGAACATGCGATAAGGGGACATGTCAAAAGGTGTTTTGAAGGCAGTCCTATACGCCCACAAGGCATCATCCAGGCGCATACTCCAATCCTTCCTTGTTGTACCCACGGTCTTCCTCAAGATCGTCTTGATTATTTTATTGGACAACTCCGCTTGTTCATTGGCTTGTGGGTGGTAAGCTGTTTATACACGATGAGTAACTCCATACTTCTTGAACAAGGCGGTCACCGTCGCGTTGCAAAAATGAGAACCTTGATCACTAATGATAGCTCGAGGTACACCAAACCTATTGAAAATTTGAGTTCTCAAAAAATGAGAAACCACCTTTGAATCATCCTTGTATGAAGCACGTGCCTCTACCCACTTCGAGACATAATCCACTGCCAATATGATGTACTTGTTGCGTTTGGAACTCGGCAATGGTCCCATAAAATCCATCCCCCATATATCGAACACTTCCACGGGCAAGATCGGGATCATAGGCATCTCGTTTCTTCTTGTGATGTTGCCTTCCCTTTGGCACTTCTCGCACATCTTGACCCACTCGTAACAGTCTTTAAACAATGTTGGCCAATAAAAGCCACACTCCAAAATCTTCCTTGCAGTACGTTGGTGCCCAAAGTGTCCTCTACACTCCTTGTTGTGGCAATGCTCAAGAATGCTTCTTTGCTCTTTATCTTCGACACACCTCCTTATTATCTTATCCGCACATTCCCTCCATAAATATGCCTCGTCCCAAATGTAGAAACGACTCTCATGTTTAAGCTTGTTCCTCTGATAACGCCCAAGATCTGAGGGAATTTCTCCAGTTACCAAGTAATTCACGATATCAGCATACCATGGTGTCACACCCCGACTCCCGAGGTGCGACGTACTAACACTAACACTACTCAACCATTTATCAATCAACTCAAATACGAGAAACATGCTCGGGAATGTAAGGGAATATCAACGGAAAGCGGTAACATTTCAACATGCTTTTAGGGATATGAAAAAATAACAATCGAGCATGTATAATTTACATATCAATTCGAATAGGATAAGTATTTCAAGTCAACGAAAACGAGATTCATCAAGGCAATAAAAGACATCGAGCACATCGCTCGGAATTAGAACAAGTATCATAGTATAGATTAACAGTCTTCGATTCAAAAAGTTGGAGCGGATTATTTGACTCGATCCCAACAATCACATGTATGAAGACATGCAATTGCAAGTCTGACATTCAACTCAACTCAACAAAACACCACACCACCAAGCCGTCCTTGCCATCACCATCCTGCTAACCTGCACGTTTAGAAATACATGCAGGGCTGAGTACTTCGTACTCACCAAAACATTTGAAAATTTTGCTCTTAGAGCTATAACAATTGAACTTGCCTTTCCGAAGTATCACAAGTATTAATGCAATTTTAAACGGTTTTACTTGTGAATGCAAAAATATTTTCATTTGAATAGACTGCGCAGTCAAAACAATTATATACATCAAACAGTATGTATCATCTACCACATCATCCATCCATTTTTGTCGAGAAGTAGGCCTCCTTCTCAAACACTGTGACCGGCCCAACCGAAGCAAGGCTCACAGTCACCATCAAAAATTCATATACCGCACGTATTTATTCTTTTTCAAATAATAGGAATTCTTTTTAATGTAAAACTCAAATAATAAATTTATTCTTCTCGACTCAATATACGACACTATTCCAAAACTCGTCGTCTATGTATACGTATTCATATACGTATTATTATTTCTTACTCAACTATTAT
Source organism: Schizonepeta tenuifolia (assembly GCA_029490685.1). Taxonomy (NCBI): domain Eukaryota; kingdom Viridiplantae; phylum Streptophyta; class Magnoliopsida; order Lamiales; family Lamiaceae; genus Schizonepeta; species Schizonepeta tenuifolia. Next base: position 88,940,981 of record CM055959.1, read on the forward strand.
TATCATTTCTCTTTTAATTTTAATAAACTCTTAAGAAAATTCGTCTTTTGACAACTCATCTCGTATTCTCGACTCAAGACTAATTTTAATTTATTAACTCAATAACTTCTCTTGATTCATTTATTTTTCAAGCTCGACTCACTTTAGTATTTTCATACTTTGTCATTTCTTATCTAAATAAGAAATTATCTTTTGAATTATTTATTTTTATTCTAAACTTCTCGATTAGTTCTACGAACAATCAAACTCAAGTCGATTAAAATTTCATACTCGTTTTATAACATAAATTCTCGAGTATTATTTCAACTTCTACTTCTCGATTATTATAACTTCTAATTTTCTTCTCTATTAAATTTTCAATCACAAATTTCTCTAATCTCGATTCATTTAACTCGATTTATTTATCTCAAATAATTCTTTTCTCGACTCTAATGATTTAACTAAGGAAAATATTTTTCCTTTATTAATCCTAACTTTTGACTCATTCCTCAATTAATAACTTTTCTCTTTTTATTTTCTATTTTCTATTTAATTTTTTATTCTAACAAATATCTTGATTATTTCATTATTTAAACAACTAATTTCTTTTTGAATTAATTTAATTGAAATTCAAATCTTCAAATTTCACCTCAAGAACACCTAGAACACCTACTAGGTATTCTTTTTCATATTTTTCGATTTTTCTCCCCTTTTTAACTTAAAATCTCATTCTTTTTAGCTCATTAAATCCTATCTTCATCTAGGATTCAAATTAATACTCAAATATACCCAATAACATTATGACATCAAGATCATCAAAATCACTAAATCATCATATAATTATGTTTCTTCAAAAACATGCATATTGATCGATTTCTTCAAAATTAAAACACGAAGGATTAAATCATCACATCTCATAATAATCTCATGCTCAAAACATCAATTAAATCATCAACAAAAGCATCAAAATAATTTCTTCTCCAAGGCATGAAACTCACGGCATTAGGGCCAAAAATTAGGGCAATTTATTTCTCAATTTTTCATGCACATATACTCATTCAAAACATACTCAAAAACATATATCAAGAATCAAAAACACCATAAAACATCATGATCGATTTTTTTCCTATTTTTGCCTACATTTCGGTTTTCATCAAGAATTAGGGTTTTTAGTTTTTCTTTTCTCTATTAAGCATAGATTAAATCCTAGGGTTCGATTTCTCTAACGATTTCCTCATTCGATCCTCACATCGATAAAATCATAGTTTGCCTAAACATAAAATAAATATCATGCATGCATGCTTTTCTTTCTTTAGAGATTATAGGGATTACATATATACAAGAAATCAAATAAATAATCATACGTTTGGAAATTAAATTGATCTCCTCCTCTTGATCTCTTAGAACCGAAAATATGGTGGAAATTAGGGCTCAACTCCTAGCTTGGATTCTCATGGAAGTTTTCATCTTGAATCCCTCAAGAAAAATGAAACAAAATTTAATCATCCATTTAGGGCATAATAGCCGAAAATTATGAAGGGATAGAGGATGATTATTGGATTTTAAACTCAAGAATTTGAAGGATTAATACCTTTCTCTTCAAGGTATGCATGAACTAGATGGATGATGATGATCTTCACTTGTTCTTCATGGAATTAGAGCTTGAATACTAAGCTTCAATGGAGGAAATCTCAACTATGTGTGTGGTGTGTGTGTGCTCGGCAATGGGGAGAGAGAAGGGAGAGAGATTTTTCTTTCTTTCTCTTCTTGGAGAAGTCACGAGAGAGAGAGATGGATTTGAGAGAGTATGGATTGAATGAAATGAATTTTCAAAGCTTCCAAAGTAAGAGAATGAAAATGTGTAGGAATATAATGATTATATTCCAAGATAGGTATTGAAAATAGGTTTTGAGAGAGAGATTTAGGGAGAGAGAGTGGTGATGTCGGTGAGTATGGGAGAGAGATGAGAGAGATATTCCTTACAGATATAATTTCGTCCGGTTGAAAAAGTTTTCCGGATAAAAAGTCCGTGTTAATTCATTTATGCTGAAAACGGCTCTAATCTCTTCTCGTCTTGTTTCCGACACTAAAAACATCTCAAACCTATCTCATGTCCCATTAAATAAATCAAGGATTCCGATTATCTAATTTTTAGGTCTAAATTCCAAATAACGAAGAAAACCTAAAAATTAATCGGCCAATCAATCCGTTAAGGATTAAAATCTTATAACTCTCTCAAGTGATCTTGGATGAGCTCCTATCATATCTCAATGACCTTAGAATTAATTTTAGGTTCAAAAGACTCTAATTAGGTCAATTTCTAAGTTCATCGGTGAATAGTGTTTTATCGGTTATTGATACTATTCACTGAAAAATAAACATTCTCGAAATTTTCTGAAAATTAAGCTCATGCTCAAACTTATATAAATAAACTCAATCAATGCATCACATCCTCAACTCAAGTAATCAAAACACATAAAAATTCACGTTGGAGCACATAAGGGCATTTTAATCTTTTTAATCATTTTTTTTATTTTAGAAAAAATTTATATCTCAAGACTCGTTATTTAAAGCTTATAAAATTATTTAGAACGCACTCAAGGACTCACGAAATTTTGGAGTATTACACATGGTTCATCTTGGGCAAGACTCAGATGCTCGTCGGGAAAAGTCTCCTTGATCGGCACCCTATCGTCTGGCTGGAGGATTCGACAAAAATGGTCGGCAACTTGATTCTGGGCACCACTCTTGTCCTTGATCTCTATGTCAAATTCCTGCAACAATAGAATCCATCTAATCAATCTTGGCTTGGACTCCTTCTTGCTCAATAAGAATTTCAGCGCCGCGTGGTCCGTGTACACTATGGTCTTGCCTCCAAGCAAGTAGGATCTGAACTTCTCAAAGGCAAAGACAATGGCCAACAACTCCTTCTCCGTGGTGGCATAGTTACATTGGGCTGGGTTCAACGTCTTGGATGCATAATAGATGACATAGCTCTCCTTTCCGCGCTTTTGCCCAAGAACTGCTCCTACGGCATAACCTCTGGCATCACACATTAACTCAAAAGGCATCCCCCAATCAGGAGGTTGGATGATGGGGGCAGTGTTCAAGTTCTCCTTCAATGCATGGAACGCCTTCTTACAATCTTCATCGAACTCCCATGGTACTTCATTTTGAAGTAATCTCGTCATTGGTTAGGCGATCTTGGCAAAGTCCTTGACAAATCTTCTATAGAATCCAGCATGTCCAAGGAATCCTCTTAACTCCTTCACCGATCTTGGGTAGGGCAAGTTGGTGATAATATCGATCTTGGCCTTATCCACCTCAATACCTTTTCCTGAAATAACGTGCCCCAAAACAATTCCTTCTCTTACCATGAAATGGCATTTCTCATAGTTCAATACAAGGCTCTTCTCAACACATCTCTTCAAGACTCGATCCACGTTGTTGAGGCATGATTCGAAGGTCTTGCCGTAGACGGTAAAGTCGTCCATGAAGACTTCGATATACTCTTCAAGAAGGTCTGAAAAAATGTGCATCATACACCTTTGGAATGTCCCTGGTGCATTGCATAATCCGAACAGCATTCTCCTATATGCAAAAGTACCAAACGGGCACGTGAATGTGGTCTTGCCTTGATCCTCGTCAGCAACCCAGATCTACATGTAACTAGAATAACCGTCAAGAAAGCAGTAGTAGTCATTACCGGCTAACCTCTCAAGCATCTCGTCAATAAAGGGCAAAGGAAAATGATCCTTCTTCGTTTTTTGGTTGAGCTTTCGGTAGTCTATACACACTCGCCATCCGGTTTGTAGTCTCGTGGCCACCATCTCGTTCTTGTCATTCTCAACAACTTGAATTCCTGACTTTTTGGGCACCACGTGCACAGGGCTCACCTACCGGCTGTCAGACACGGGGTAGATGATCCCTAAGTCGAGAAGTTTAAGTATCTCCTTCATCACCACTTCTTTCATGGCTGGATTCAATCTTCTTTGTGGATCTCGTACGGGGTCAGCATCCTCCTCAAGCAAAATATGATGAACACAGTCTAAAGGGCTAATGCCCTTGATGTCAGCCAACGTCCACCCTAATGCCTCCTTGTACTGCTCAGCACCTCTCCAACTCTGACCTCCTCCATGCTTGATAACTTTGATGATATGATCACGGGCAAGGTCTCGTTCCTGCCAAGATATATGTACTTCAGGTGCTTGGGCAAAGGTTTCAACTCCAATGTAGGGGCTTTTTTTAAGGATGGCATCAACCTGTCCTCCGGTTTCAACTCAGGGATGTTGAGTGGTTCGAACCCCTGAGGCTGCACGTTGCCCGGAATCCTTGCATAACTGCATTCCTCCACATCTGCTGGTTCTTCGTTCTGGGAAAGATCCTCTTCAATTTATAAGTTGGCATCCTCCACAAGAATTGTTTGTTGCCAAAATTCCTCTACTAACTCTTCAGTCTCATTATAGGGTAACTCCTCATGTTCTTCATCAAACTCATCAAGGGGTTTTTGGTCCCCTAAATTTTGGTCCTCATCTTCATCCGTGGAGTAGTCCACGTCGATGGCATCAAAACTATGTCCATAGACTGATTCTTCCCAAAAATCTTCTTCACTCTCGTACTCATCTCCTTCGTAGAATTGCATCAGAGAACCATCTTCCTCATTATCCTCATGCTGATCAGGATCCTGGTCAAGATCCTGAACTAGGTTGAATTCCGCTTGGATCGCATCTTCATTGTCTTCTACAAAACAACTTAAGCTATTCAATGTCTCCACCTGCTTTCCACATGCACTGAGGGTGTTGAGGTGTTCCAGGGCATCATCCTGATTTTACCTATAAGCATCGAGCTCTACTACTTCTCCCGCTACTTGGACTGTCAACTTCCCCGTATCGCAATCAATCTTGGTACATGCTGTCCTCAAGAATGGCCTCCCGAGCAAGATCACTGGATTCTTGATTTCTTTCTTTCCCATGTCAAGAACATAGAAGTCGGTTGGGAACAGAAGGTCCCCCACTTTCACCAACACATCCTCCAACACTCCATCCGGGTAGACTGTGGATAAATCTGCTAATTGGATAGCAACACGTGTAGGAGAAAGAGGTCCAAATCTCATCTCATCGAACATGGCTCTTGGCATCACATTTATCGAAGCTCCAAGATCAAGCATCGCCTTAGGTATTGACGTAGTACCAATCGTGCATGGGATGGCGAACATGCCTGGATCCCTCTTCTTGGTCGGGATCTGGGAATTCATTAGGGCTGACACATTCTCCACATGGAAACGGGCATTATCTGGCTACTTAGTCTTCTTTAAGCACATTTCTCGCAAGAATTTTGCACACTTTGGCATAGATTGTAATGCCATCAACAATGGTAGGTTGATTTCCACCTTCTTGAACACCTCCATCATGTCCTCCAACTCCTTCTGATCATGATCGCGGGCAAACCATCGTGGATATGGGATCTTGGCCTTAGTAGTGCGAGGAACGGTCCTCTTGGCCAAAGCCTCTGCTTCTTTCTCAGCCTTCAAAGATTCCAGCATCACGTCATCTTTGTCAAATCCCAGCTTAGATCTCTCCATCTTCACGTAAACAAACAAGGCTTCATCCTCCTCATTATCAAAAACTGGGTTCTTGTTGGCCTTTATCCCTTCTTCACGCTTTGCCTTCAACTCCTCGTAGATGTCATTGATATCTCCTGAGCTCATTTTAGTTTCCTCTACTCAAGCTGGTTCCTTAGGTTGGGTCATGGGCAACATCTCTGGCAAATTCTTCCCACTGCGCAACGTTACAGCATTGACTTGCTCCTTGTTGACCTCTACCTGGGCAGGAAGTCTTCCTGGCTTGTCTTCTACCAACCTTGACAAGGTTTGGTTGATATGAGTCAGTTGAGCTTGAAGGTTGTTGAATTGTCCTCGACTTTCTAGTTGGAAGTTCTCGAAGTCTCTCCTCAGCCTTTGGTTCTCGTTGGTAAACCTATCGATGGTCTCCTTCATGAATTCCGTCTTTGCTGGTTCTCGATGTGAAGACACATAATTATTTTGCTGTTGAGGCTGTTGTTGAGGTGGAGGCACATATATATTGCTGCTGAACAGGCTGCTGCGGTTGTTGGTGGGTAGGAGGCATTTGATAGTGGTTGTTGCCATACCTCAGGTTCTCGTGCTGATTTTGCCTATAGCCGTAGTTGTTTCCATAGTTGTTGTTATTGCCATACTGGAACCTTTGTTGCCCACCGCCTTGCTTGTTCTGACCTATTGCCTTTACCTCTTCTCCTTCTTCCACGAACCAACTGGGACATTCTGAAGTGACATGTGATGTTGTCTGGCATACTTCACATCTCTTCACAGCTCTTTGGACTTCCTTGCCATTTACCTTCTTCTTCAAATCCTCCATTTGGCCAGACATCTTGGACATGAAGTCTTTCATGGTGCTGACCAAGTTGTCTTGGTTTCCTTTGCTGCCTTCATACCCCCCTCTTGGGATATCATCTTCATCTCGTGATTGTTCAGCCATGGCGGCTATTTTTTGAACACTTCAGATGGTAGTTGATCGACTATGGCTCCTTCACATGCTGCAATTATATACTTCCTCTCTGATGCCCTTAATCCCTTCAAGAAATATTCGATCAAATCAATATCCTCAATCCGATGTTGAGGACATCTCGCCAACAGCTTCTTGAACCTTTCATAATAGTCATATAATGACTCATTTCCCCCCATCTTGATCGATGAAATAGCATTCCTCCCACTTTGTATCCGGCCAACGGGTATGTATTTGTCAAGAAAAGCCTGCTGCATCTTGTTCCATGTATCAATGCTTCCCTCTGGCAAGGTGTAAAGCCACTCATGTGCCCCGTCAAGAAGTGAGAACGGGAACGTGAGCAACCTTACGTAGTCAGGAAAGGTATCTTGGGCAGCATCTTGGTTCCTCATAACTTCAGCATCGTTCCTAACAACTTGTCTATCCCCATTGTTCCTGGTAGTAGTGGCATTGTTCCTTACTGTGCTAATCGCCATCTCAAAGTTTTGAAGATGAGTTTGGGGGTCTTCTCCAGGATGATCACTAAACTTGGGCAGTATGTGTATCAGCGAGTGCTTGAGCTCCCAGTTGCCATTGATGGTGGGCAACTGGATACTTGATGGTCTGATTCCCTTGTTGTCAGGGAACATGATATGACGGATGGTTCTCTCAAGTGTTCCTGCCATGATTGTTGATGTTTCTGCTTTTGAACTGGATGTTGACTTTTCACTGCCTGTACTTGCTGTTCAGCAAGATTCGACTTCTTGCTCAGTATCCTGGTCGTCTGTCAAGCTCTGTGACTCTGAAGGTTCGTTGACGCCTTCCTCCAGATCTCTCTTTTTCTTGCGTTGTTCTGCTCGATTTCTCCTATCTATCACCTCCGGGCAAGCACCGTGATCCTGTGGATCTCCGTCACTCCGTAGATGTGGCTTGGGCATAAATCGTGCTCAACTCAAGCTAGAAAAACAAACTAGCTTAAAACCAAGTCCCCGGCAACGGCGCCAATTCGACGGAGCGCTATCGTCACACACTTCATACAAATAATATTTATAAACACCTCTTGCCCAACAAGGTAGTAGTCAGCAGCAAGTGGGATCGTACCCAAAGGACCTGGTGTAATTTGTTCTTCCGATGTTGCTCAACAAAAGGGTTTTGGTCACAAAGTATCTAAATAACCTGTACTCAACAAATAACAATATCAAATAACAAAAGAGTTTGGATTGGGTTTTGAATCCATGATCCTAATTGCTCTTTACTCGTTCATTGGTGCAAAGATATCAATTAACTAATTTATCACTTGGTTTTAGGCAAAGATTAGTTAACACTCTAAGGTCACGAAGTCACGATGCTAACACACTTAACCTATGTCTAATCAATTTTACAGATCTTGACTAGAAGGCAAAATCTCCTCTCTTAATCAGCAAAGTCACGAAGACACTTCAGTAACGATGCTGCCCAACAGGCATTAAGAATAAACAGACCCAAGACAGCCAAGGGGTAGGTGAATACCGACTGCTCTCCAACACCCTTTACCTTCTTGGGCACGAAAGACACTCTCGTGTTGATCCCAATTTCTGTTAATGACTTAATCTCAATATCTAGATGGTGATCAATCAACTTCAATATCAATTAAGTCTAGAATTAATCCTAAGTGTTTCAGGAACAAAATCAATTAACGAACTAACACAATTAGACCTCACGAGTTTAAACGAGTAATTTAGAATCACTTCATCTACATTCAACCCAAACAATAAACTTAGCTACACATTATATTAAATAAGAACACAAAATAAATAAAAGAAAACATACTTAGCATAAATCTGGAAACGTGTTACTGCCCAAAAGCGTAGTCAGCAACCAGGGTCTTGGCTTCACGCCAACAACTAAACTTAAAGCAGTAAAATACGAAATAAAAGTAAATTGCCCGTAGGACTTGTTTCTTCCTCCATTTCTCTCTACCTAGAATGCAGAACTAAGAATAAAATCAGCGTGTAATACACAATGGAGTCGGCCATATATATAGGCGATGGAAATTAAGGTTTAGGGAAGTTTTTTTGTTGATGAAGGTCTCTTCCATGCATATCTCATCCGCCCTCTCTCTTCATGCATGCACGATACTTCTTTCCTTACGTGATAGATATCTCCTTTGATTAGGCTCAGCTAGGATAAGGAAAGAAAGATCCAATCCTTATCCTCTTCCTTGAAGGAAAAGAATTCTGCTGTTGTTGGTTCAACTCGCGTCTTGCCCTTCATCGTCTGCATCCTGAATTGCCTCCGGTCTTGACCAAGATCCTAGCTCCTCCGAGTACTCTATCTGTTGGCTTAAGGATATGGGGAGGTGCTTCCTGCCTTGTAGATTGAATATTCTGATGTTGCCCAGCTACAATGATTGTCCCGATACGAGTTCTGGTGTATGGGGGGGGAGGAATACACCAGATCAAACTTTTTAAAACAACCCCTTAAAAATTAACTCAACTGAGTAAAGCAGCTCAGTTGGAATCACAACCGAGTAAGAAACACTCGGTCGGAAGTGATGTGCTATGCGGAAAGTGGTGGAAATAAACTCGTATAAAAACAACTCACGCTTTTATGCACGGTTGGTCAAGAACCAAGACAGTTGAGAAAGAGTGCAGTTTGTATGCAGGTTAGATAGTCAGTTGAATATGCAATAAGATAACTGAAAATAAACACAACACACAGAGAATTAACGTGGTTCGGACATAACTCCTACGTCCACGGGGAGTTGTGAGTCCACACAACTCAATCCAAGTTCTTCTGGACAAACCACACAGCTTACGCGGGCTATGCAACCGTTAAGGATAAGTTTGCGGGTACTTATCAACCTTACAGTTTAGTTTTCGGGTACTAAACAACCTATCTACTCAATTCCGAGAAGAATAGGGTCCTAACACTCCTTTTGAGAGGAAGTGTGAAAAAGATGGGTTCCAAGTAAAAGCTCGAACACGAAGTGAGCTTTGATCTAACACTCTACGAACTCTCACAAAGTGATGTTCTCAAGGTTGGATCTAAAGACACAGAAACTAATTCTAACACTCTAGAACTCTCAACAAGTGATGTTCTAAGAGGATAACTAGTTAAGCTTGAATGCAGAAAGAAGTTGTTCTTTGCTTGAATATTTCTTCTTGCACTAGTTCGTCTTGTGTGTGTCTTCTTTTTTTCTCTGTGAATGAAGGCCTCTATTTATAGGCGGAGAGAATCAACTAGCCGTTGGAGGAGCTGTTGATCTCTGTTCTTTGAAAGTGATGGCTTGTCTCTCATCTCTGCAGACTTTCCGGATTTGGCAACTGCGTGCTTCTGCTTTCCATCTGAGACACCCTTGTGTTGGGCCAAATGAGGTAATAACAGAGAGTCAAACCTTCACGTGACTTCCTTATTTGAAATTCAAATCTTAACAACAGACTTCCAACAAGGAGTGGTCGGTTAAGACTTTCGATCTTCAACTAACTTGTTCTTCAGCTGATGTTCTATCTGACTGCTAACAGTTGAACTCTCAGCTGACTTCAACTTCATGCTGTTTATCTTCTGGGTTGAGTTCTACAACTGATGTTCTGAAACTGAACGCATAGTTGTCTTCCTTGTATCTTCTCCCTCTTTGAATTCACATGGAATGAACGCTCAGCTGTTTTCCTCACAACTGATGTTCTATCTCTTGAGTGTAACTTCCCCCTTTCTCAATGCTTCATATAATGAACCCTCAGTTGTCTTCCTCACAACTGATGTTCTATCCGAGTGAAGTCTTGTTGCCTTCTTCAGCTGGAGTCCTGTAAAGATAAAATCTTAACAATGCTCAAACAACGAGCCTAACTACTAAAATTAGGATCTGGCAACATCTACTCGGTTGGGGTCAGTTGGTTTTGGAATCAATCAAAACTTTTACTTAAATTTCCCAACAATTTCCCCCTTTTTGATGATGCCAAAACCCTTACTCTCTTACAGATCAAGACTCTAAAACTTTAAAACCCTTATACAATTCTTACATATCCAAAATCTCAGCTGAAATTCTAGACAGTCTATAAGATTGAAACATCAAAGGGTTAGCACAGTTATAACATGGTATTGAAATAACTTTGCGATTCAGAGCTTGGACAATGAGGGATTTTACGTCAAGTTGAATCGTATAACTGAGTTATTTTCATTACAACTGAAGATTACAGAGATAAGCAAAAAAGCCAAAAATTACAACAGTTGTTCAAAAACTAACTGAGCTAAAATTGTAGCCCATACTTACTAAAAATCCTAACAAAATTTTCCTTCTTCGCAGCTGACTCTTTGGAAATGTCCACCCCATGCTCCTTGCAAACCTGCCTTGCTTCGGCTGCAATCTTCGTGGGGGTTCGGGTTGCGAGAATCTGGGAGGAAGGGAGGCCGATAAGTAACCTTCTGGGGAATCGAAACTGTGTTCAAGTCCAGCTTGGCTTCAATCGTAGCCCACTTGAACTGGTTGAACATGCCCGGGTCTCCTGAGTGCAACTTGGTCAGCGCTTCCTTGAACACTTTCCTCGGGTCATCAGTTCCGTAAACCTTCCTATAGTAGAAGTCGTTCACGAACTCCTGCTTGAACAGCTCTCATTCTTCATTCCACTCGGTCGGCATCCACTTGTCAACATGCCTAAACCGACTCTCGACCTTGGACTTTGCTGGCAACCTTTGTTGCTTCAACCGAGCTTCCGCCTTTGTCTGATGCTTGTTGATGCGGCGTCGGCTGCGGGAGGCAACGTTGCGGTCCAAGTTCTGGATCACATTCTTCAGCTCTTCTTCGAACTGGTTCACCCTCCTCGCCTGGCTAGCAGCGAACTTCTTTATCTAGCTCGGGTTCATATAATCTTTTTCTTCAACGTCCATAGCCTTAGCAGCTACAATGCACTCTTCGGTTGTGATACCGTCGAGTTCCGAATCTAGCTCGGCTGCGATTTCGGCTATGGAGCTGTAGGAAACTCCAAACTTTTCTGCCTGCTCCAAGTCTTTAGACATTTCAGCTCCACCGACTTCAGTTGACTTGGGAGCAGCAGACTTCCTCTGACCAGACTTCTTCTTCAGCTGAGATTTTCCTGCAGCTGGCATCTCTTCCTCGGCTTGGGTCTCTTCTTCCTCCTGCAACTCAACATCCGTCTCCTTCTCTTCCCCCTTTTTGGCATCAGCAACAAGACTTGCTACTGAACCATCCAGAGAGGTGAGTTGTTGCTCGGCTAGTTAAATGCGGTTGAAGAGTTCATCGACCGCGCACTCGAGCTCCACCTTCTTCGCCAATGCAGAGTCCCGGCGCTCTTGTTCGGCTTTCTTCAAGGCAGAGAGGTTCTCGATGACCTCAGTTTGAAAAGCCACGAACTCAGCCCATCGCGACTCGAAGCGAGACTCCCATTCAGCATCTTGAGTTTGTTGGGACTTGGCGAGATTGGAGTCAGCCAAGGATTTGAAGACGTTCAGCTCAGACTTCAATCCCATAAGAGTGGACTTCAGCTCCGACATATCTTGGCTGGTGGAGGAGGAGAATTCTTCCAGCTTGGTCTTCATCGCAACATTCTCCTCCACCAGTTGCTGGTTCTTCACTTCTTGTGCTTCCAACACCCTCAACTGATCTTCTTTGTGTTGTTGGAGGTTGGCAAGCAACTCGGTTCTCAATTGGTTGACCCTCTCAGCTACCAGCTCACATATTTCTTCAGATGTGGGAGCATGTTGATCAGCTGGAGGGGCTTGTGCAATCAGAGCTAGAGGCTCAACTGTGACCATGGCTTGTCGGTTGGCCAGGTACAGCTTCAGCTTTTCTTCTTCTTCCTTCGCTGCTGCGGCGGCTGCGTCCAGATCCTCGAGGAAGTCAGCTGACTTGATCAGCATGCTGTCAAGAAAGTCAATGCAATCCTGTCCAGCTGCCTCCCTAGTGTCTGTCCCTTCAGCTCTGCTCTGGTCCAGCCGACGAGTGAGCAGCGCAATCCTGTTGTTGTAAGCCACCTCCAGGTTGGAGTAGTTGAAGTAGGCTCGGATGCGAGACTCGTCTGACTTCAGCCTGTCCCAGCTCTGCACCCTGATCGTGTCTTCCTTTACGTACCAATGACTGAAGATCAGGTGGAACTGGTATAATAGCTCGGTTCCCAGAGTTGCGAAGACCGGCATGTTATGAGCTTCAGGGAACATGCCTAACAGCTTCTGGAAGCAGTAGGCCACCCTGCCTTCGTGCTCCAGCGCAACTGCCTGAAGGTCATCTTCTTCATTTATTGGGGAGGGGGAAAGATCATATGGCAAAGGTTCAAAAGGTTCATCAATGTTGGCCAAAGAGTCGTCGCAACATCGGCATCGAGCTGGGAGTTCGGAATATTGGATTATGTTGGGAGGGGGGATTCAATTGTTTCCTCAACATTGGCCGAAGGAGCGGTCACAATATTGGCATCGAGCAAGGTTCTCGGAACATTTGGCTATGTTTGTTCGGTTGAGAGAGCAAGAAGCTCTTTAGGCGGTACGGCATCAGCTCCTGCCGTGGGGGAGGTTGGCGCGTCTTCAATTTCCTCAAATGAGGAAGATGCGTCTGACGTCAGATCCGTCTGCATTCCCTCAGCCTCGTCAGCTCCGGTGGCGCGAGGTACGATCTCGAAAGAGGCGGCCTCAGCTAAGCGGCTGGACTCGGATGGCTCCTCAGCAGGTGCCGACTCAACTGGTGCCTCCTCCTCAGCTGGAGCTTGCTCCTCAGCTGGCTCCTCAGCTGGTACCTCAACTGGCTCCTCAGCTGACTCATCAGCTGGCACCTCAGTTGACTTATCAGCTGGCACATCAGCTGGCTTCTTAACCGACTTCTTGAACCATACCCTCAGCTTTTTCTGGGCAGGCTCCTCAGCTGTTTCCTTCTCCGACTCAGCTCGTCGGCGTGCAGCTTTGAACTTTGTTGGGCGAACGACAGCTGGTTCCCCCTCAGCTGTAGACTCAGCAGACTTCCCAGTCTCCTTCTTCTCCTTCGGAGTGTACACACTCCTGAGCACCTCCTGTGCCTTTTTAGCTGTTGGGAACAGCAACAACTTCTTGACCGGCATCTCCTCCCAGTCATTCCAGACCATGTTGCGATCCTTGGTCGCGAGCAAGATCGGGGCTGAGATCTTGCAGTCGAAGTTGAGCGTCCCCTTGACACTCAATAGCTTTTCTCCAGAGTCTGTTGTTGTCTCAGAGATCTTTGACTTCTCCACCGTCAGTTGGTTCAAAAAGTATTGACACCAGTCAATCTCATGCTTGTGCTCCAAAGCCACCAACTGCTTCAACTTTGGTCAGCTAATGTCGCCGAAAGCACCGCTGTAGCCGAACACCACCGTGGACACAACATTGAACAGGAGTCGATGTTCTGGCTTCAGCTTCGTTCTTTGCATATTACTCCTCAACTTCTCCAGAGTGATCAGAGCACTCTCCAGAAACTCATCTGCGTGCTCGTCGGTTATGTTCTCCAGAAGTTCCGTGGCGGTGTGGTTGACGGGGATGACGTGGCGGAGGACGTCGGAAACTGCTATGGGTAAAGTGACACGGCGAATGGTCCTTGCCGGAACATCACGTTGGCGGCAGGAAACCTCTGTAGTCACTCTTTTCCTGCTGTCGATGGATGCTTGCAGGTTGACGTAGAATTCGTCGACCTGGCGCCTGAGCAGGTGGGAAGGGCAAAGCTTAGCCCATTCCAGGAGGCCATTCTCTCTGAGAGTATTGGCAAGGGGAGCCAACACCGGCGACTCCAATTCCTCGTCGGAGAGGATCTGTTCGAAGTGAATCTTCGAAACTAACATGTCAAACGATTCTTCATAAGAGGTGGGGACAAGAGAAGATCCGGAAGAAGCCATTTTCTTGCTTTTGGGAGCCATTTGAGATTACTGCAAAAGGAATATATATAGGAAGAAGTAAGGGAAATCTTTTGCAGAAAATAGTTAGACAATTTCTGAGAAGACGATGAACAGTTATTGCAGAAAATAGCTTGCTTCCCATGAACTGACAGTGTCCAGATGTGGACTTCCTGTCCAACCGATCTCCGGCTAGATCTGCATCTGAGTATCCAGTCAGTTGGATGTTGTCGTCGGTTGGATACCACAACCCAACATTTACAGTTCCCTTCAGATACTTGATGATGTTCTTTGCAGCCAACATGTGAGCTTCCCTCGGTTGAACTTGAAACCGAGCACACACTCCAACCGCGTAAGATATATTTGGCCGACTGACGGTTAGATAAAGCAAAGAACCGATGATCCCTCTATACTTACTGGCATCCACGAGTTTTCCCTCAGTTCCAGGTTCAATCTTCCACTTAGTATTCATCGGGATCCTTGTTGTCTTACTTGTTTGCAATCCGAACTTGGTGATGAGCTCCTTTGTATACTTGGACTGATTGATGAATATCCCTTCTGGTGACTGCTTCACTTGAAGTCCAAGAAAATAGTTCATCTCCCCCATCATCGACATCTCGAACTTCTCCTTCATGAGATTTGAAAATTTTTCACACAGTTCCTCCGACTTAGAACCGAATATGATGTCGTCGACGTAGATTTTCACAACAAGTATATCTTCTCCAACTTTGATGGTGAACAGGGTTTTGTCAACTGACCCTCGTTTGAATCCCGAGTTCAGAAGAAAACCACAAAGAGTGTCATACCAAGCCCTGGGTGCTTGTTTCAAGCCATAGATTGCTTTCTTTAACTTGTACACTCTTCCATCTCCAGTTTCAAAACCGGGAGGCTGATCAACATATACATCTTCCTTGATATCTCCGTTGAGGAATGCACACTTCACATCCATCTGATAGACCTTGAACTTGTGAAATGCAGCATAGGCTAGAAAGATTCGGATGGCTTCCAACCTTGCAACCGGCGCGAAGGAGTCCTCAAAATCGATTCCTTCTTGTTGGCAATATCCTTGAGCTACCAACCTTGCCTTATTCCTCACGATGAATCCAATGGCGTCTCTCTTGTTCTTGAAAATCCATTTTAATCCAATAACTTTGACACCATTTGGTCTTTCTACCAACTCCCATACACAGTTGCGTAGAAATTCATTCAGTTCTTCTTGCATGGCTGTTGTCCAGTGAACACAGTTGAGAGCTTCTGCAACATTCTTTGGTTCTGGCACATCAGCTACGAAACAAGAAATCATGGCAACATCTCTAGCTTGCTCGAACTCCTCAAGAACTGCCAACTCCTCAGCATATTGGGCATAAGTGTTGGAATCTTCCTCAGTTGAATCTTGAGTCGCAACTCTGCTTCTTGTACGTACACCTTCGGTTGGATCTCTAATGATGTTGTAAGTAGAATGAACTTCATACCATCTTCAGTTGTGTCTTCCTTCTTCTTCCAACTGTGACTGTTCCGTGATCTGAGTTGGAGTCTTCAGAGCTGGTGATTGATTAGCTGTTGAGTCTGGATCCTCAACATTGATAACATTTTGAACCGGGCTTGGTTGAGCTTCGGATGCTGATGCAGTTGGAGAGGCATCAGCTGGAGTTCCCCCTTGAGATGAGCTGGGGTCTTCACATTCATCTTCAGAGGAATATGGATCATCATCCTCAGTTGCCCATATCAATGGTTCAGCTAAATTCTTTTCCCTTGATGCTTGCGATCTGGTGAGAACAGGTGGAACTTCTGGATCAGCCTGTTGTCCTTTAGCCTGTTCCCTGCACTCAAAAGTAGATTCATCAAAACTAACATGAGGTGTTATCTCCACAACACGAGAGCTATTGTTGAAAACTCTATAGGCCTTGATCCGAGCAGCATATCCAAGGAATATGCCTTTCGAAGCCTTGGCATCAAAAGTTTTCAACTGAGTCTTCCCATTGTTGTCAATATAACACTTAGAACCAAAAACGCAAAAATATGAAATATCTAGCTTCCTGCGTCTCCATAGCTCGCATGGTGTCTTTCCCAACCGCTTGGTTAGAAGAGACCGGTTCTGGGTGTAGCATGCTGTGTTGATGGCCTCAGCCCAAAATCTCTTTGGCAGAGCTGAGCTTGTCAGCATGGATGTAGCTGCATCTTTCAGTGTTCGGTTTCTTCGCTCAGCTACTCCATTCTGTTGCGGAGTACGCGCAGCTGATGTCTGATAAGTAATTCCATGCTTCTCGCAGTACTCGATAATGGTTTCATTTAGAAATCGGTTCCACGATCTGATTGGATGGAAATAATTTTCATCTCTTGTTGGTTTGATATCCGATCCATCAACTTGGGTAGCTCATCTCGGGTTTCACTCTTGTGTCGCATGAAAATGGTCCACGTGTATCTGGAATAATCATCAGTTACAACAAGTGTATACTCATTACCATTCATGCTTTTTGGTGTGACTGGCCCAAAGAGATCCATGTGGATCAGCTGTAAAACTCGATCGGTTGAGGGAGTTGTCTTCAACCGGAATGAGGATCTACCGAGCTTTCCCAACTGGCATGCACTGCAGATATGTGTTGTTGAAAACACTCGGTTTGGTATGCCTCTTGCATGTTCTTGTCTGGCAAGTCGGTTCATTGTCTTGAAGTTCAGATGGTTGAGCCTTTTGTGCCACAGCCAACTCATATCTGAACTGCTCTTTGATAACAAGCAGGTATCAGGAAGACTACTGTTCTAGTCAGCATAGTAGACATTTCCGGTTGGCGATCGATTTCCCAACAATATGACCTGCTTTGATCCGACATTTTTAACCCTGCAACCCTGTGCATCAAACTTGACAGAGAAACCATTATCACAGAATTGGCTGATGGAGAGCAAGTTATGCTTCAATCCATCAACATGTGAAACATTAGAAATCGAAACGTGATTAGTTTCAAGGGTATCGTAACCTCTGGTGTAACCTTTTGAGTTGTCACCAAAAGTAACTGATGGACCTTCTTTCTCCACGAAACTTCCAAGCAAATCCTTCAGATTTGTAATGTGTTTCGAACATCCACTATCCATCACCCACATTATTGTTGACGCTTTATTGTTCCTCAGCTGTTTCTCTTGTACCTGCAAAGAGAAACTCGCTTAGGTCCCCAATTTTAATTGGGTCCTGGAGGGTTAGAACCAGTTCCCCCTGGAACTGTGCGTCTCTTTTCCCTGTATACTCGGATGGATTTATCATTCCAGATCACTTTCCCTTCATCATCAACTATAACAACACCTCGGTTATCCTTAGGCTTGTTGTTAGTAGTGATGTTCTGTTTCTTGGGAGGAGTTGGATTTCTCCCATTCTGAGCTTTCGGAGGAGAGGCTTTCCCCTTGTTTTGATGGCGATTCTTATCCTGTTGAATTTGTCTGTGAGGTCGGACACCTTGTTGGAATCTTTGTGGCTGATAATGATTCCAACTACCCGAATGTTGTCTATAGCTGTTCATGCCCTGTTGGTGGTTCATGTTGTGGCATGAATATCTCTAGCTGTTCGACCTGTTCCTTATTGGTTGACTTGGTTGGAACCTCTGGTTGAACTGATGATAGAACCGCTGTTGATTCAGATGATTGAACCCTTGTCGGTTCTGCAGTCGGTTTCATTCTTTCTGATGTTGACTCTGAGGTTGATGCAGAGGTCGGTTCTGATTCTGAGTTCGGTTGCGATTATATCTTCGACGCCTCTGATTCCTCTTCTGACTTTTGGAACATTCCCCCTCGATTAATGTCCTAACCGATGGAACATTTTGTCCTCCATCTACTACTTCTTTACCCTTCTCAGTTGTGGTTCCCTTGGTCGGTTGAGCTTGCTGAGAAGTGGAGGTTGGATTACATTGGGGAGACTCAAGTTCAACTGTGTTAGGTTCGACAATCTTGGCTTCCACAGCTTTGATGAAGGTTGCTGGAGGGATTCTAGTATCCTTGATCACATCATAACCGAGTCCTGACACGTCATCGATCTGTCGGCTGTAACTGATAAGATTCTCGATGATCTTGGATGACTGATATAGCTTGATTAAGTTGTCCTTCTCAGTTTGCAACTCCTTGAGGAGGACAGTTATCTGCTCGGTTTGTCCATCTGACTTCTTTATCAGCTGGTTGATCTGAGCCTCTTGATTTTTCAACTGATCTTGCTGCTCCTTGATCTGCTTCGTCAACTCCTCATCAGTTGGAGCCTTAGCCTCATTCAGTTGACTCTTGAGATTCTCTATCTCCTCGATTTGGCTCTTGATCAGATCGTCCTTTTCGGTTAAGGAATCTTCAAGTTTGGCGAACTGAGCTTGAAGACTCTTAAACTCAACTGATTGCTGATGCAGTTCCTCACTGAGTTCTTGAAAATCACTCCAGGAGGGTTCCAACTCTTCATCCAGTGAATCCTGCATGTTAGAAGTATTGGAAGAATTTAAATTAGCAGGATTAGAGTGTACCTCATTATCATCCTGGTCGGTTCCAAGTGCTATGAGGCATTGATCCTGACTGATAGCGTTGTTGGTGGAAGTCAGCTCATCTTCATCTTCAGTGTCAGTGAAGATGTCCATGTCATCAGCTGCTTCTTCTGCAACCATGGCCTTGTTCTTTCCAGCTTGCTTGGCCCTCAACGCTTCTCTCTCTTTCTTTGAGAGGTCTGGACAATATGCTTTGAAATGTCCTTCCTTGCCGCATTCAAAGCAACCGTTGGTCACAGGCTTTGAGCTGTCTCGAGTTCGGTTTGATTTGTAGAATCGTTTGTATTTCCCGAACCGAGTGTCCATGTCAGCTAGCTTCTTTGACAGGGCGGCTATGCTCTGTTGGAGCTCCTCTCTGCTTGGCTCCTTTGCAGCCGTGTCCACAGATCTTGTTGGCCTTGATGTCCTTGACTTGGAGTAGTCAGCTCGAAGTGCAACTGACTTTGTGGCTGAACCAACATCCTCATGTCGACTCTTCTGAACCGAGGACTGAGATTTTCGTCGGTTCACCTTGTACTCATTTCCCTTTAGAATTGAGAACAATCTTTCAGTTCCCATCTCACCAAGGTCAGCTCGGCTCTCGTGGATATTAGTGAAGGTATCCCACTCAGCCGGTAGAGCTTGTAACACTTTGAGATTGATTTCTCTCAAAGTGTATTTTCCTCTTCGGATGGACTGGATTCTTCTGATGATGTCCATGAACCGGAGCTCTAGCTGATCGATGGTTTCATCAGTTCTCAGGCAGAAGTTGTCAAAGTCTTGGCAGGCATGTGAGAACTTGTTCTCTTTTGTCTCGTCGCTTCCTTCACTCAGCGATGCCAAGATATCCCACATTTCTTTGGCAGTTTCACACTCCTCTATCCATGGCAGATAATCTTGCCCAAGTGTGGACATGATCGTGCTTTGAGCCCAGATGTCCAACTGGCTCACTTTAGCTTCCTCTGGAGTGTAATCTTCTGGATTCTTCTCCACTAACTCCACAGTTGCATCCCATCGTTGGGATTTGTAAGAGTCCGAGTGATTCTTTCTCTGATGACGATTCGTCCGGATGTCAGTACTTATTGCATCTGATGATGCTTTGACAGTAAGATCTTCTTCATCCGAGTTCTCCAGGATGTATAGTTCACAACCGAGAACATGACCACGATCTTATCCTTGACATCCATCTGCACACAACAACAAAAGAAATATGCAAGCAAATATGCACTAGCGTGATAAAAAGATCTGTTCAGTTGACCACTGAAGAAAACACCTCGAATTCACACCTTGTGAAACAGAGTCAGCAGTCTTTTGAACCACTGCTCTGATACCACTTGATGGTCCCGATACGAGTTCTGGTGTATGGGGGGGGGAATACACCATATCAAACTTTTTAAAACAACCCCCTAAAAATTAACTCAACTGAGTAAAGCAGCTCAGTTGGAATCACAACCGAGTAAGAAACACTCGGTTGGAAGTGATGTGCTATGCGGAAAGTGGTGGAAATAAACTCGTATAAAAACAACTCACGCTTTTATGCACGGTTGGTTAAGAACCAAGACAGTTGAGAAAGAGTGCAGTTTGTATGCAGGTTAGATAGTCAGTTGAATATGCAATAAGATAACTGAAAATAAACACAACACACATAGAATTAACGTGGTTCGGAGAGAACTCCTACGTCCACGGGGAGTTGTGAGTCCACACAACTCAGTCCAAGTTCTTCTGGACAAACCACACAGCTTACGCGGGCTGTGCAACCGTTAAGGATAAGTTTGCGGGTACTTATCAACCTTACAGTTTAGTTTTCGGGTACTAAACAACCTATCTACTCAATTCCGGGAAGAGTAGGGTCCTAACACTCCTTTTGAGAGGAAGTGTAAAAAAGATGGATTCCAGCTAAAAGCTCGAACACGAAGTGAGCTTTGATCTAACACTCTATGAACTCTCACAAAGTGATGTTCTCAAGGTTGGATCTAAAGACACATAAACTAATTCTAACACTCTAGAACTCTCAACAAGTGATGTTCTAAGAGGATAACTAGTTAAGCTTGAATGCAGAAAGAAGTTGTTCTTTGCTTGAATATTTCTTCTTGCACTAGTTCATCTTGTGTGTGTCTTCTTTTTTTCTCTGTGAATGAAGGCCTCTATTTATAGGCGGAGAGAATCAACTAGCCTTTGGAGGAGCTGTTGATCTCTGTTCTTTGAAAGCAATGGCTTGTCTCTCATCTCTGCAGACTTTCCGGATTTGGCAACTGCGTGCTTCTGCTTTCTATCTGAGACAGCCTTGTGTTGGGCCAAATGAGGTAATGACAGAGAGTCAAACCTTCACGTGACTTCCTTATTTGAAATTCAAATCTTAACAACAGACTTCCAACAAGGAGTGGTCGGTTAAGACTTTCGATCTTCAACTAACTTGTTCTTCAGCTGATGTTCTATCTGACTGCTAACAGTTGAACTCTCAGCCGACTTCAACTTCATGCTGTTGATCTTCTGGGTTGAGTTCTACAACTGATGTTTTGAAACTAAACGCACAGTTGTCTTCCTTGTATCTTCTCCCTCTTTGAATTCACATGGAATGAACGCTCAGTTGTTTTCCTCACAACTGATGTTCTATCTCTTGAGTGTAACTTCTCCCTTTCTCAATGCTTCATATGATGAACCCTCAGTTGTCTTCCTCACAACTGATGTTCTATCCGAGTGAAGCCTTGTTGCCGTCTTCAGCTGGAGTCCTGTAAAGATAAAATCTTAACAATGCTCAAACAGCGAGCCTAACTACTAAAATTAGGATTTGGCAACATCTACTCGGTTGGGGTCAGTTGGTTTTGGAATCAATCAAAACTTTTACTTAAATTTCCCAACATACAAGCTTCCAGCCCTATGCCCATTTGCATCGTATCGCCATCTCAACAACAGATTTTCCATCATATTTGCCCAGCATCCACCTATTCTTCCCTGCACATTATCTCTCGACTTGCGTGTCCTCCCAGACACATATTGACTCGATAAAGACTAAAAACACAAGAAAAACACAAGAAAAGATGGACACAAATATGGGTTCATCACGAGCAGAAGCACCAGGAGTTGCAGCTTCTTGTAAAGTCTTGCTAATGTTCTTCCATAAACTGGAAGTGAAAGGAAAATTGGTACGATTTTTTGCCTCCTCATTAGTTGTTCCCAAAATGCGCTCTTGCTAATCTGCGCTACATCTTCTTTTTGTTGATGCCAAAAGGGAAAAGTGGAACAAACAGTCACCTTGAAAGTTTTGTTTTGGTTGCCACATCTTTGTTGATGCGACCTCAGGTGAACTAAAGCAGGAATGAAGATCAAGGAAGGCTGTTGAAGGTTCAAGAAAAAGCGCATGACCTCAGCCTCCAGCCTTAATATAAAAGAGTTGCACGAAGACCTTCTTGAAGGATAAGAAGGAGTCGAAGACGAAGAGGAAGACCTTAGAGTAGGTTAGAATGTTAGGACTGTTGTATTTTTCAACTTTGTAGTTATTAAGAAACTCAGTTGTAACTGTAATCACTCCCCAACTTGTTATCTATAATAATAAGTTGCTGGTTTTAAAAGGTCTTATTAGCTTCACTTGATGACTACTATCTCGTTGTCCAAGTTTGAAGTTAATTTATATATTTATCTTGTGCTAACCCTTTTCCTCTAATAGACTAGAACTCAGTTCGTCTTTAAGTTAAATGATATCAATTTTGTGGTATCAGTTAGGAAAGTTAGGTGGTGTCAGTTTAGAGTTTTGACATCATAAAAAAGAAGGAAATTGTTGGAAAAATTAGTAAAGGTTTTGATTTATACCAAAACCCAACTGACCCCAACCGAGTAGAAGAAAGCCACCAGTTTGAACCTAGCTACAGGTTACTGTTTGAGCGTATGAATTTTTATCTTTACAGGATTTGAGTAGAAGAAATCAGCCATAATGAAGAAGGCAGTTCTGAACTTGGTCAGTTGTTCGCTAATTTCTTTCACACCGCAAGTGCACATGTGTAATTGAGCACAAGGAAGCAAGGTTGTATTCCACAGGGATTGCATTAATTCTAGCAAGTACTACTTTCAATCGTTTTTCCTCTATTTAGACTTCCGAGCTTTAATGATTTAATTAAACTAATGCTGCAAGTAATTAAATAAACATAACAAAAGCAAAAACAAAAGTAAGGAAAGTAATTTGGACTAGAATAAGAGAAAGATTATCCCAGGGCTTCGATTTCAATGAACACTCAAATTAAAATTCAATTCAATTAATTAATTGGTTTGTTAGACTCGACTCTTACTAAGACAATCACAAAATTAGTTAAACCATATTCTCGTACTACCTAACCGTGGATTACTCACTAGGGTTTTCGTCTTCGACAAACATCATAAGCAAGTAACTCCAAAAAGATCCTAAGATTAAAGCCCTCACACAAAGCCTTTCCCTCTTGGTGATTTCGCAGTGTGTGTCCTATACTCCAGTTCATGCATTAACCCTCATCTCCTCGACTGTTGAATTAACACAACTAATTATGATAAATTGGTGATCAATCAACTAGCATGCGAGACAAATCAATTAAACCAAAATCAAATCCAAGTATTCATCTACTCTCTAACCCTAGGATAAAAGGAAATTAGTTACTTATAGACATCATAGACAATATCAAATAAATAACATAAAAACCGTAGGCGAATCCGTAGTTCTTGATGCCTCTTCTTCTCTTCTTCCAATCTTCAAAACTATTCCAAGAAAATAAATCTAAACTAACCTAATCTAAAATAATAAAAGAAAAGGATAAGAAATTAAAGGGTTAAAGGAGAGATGCCTAGATGTATTTTGGAGGAGTATATATAGCTAAAAATCTAACAAAAATCGTGGATGGATCAAATCCTAACTAGGAAAAGAGTTAGAACCAAAATAGGGAAGTTTTTAGGCCAAACCGCCTCACCATGATGTCCGTGCATGCGTTCGTATGCCGGACCGCATGTGAAATGCGAAGAAAAGTCGAAAACGGGAGCTCCATGCGGTTGTCCATGCGGTCGCATGCCGGACCACATGCGACTGTGCATGGGCGCAACAATTTTCAATCGGCTCGTTCTCCCTCGTTTCAACTCCGATTTTGGATCCATTTTTGCCTACAAACTCCTATCGAGCTGTAATTTCATCCTGTCATGCTCAATTTACATAATTGTGTCTCCAATTTTCTGCAAAATAAAACAAAGTACGAACGAGCATCATATTTCACAAATTAACAATACTTAAGCACAAAACTCATTACGAACATGATTTCTCAATATAAATTAATATCAGTTAAGCTTATAAAGATGAGAAAATATATGTTTATCATCAGTCAGACCACAACTCAGCTGATTACATAATTGACCATGCAGTTCAAGAGTGAAGAGAAGTTGTGTAGAAGTCACACGTCACAAACCTGAGAAGAGAAGACTTTAAAGACGTTGAAGGAAGAAGAGTTAAAGTCCAAATTCAAATCTACTCTGAAGCACAAGACAGTCTAGAAACTTACTACAAATGGACCGACCACAGAGACGCGCATAAAGCGAAGGTCGCAGTTACCATTTTAGGAAAGTTTACAGTAAAGCAGGTGGCGTGCCATGCTTTTGGTAGAGATCAAACGGCTCTTTCCAACGACTAGTTTAATCTCCCCCTTTATAAATAGAGGTCACCCCATCGCAAGCAAAAGACAAGAAACTCACGTGAAGAAGAAGATTAGAGCAAAGAAGAACTCATCCCTCGCGAAGCAAGAGCAAGTTTCTGTCGAAGAACAAGTCAAAGTAGAGTGACCAGTCCTTCTCCTGTTCTTCCCATCTAACTTCTCAAAAAGCCCTTTCTTTGATTGAGTCTAGAATCTAGGTTCTTGCACATTATCTAAGTAGATTCTCTCCCAAAAGATCGAGTCTGTAAGCTTTAGAAAGAAGCCTCCACTTCTCTCAAAGTAGTAGAAGGCTTCATAGTTGGAAAAACCCCCAACCCCAAAACCTCAGGTTTGTCTTTGAACCCGCAATCAAAGACACTAGGTCCCTTAGAACCCGCAATCTAAGACTAGGTTGTACACTTGCCCGCAAAAGTGTTGTAAGGTTTGGTTCGAACCCATAATCGAACTGGTTAGGTTGGTTGGTACCCGCAAATCAAGTGGAACATTTGATAAGCACGTGTAAGCTTATCTAGTGGATTACTTCCCCAAAAAAGAAGTCGTGGACGTAGGAGGTCAATCTCTGAACGACGTTAAAATATTGTGTCATTTACTTTCAATATTTTACTTTTCAGTTATCTAACCACTTAACTCTGCATACAAAATGCATGTATTCAAACTGCACTAAATTTTTGGAACTTGACCTTCCCCGTTTTCATCAGGTTTCAGTTTAAGTAACGAGCTTTAAATTACCACCAACTTCCGCATAGCTTAACTCTTTGAAACCTCAGTTAGACCACACAGTTGAGTGCCCTCAGCCAAAAAAGTCAGTTGTGCGCCTAACTGTGTGATCAGCTCCAACTGCCTCTCTTAGTTGTTGAGCGAACTGACCTGAGCAATTTTCTCAATGATTTGATTTCAAGTTTGAAAAATCGCTATTGGTGCTTCCCCCATACACCAGTTACTCGTTATCGGAACCATCAAGTATGTTGAGGAAAACATTAATGTTATTGATTAATGAATTATTCTTTATCTTGTATAAAATAATTTTCTTTTTTAATTTATAAAAGAAATAGTTTGAGAAAGGCAAACAACACACGTGATTATCTACTAGTTTTTTAAAAGGGATAAAACTTATTTTAATCCAATTGAATCGGAAGAAGAATTGTCCCTAAACTGCTGGAAAGTTACTAGTTCAAACGGACCTAAGCTACGCTCTACAAATTGCATTAATGCTACTTTAATAGTTGATCGATAAGCATGCATGGTATACAACCAAGGGCGGAGTCGAGGGGCAGTGGGGTCACTGGACCCCCCCTGGAAATTTTTAAAAAATTCACTGTATATATGTATTCTTCAATTTTCTGCAGATGAAAGAAGGAGGTTGAAGAAGAAATGGAAGTTATCGTGCATAAGCAGAGGGAGGAGAGAGAATCGCGTGGGGTAGGGTATTCATTTGAATTTTTTAATAAGATATATAGACATGGCCCACATATATTTTAACCTCTTGACTTTTCTTTGTCTTATTCCTTTTAAGAGATTTCCTCTATTATTTACTTTCACAATTGTTTCTATACACCGGTTGTATACTATATAACTGGGTTTATATGACCTGCTGACCTGTGAAACCAACCCATAAGTCGGGCGCGTGGGGAACACGCGCCCTCACGGCGCGTCCACACGCCCAGAATTTTTTTTTTCTTTTTGCGTTGATTATTAATATATTAATTACATTTGTGGATACATTTCGCCAAGTGGTCCGCTAGCCCAGCGGCAATGGTACTCCCCTCCAAGGCAGTCCACCTAGGTTCAATTCCTAGGTATTACAATTCTTTATTATTTTATTTTTCATATTCTGCATTCTTTTTGTGTGTGTATGTTTTTTTTTTTCCTTTTTGTCTTCTCCTAATTCTTTTTATTTTCCTTTGTTTTTTTAATTTTAAAATTATTATTTTTAATTATTTCACTTATTAATAAAGCAATAACAAATATTAGTTACTTATTTTTTTACATTTACCTTTCTTTGTTCTTTTCTTATTCTTTCTCTTTGTTTTAGTTTCTTTTCCTTTCTTTGTTTTCTTTTCTTAATTATTTTCATTTATTTATAAATTAATAATAATTATTATTTATTTTTACAACTATTACTTTTGTTTATGACAATGTTTACTTTTATTTACGATAATTTGTACTTATCATTTTTTAGTTAAGTAATTGTTGTCGTTAAGAAAAGTAACTATTGATATGAAGAAAAGTAATGTTTTACACTCATTACTTTTTTTAATGATAATATTGACTATTATTCACGACAACTTGTACTTTTAATTACTTGATAAAGTAATTATTGTCGTGAGTAAAAGTAATCATTGACATGAATAAATGTAATGCTTAAAAAATATAACTTTTCTTCACGGCAATATTTACTTTCATTCACGACAACTTGTACTTTTAGCAATTCTGTCAAGTAATAATTAGCATAACGAAAAATAATCATTGATATGAACAAAAGTAACATTTCAAAAATATTACTTTTCTTCACGACAATATTTACTTTTATTCATGACAACTTATACTTTTAATAATTCGGTCAAGTAATAATTATCGTAATGAAAAATAATCATTGATATGAACAAAAGTAACATTTCAAAAATATTACTTTTCTTCATGACAATATTTACTTTTATTCATGACAACTTATACTTTTAATAATTCGGTCAAGTAATTATTATCGTAATGCAAAATAATCATTGATATGAACAAATTTAATGTTTTAAAAATATTACTTTTTAAATATAAATAATTTTAAAAAATAAAAAATTTAAAAATGAATAAAATGAATAATTGGACACAACATAATAAAAGAAATTAAGAAAAATGGAAAAAAAATGAAAATTACTTAAAAAAAAGATAATATGAAGAATAAATAATAAAAAAATAAAAAAAATTAGAAACAACAAATAAAAATAAATAACAAGTAAGAAACAACATAATGAAAAAGAAAAATTAATAAAAGAATCGAAAAAACGAAAAAGAAAAAAATAAAAACAAAGAAGGCTTTAAAAACAATGCCTATAAATTAATATATGTACATCTAAATGTAAAAAAGAAGCAGTAGCCTAGTGGGCTTGAGCTACAGCTTAGAGTCTTGGGAAGGTTGTGGGTTCGATTTTTCTCAAGCGCGTAGCATTTAAATTTTTTTTTTTTATGGTATACAACCAGGTCAGCCGGGTCAAACCTGCACAGAAACACACCCCATTTACTTTTATCTTTAACACAGTTTATGCAAGATTTCCACTTATTCCTAATTTTTAATATACATATGTATAATTTATGATATTAAATTTTCTAAAATACTAATTATGGAGTTTCGATGAAATTTTTATAAATTTATAATAGAGATGGGTTTTATATTTATTTGCAAAATATAGAGGTATTTATGAAAAGAATATTCATACTTTCATTTTTTAAATAAGTTTTTTTCTTTTAACTTGTTTCTCAGTGATATGATTATTATACCAAAACGAGAAGTATTACATAATAAATTGTGATTTAAATTATTTTGCTAGGTATGAAATATGGTGTAAAAAGATCAATGTTGTTGATATGCTACCCACAATACCCTCATATGATTTAAAAACATTATTTTCGTATACTCAATTTATTATGTAAAAATGATGTTAGTTAAAAGCACGAATAGATGTTGATCTGCTACACACAAAATCCTCGGTGGAAAAAGTCTACTTTTGGCTTTGCTAATTAAGCTATTATGTAGAGGTTTTAGATTATGAATTATAGAAGAAACATATTATGATTAGTGAAGCAATCATGTTTACTTACTTTGTTTATTTGACTTTTGTTAACTTATTGGCATTATAATTATGTTAATAAAATCATTAATATTATTTATTTTCATTTTAATATTAATTTATTTAATAAAATAAATTGGACCTTTCTGAGTCGAAATCCTAGCTCCGTCCCTATATACAACGATTGCAATATTTATGACGTCCAAAGTCATAATATGAAAAATATATATAATTTGGTAGTAATTGTGTACCTCTTAAAAAATTAGTATCCTATCCGTCTCGTTCAATAAATCTCATTTGAGATGGACACGCAGATTAAGAAAAAGAGAGTTAGATGATAAAGAATGTGATTAAGGTAGTATTTTATTATTGATGTTAAAGTGGGTTGAGTGAAAAAATATCAATAAAGTAAACAACACTATTCACGTTTGAGTGTAACATAAAATGAGTTTTAGTGTATTAATCTTTATCAAATAAGGGAATTGAAATTATTGAATGGGACATTCGAAATAATAAAATGAAACTTATTGAATGGGACAGGGGGAGTATAGACCATCCTTCAAGAAAAAGAATTATATAGTATATCATAAGATTAGAAACTTAATTATATGAAAATTCCGTTGAAAACTAGTAATTGCCCAAAAAAAGTGACAGAATATGGGGTCCCATGATGAGTATATAAAATACTAGAGTTGGTAAGTGAATCAGATTAACCTTTTTAATGTAAACTTTAAGAAAGTTTGGGTGGGAAAACTAGAGGCAATAACTTTCCTCACCAATAATAATGATTTATATATTGCTTTTCCCGAATGTATGAATAAAAACTGTCTGCTGACGTTTTAGCAATGCAATTTTTTCTTTTTTGTTACCGTAATATTTAATTTCCTAAAAAATCTCAATAACCAAATTGTGAAAAAGAACTCTCCACAATATTTTCACAAATTCCTAGGCTTGCCTTCAAATCGCCAACTTTGATTATAACCGGTTTTTTTTAAAACGTAGAACATGATTATCAAATTCCAACTTTCGATATTTTTCTAACAAAATATATACTTTTATTATAAAACGGATTCGATTTGTTTGACAAATTTAATTGAAAATATATTTGTTGGGAATAAATTAACAAATATGATACTCATTATGATACTGTTAAAAATTTATCACTGTAAAGTTTCCAATAACTAGTAACATGAAAAACTTGGCAAGTTATTATGCGTGTCAAATAAAATGTCATTTATTTTTTTGAATGCTTAATGATTACACACCAAACTTCTATCTCTAGTGAAAATTTTTATTGCAGTGTATTATAATTAAAGGTTACCAATTTTCAATACAGTTATCCATAAAATTCTTTATCGAAATGGGAGATGACGTTTATCTTACATCCAAATATCCAATAACTTCTCCCCAAATCCGACCCACCAAGGAGTTGAAGGACTCTCTCTCTCTGTCTCTCTCTCTTATTCTCTCTCTCTCCGGTTCCCCACCCAACCCACCAACCATGCATATGTACCAGTTCCACATTATTCCACGTGTCGCAATAGCAGCCCTCAATTCCCATGCTCATCCAACGACCCGGATTCGTTTTCAACTAACACACAATGCCGATTGTACCTCTATTTAAACAAACCGAAATTAGCTCAACAATCAGGAAGTTGAGCTTAGCTAAATTTTCACAAGCTTTGCAAAATTTCCTACCCCATTTCTCTTCTTCAAGATTTTCTTACTACAAATAGTATTATACTAATATCTTTCTAAAACAAATAAAATCCAAGAAATGGAAAATGCAACTGAAAGTAGTCTGTGCGGTCAATCAAGACACGAGGATCCGCTGATGTGGAAGGCGGCGGCGGAGTCGATGGCCGGCAGCCACCTCGATGAGGTGAAGCGCATGGTGGAGGAGTACCGCAAGGCGGTCGTCCGGCTGGGCGGGGAGACGCTAACTATAGGTCAGGTGGCGGCGGTGGCCAGCCGAGAGACGGCGGTGAAGGTGGAGCTGGCGGAGGCGGCGAGGGAGGGCGTGAAGGCGAGTAGCGATTGGGTGATGGAGAGTATGAATAAAGGGACGGATAGCTATGGCGTCACAACGGGCTTTGGTGCTACATCACATAGGAGAACCAAACAAGGTGGCGCCCTACAAAAGGAACTTATTAGGTATTTTAAATATTTTACGAGTCCAATAATATTTCAAATAATATTTTTATCGTTCAGTACGTTTTATGTGACGAGAGAAATCTCTAGTTGCTATTTGAAAATATGATTAATATTTGTATATTCATAAAAGTACTAGATAATAATATAGGTGGAGAATGATTATACGTGTATGTAGCACTAGTTTTATCATGACTATGTATGCTATTGAAGAAATTATTTTGATTTATATTGGAACTATTATTGGATGAATGATGGATAGGGTTAGGTGGGGATATTTAAGACTAACTTACAATATCCAACTTTTTCTATGATATTGTCTGCTGTCCTAGGTGGAAGGCATTTATTCTTATTTTCTTAGCCTATGTTTAGACACATAAAAATAATAACGGATGGAAATATGCACAACGGATATTGATTCATTACATAAAAATATAACATATAATATATTCTCTACTAAACATATTATTAGACATGGTCGTTGCATGCTATGTGCTATATAGATATAGAGATATTATTGAAGGCATATTTTCGTTTGTAGAAATTTGATGTACTAATTTGTTACTACTATTTTAGGAAATCCACTTTATTACTCTTTGCTGTGCTTTTAATTTTGTTTAGATCATAAGCATTATAATATATTATACATATTGTTAATATAATTTTATTATCATTAATTCAGAAATAGATCTAGTACATATATACACACCTCATGATATATCATGTTCAGTAGTGAAATAATTTAATCAATCTTGAAAAGTCAGTAAACTAGCTATTGACATAAAAATATTAAATAGAATACACATTTGATTATTATAATTTCACGAAAATATTAGATGATTGAAGAACATTTACTTTTTTAGTACAGTGTCGATGGTTTTGTTAACTGGTAAGCCATGCAGGCTTCATTGCTGCACGTCATGTTTTTATGTTTCTCCTCTATTACATTATTTTGTATCGTAAATACACAGAGCTAATCGGCCTACAAGAATCGTATCTTTTCAGTGTTTGGTAAAAAAAAAAAAAACTTTTTTTTACAGGCCCTGAGAGAAAGGACCACAACTTTACATATATATTGTACTCACGTACAAGTTCAATATATCACAAATGACCACATTGGCAATATACACAAATAAATAATTAAATTCTACAAATTTATTGATTTTTGCTTAAATACTCAATCAAAAATTAATTTTTACACAAATAAATGATTATATAAGCAAGAATATCAACTCTTCTTTCTTTTGTCATATAATATCTCTATTTTCTTTTTAATGTGTAAAACAATCACATGTACAAATATAGTAGTCATATAGAACGAAGAGTTGATATTCTTGTTTATTTTATCATTTATTTGTGTAAAAAATAATTTTTGAATGAGTATTTAAGCAAAAAATAAAAAAAAAAATTGTAAAATATAATCATTTTGTTGTGTATATTGCCTATGTGGTTTAATACATTTGTGATATATTGGAGTTGTACCGTGTACAAGATATATGTGTAATTGTATAATTTTTCTCCGAAACAATTCCATAATGATTTTTAACAGAACTTATTTATGTATCATTGTTTAAATTTACATACTGTTTTACTAATATATGTCATACATATAATTATGATATCATTCAATATAGGTTTCTGAACGCCGGAATATTCGGCAAGGACACCGATTCCGTCCACACCCTGCCTCCCTCCGCCACAAGAGCCTCAATGCTAGTAAGAATCAACACGTTGCTCCAAGGCTACTCCGGCATAAGATTCGAAATCTTGGAAGCCATCGCCAAATTCATCAACCTCGGCATCACCCCATGCCTACCTCTAAGGGGGACCATCACCGCCTCCGGTGACCTGGTCCCACTCTCCTACATCGCCGGTCTCTTACTGGGCCGGCCCAATTCCAAGGCCATCGGGGCCAACGGCGAGGTCCTTGATGCGGGCCGGGCCTTCTCCCTAGCGGGCCTCACGGGCTTTTTCGAGCTGCAGCCCAAGGAAGGGCTCGCGCTTGTGAACGGCACCGCAGTCGGGTCGGGCCTAGCCTCTATAGTCCTGTTTGAGGCCAACATTCTCTCTGTTCTATCCGAAGTTATATCAGCTGTGTTTGCTGAAGTTATGCAAGGAAAGCCCGAATTCACAGATCACTTAACTCACAAACTCAAGCACCATCCGGGCCAGATTGAGGCAGCTGCAATAATGGAACACATTCTTGATGGAAGCTCATACATCAAAGAAGCACAAAAGATACACGAAATGGATCCATTGCAGAAGCCTAAGCAAGACCGGTACGCCCTCCGCACGTCTCCACAATGGCTCGGCCCGCAGATTGAAGTGATTCGGGCCGCGACCAAATCCATCGAGAGAGAGATCAACTCTGTCAACGACAACCCGTTGATCGATGTTTCTAGAAACAAGGCCTTACATGGAGGCAATTTCCAAGGCACTCCCATTGGAGTTTCCATGGACAACACTCGTTTAGCCATTGCTTCAATTGGGAAGCTCATGTTTGCTCAATTCTCCGAGCTGGTCAACGACTTCTACAACAACGGATTGCCCTCGAATCTTTCCGGAGGGCGTGATCCGAGCTTGGACTACGGATTCAAAGGAGCCGAGATCGCGATGGCAGCTTACTGCTCCGAGCTACAATTCATGGCTAATCCGGTTACGAGCCATGTTCAAAGTGCAGAGCAACACAATCAGGATGTGAACTCATTAGGCCTCATTTCAGCAAGAAAAACAGCCGAGGCAGTCGACATTCTGAAGCTCATGTCTTCGACATTCTTGGTTGCACTATGCCAAGCCGTTGATCTTAGACATTTGGAAGAGAATCTCAAGATATCGGTGAAGAATGCAGTGAGCCAAGTTGCTAAGAAGGTCTTAACAATGGGGGAAAATGGAGAGCTCCATCCATCAAGATTTTGTGAGAAGGATTTGCTCAAAGTTGTGGAGAGGGAGAGTGTTTTTGCCTACATCGATGATCCCTGCAGCTCGAACTACCCCTTGATGCAGAAACTAAGGCAGGTGATGGTTGATCACGCGCTAGGAAAAGGCGATGTGGAGAAGGAGTTGAGCAGTTCTATATTCTTGAAGATCGGTGTGTTTGAGGAGGAATTGAAGGCCCTTTTGCCTAAAGAAGTGGAGAGTGCTCGTGTCGAGTTGGAAAATGGTAGGCCATTGATTGAGAGCAGGATGAAGAAGTGCAGATCATATCCACTGTATAAGTTTGTGAGGGAGCATGCAGGGACTAGTTTCTTGACAGGGGAGAAGGCGCGGTCGCCCGGTGAGGAGTTTGAGAAGGTATTTAGAGCTATATGTGAAGGGAAACTCATTGATCCATTGATGGACTGTCTCAAGGAGTGGAATGGTGCTCCTCTTCCAATCTGTTGATGATGCTGTTCATAATGCATCTTCATGCTATGTTCTAACATGTTGTATGCTAAGTAAACTTAAGCAAAATTTGCTCTCTTTCTCTCTATAATTTTTACTCTTCTTGATTGCATTGAAGTTGAATATGTGGAGATATATATATATATATATCTGTAAACTGAAACTGAAAGCTGTTGTTTTCACCGTAAGTATATGTGGAAATGTAAATGGAATCTTTTTTATATTAAGCGCTAGCGGCTTTATTTACCTTTTTCAATCTATTTCTCGTCTCTTATTATTTTTGTATTACGGATATGCATTAACTTGTGTTATATTTTCAATTTATTTCCATCTTTCCCTTCATTTCTTTTGAATTTTCCTACTTTCGATTCATTTTAATTTGCTTGGAACGAGAATAAAATCAATTTATTTTTGACAAAAAATTGGGTGCAACTGTTCCACCGTAGAACACCCGTCCATTTGACCAGACCCGCCCTGACCCGATGGGTTTGACCCGGTCAAACCCCCCTTGGACCAGTTTTTTTTTTTTCTTTTTTAATTTTTTTTTTCAATTTTTTTTATTGTTTGCCGCTTCTTCTATGATCAAGATTCGAGCGAGGGAAGCCGAAGGCCTCGGAACGAGCCGAAAAAGTTCAAATTATTGCTCGCCGATTATCCTTATTTTAGTAATCGGAGCGAAGGCGTAACCGTAAAATCAAAGCCGAAGGCGGAGCCGGGAAAAATAATCTAGAAACTAAAAAACAAAATTAAAAATTAAAAGAAAAAGGGCGTATGGGTGTCACGCGCCTGGTCGGAATGGCGCGTGGTGGATCGGGGCAGGTCGGGTTGTGGGCAAATGAGTGCAGACTTATGCACCCAAGCCCTTCTCATTTTTTTTTGGCCCAACTTGCCCCTCCTTGGCCGGCCCACACATTTCTCCTTTACTCGGCCCACATTCGTAGCCGCACAGGCGTAGTAAATAAGCGTGCCTTAACTAGTCAATTTTGGAGATGTTCAAGTTATGTCAAAAGTTTGAAGCATATTCAATTACTTGAACTTTTATTTTCTCGTGCACTCGAGTTTCAAAAAAAAAGAATAATAATAATAATAAATAAATCTTGCATTTGTTAATATATTGTGGATAAGGATGAAAAACGAGTTGCGTTAACCTTTTTTTTTTTTTAATATTGTGGAAACCTACAGCCGTTATTTTCGGTGCGCATTGGGTAAACTCTCGTCTTTTGTGTAGTAGCCTGCAAACCACACAGGGCAGGTAAATCACACCTTTTAAGTACAGGTGTGATAGGCTCGACCTATAGAGACGCTTTATGAGATTCGAACCTGAGACCTCTCAGTATTAAGCGCTCACTTTTTACCACTAGATCATCTTCAAGAAGACAAAAAAATAAGAAAATGGAAAACCTTGAAATTTGGGGATATGGTTGTTTACTTTGCGTGGAGCCTATTGAAATGGAACATTTAAGAATGTATGAGTAACTCAAATCAAATGAATCGTTTTTGAGTTAGTGTAATTTCCAATATTTATATTTTACAACAAATCAAAATTTATGTATACTAATCCTGGACATATAAAATATATAATTTTGAAAGAGCAGATAGGTTTTTTTAACAAACAAAAAAGATTAGTTATCGATTGAAAGAAGAGAAATATGAATTTTTGATGTGCTTGCTTACCAGTTGTGAGCTAAAAACATCACAAGAAAGAGAAAGAAAATCACTAAAAAATCATGCCGTTTGATATAAAAATAATGGCAAATTCTCCTGTGAGACGCGCGGCGTGTGTGGTGCACGCGTTATATATTTTTTTTTAATTTTTGATTTTTTTTATGCAATAAGCTCATATGCACACTGTTGGGAAATTTAAGTAAAGTTTTGATTGATTCCAAAACCAACTGACTGAAGGGTTGTATACGAAAGCAAGACTTTTGTTTATATACAATTGATATTTATTTCACTATAATTCTACTATCTGAAATATTTATTATTGCATTATTATTATTTGTCCAATTATCTCAATATCATAGATTATATAGTGTGTTGTAGATCACAGAAGATTATATTATCGGCATTTTATGAGATATAAACTAATATTCACAATTGAGACAACTTGGGCGAGTTGTTGGTTTAGATTGTAGCATAATAGTATTAAATAGTTTATCTTGACTATTTATTTATGCTAGTACGTTGATCGTATTGAAAGGATCACAGTGAGATTAATTCTCTGTTCTGAATTATTGAGAATTAAAGATCTCGGTGACTTAAATAGTCTTAACCTTAATTGGGCTTATCAGTATGAATAAGTGTCTGACTATTGCTTTGATCTATTATAAATGAGAACTTAATAGTAGTTCAAAATTTCGTATTTTGGGCGGTAGCAGTTCTTATTTGATATTGATAGAGCTGCAACAAGGATCCGTGTCCTATGCATAATGGGATGATGATATCCTCTTGAGGAACTTAATAAGTTTATCGTATTAAACCCTGCAGGTGGAATTAGTTCCGATACGGTAATAAGTTTAATTGGTAGCACTCGGGATAATTATTTAGTAAATAATTAATTGGTTAATTAATTGCTGTCAGAAGTATTTAATTAATTAATGGATATTCGAGAATTTTAAACACGGAGATTAATTAAGTCTAATACTAGCCCCGACTCAACTAAATAAATAAGAGGGTAAGTCAGTATTAATTCTTTAGTGGAATGAATTAATATTTATATCTGATTTATATTTCTGGGCTGAATAGATTAAATCAGATATTATCGGGCCAATCTTATTTAAGCTAGTAGATCCCTGAACTGGCCCAATGGCCTGTGTCTCTAGTGGGCTATGCGCCTGTCTCCTACGGCCTGTTAGGGTTGTCTAGGTTCAATGAATGTGAGCAGTTATCTATCTATAAATACAAGGCTCATAAGACTCATTACTTACTTGCATTCTAAGCAACAAAACCCTAGAGAGAGAGAGAACTGGCGCCGCCTCCCATAGTGAGAGAGAGAGTACGAGGTCGATCCCATCCATCGTCGTATTCTAGCCGGGAACAGTTCAGAAGGTCAACTCTGGAGTCGTTGTGCATCAAATTCGCAGGTATTTCGAACAAACATCCTATGATTGTAATTAAATTCATAGGAGCATGCTAGGTATGGATTTTGTATGTGTTTGTTAGATATCCATAATTGATCCATGGGTAAAGAACGGATTGGTTTTCAATAACCGGTTCCTACACTGACCCCAACCGAGTAGATGTTGCCAGATCTTAATGTTAGTATTTAGGCTCGCTGTTTGAGCAATGTTGAGATTTTATCTTTACAGGACTCCAGCTGAAGACGGCAACATGGCTTTACTCGGATAGAGCTTCAGATGGAAACTCGGATGGAACATCAGATGTGAAGCCAACTGATCGGATATAAAACATCAGGTGTAAGAAAAACAACTGAGCGTTCAAGATACAGAACATCAGATGTAAGAAAGACAACTGAGCATTCAAGCCAACTGTTCAGATGGAACATCAGTTGCAGGACTCAATCTGATAGATCGACAACATGAAGTTCAAGGTAGCTAAGGGTTCAACTATTCCTCTTCAGACAGAATGTCAGATGAAGGTAGCGATCAGATGGAACATCAGCTGAAGACCACTCGGATGAAGATTGAATGTCTCAACCGACCAACCAATGTTGAAAGACAAAGGTTGAAATTTGAATTTCAAATAGGAAGTCACGTGAAGGTTTGACGTTCTGTCATTACCTCATTTGGCCCAACACAAGGTTGTCTCAGATGGAAAGCAGAAGTTCACAGTTGCCAAATCGGGAAAATCTGCAGAAATGAGAGACAAGCCATCACTTTCAAAGAACAAAGATCAACGGCTCTTCCAACGACTAATTGATTCTCTCCGCCTATAAATAGAGGCCTTCATTCATTCATTCATCAAGACTGAAGACAGAGCATAGAGCAAACAAACGAGCGAAAGAACAACTTTATACTGCACACAAGCTAAACTGAAAATATTCTCTAAGAACATCACCAATTGAGAGTTCATAGAGTGTTAGAATCTGTCTTGGTGTTTTCGATCTTAGTTTGAGTCTTCATTTGTTCAAGCTTAGATCCTAGCTCACTTCTTTGTTAGAGCTATCAGTTGGAAAACCCACCCTTATACACATCCCCTAAAAAGGTTGTTAGGATCCTGCTCTTCCCGAAATTGAGTAGAAAGGTTGATAAGTACCCGCAAACTTATCTGTAAGGTTAATAAGTACCTGCAAACTTATATGTAAGGTTGAGTTGCAAAGCCCGCGTAAGCTTTGTGGTAGCTGTCCTAAAGAATTTGGACTGAGTTGTGTGGATTCACAACTCCCCGTGGACGTAGGAGTTCTCTCCGAACCACGTAATCCCTTTGTGTTGTGTTTGCAATTCAGTTACTTTTTGCATATCCAACTGACCAACTAACCAGCACTCAAAACTGCATCCTTACATTTTTAACTGATTTGGTTATTGACCGACCTTGCATCTGAGCGTGAGTTGTTTATACGAGTTATTGTTGTTTCCACCACATTCCGCACAGCACCACTCTTCCAGCTGAGTCCTCTTACTCAGTTGTGATAGTTTTCAGGGGGTTATTTTAAAATTCCTATCTGGTGTATTCCCCCCCCCCCATACACCAGAACTCGTATCAAGACCATTAAGTAGTATCAGAGCAGTGGTTCAAAAGACTGCTGACTCTGTTTCACGAGGTGTGAATCGAGGTGTTTTTCTTCAGTGGTCAACTGAATAGATCTTTTTCACGCTAGTGCATTTCTGCTTGCATTTGTCGTCTGTTTGTTGTGTGCAGATGAATGTTAGAGACAGGATTGTTGTCATGTTCTCGGTTGTGAACTATACATCCTGGAAGACTCGGATGAAGAAGATTCTGCTGTCCAAGCATCATCGAATGCAACAAGTGATTACATCCAGACCAATCACCATCATGGAAAAAGTTATTCGCACTCCTACAAATCCCAATGATGGGGATGCAACTGAGGTGATGGTTGAGAAAAAGCCAGAAGATTTCACTCCCGAGGAAGCAAAAGTGAGCCAGCTGAATATCTGGGCTCAGAGCACTATCATGTCCACAGTTGGACAAGACTATCTTCCATGGATAGGAGAGTGCAACACAGCTAAGGAGATGTGGGATATCTTGGCATCTCTTAGTGAAGGGAGTGACGAAACCAAGGAGAACAAATTCTCCCATGTTTGTCAAGATTTTGACAACTTCTGTCTAAGAGTCGATGAAACCATTGATCAGTTGGAGCTTCGGTTCATGGATATCATCCGAAGGATTCAGTCTATCCGACGAGGAAAATATACTTTGAGAGAAATCAACCTCAAAGTATTACAAGCCCTACCAGCTGAGTGGGACACCTTCACCAACATTCATGAAAGCCGAGCTGATCTTGGAGAGATGGGAACGGACAGACTGTTCTCAATTCTGAAAGGAAACGAGTACAAGGTGAACCGACGAAGATCAACTCAGCCCTCGGTGCAGACGAGTCGACATGAGGATGTTGGTTTAGCAACAAAGACAGTAGCACTTCGAGCTGACTATTCCAAGCTGTGAATATCAAGAGCAACAAGATCTGCGGACACAGCTTCGAAGGAGCCGAGCAGAGAAGAGCTGCAACAGAGTATAGCCGTCTTGTCAAAGAAGCTAGCTGACATGGATACTCGGTTCGGAAAATAGAAACGGTTCTATAAATCCAACCGAACTCGAGATAACTCAAAGCCTGTGACCAACAGTTGCTTTGAATGCGGCAAAGAGGGACACTTCAAAGCTGATTGTCCAGATCTTTCGAAGAAAGATAGAGAAGCGTTGAGGGCCAAACAAAATGCAAAGAACAAGGCCATGGTTGCAGAAGAAGCAGCTGATGACATGGACATCTTCACCGACACCGAAGATGAGGACGAGTTGACTTCCACCAACAACGCTATCGGAAAGGATCAATGTCTCATGGCATTTGGAACTGACCAGGATGATACTGAGGTACATTCTAATCCAGTTAATTTAAATTCTTCCAATGCTACTAACATGCAGGAAACAGTGGATGAAGAGTTGGAACCATCTTGGGGTGACTTCCTAGAACTCAGTGAGGAACTGCATCAGCAATCGGTTGAGTTTAAGAATCTTTAAGAACAGTTTGCCAGACTTGAAGAATCCTTAACCGAAAAGGACGATCTGATTAAAAGTCAAACCGAAGAGATTGATGATCTCAAAAGTCAACTGTATGAGGCCAACCAAACTAAAGCTCCAACCGATGAGGAGTTGAAGAAGCAGATCAAGGAGCAGCATGAGCAGTTGAACAAGCAAGAGGCACAGATCGACCAGCTGATGAAGAAGTCAGACGCACAGACCGAGCATATAGTTGTTCTTCTCAAGGATCTACAAACTGATAAGGACAACCTGATAAAGCTATATCAATCATCCAAAATCATCGAGAATCTCATTAGTTACCAAAGACAAATGGATGACGTGTCTGGACTCGGTTACGACATGGTCAAGGATACTGGAATTCCACCCGCAACCTTTATCAAGGTTGTGGATGTCACGATTGACAAACCAAATACGGTTGAGTCTGCAACTCCCCAACTTAATCCAACCTCCACGTCACAGCAAGCACAACCAGCTAAGGAAACTGCAGCTGGGAAAGAAAAATGAGCTGTGGTTAGAGAACTGAAGAATCCATCGGTTGGGATAACAACCGAGGGTGAATGCTCCAGGACTCAGAAGAGGAACCAGAGACGTCGGAGATACAATCAGAACCGACCTCAGAAGGGATGGAATCAACCGAACCAACAGGGATT
The DNA here is from genome assembly GCA_029490685.1 of Schizonepeta tenuifolia. Classification (NCBI taxonomy): domain Eukaryota; kingdom Viridiplantae; phylum Streptophyta; class Magnoliopsida; order Lamiales; family Lamiaceae; genus Schizonepeta; species Schizonepeta tenuifolia. Next base: position 88,981,571 of record CM055959.1, read on the forward strand.
TAACCATCAGAATCAACATCGGTTCCATCATCAGAACAACCAGAGGTTCCATCAGAGTCAACCTATGTGGAACAGTTCCAACAGCTGCGAATATTCATGCCACAACATAAATCAACAGTCGGGCATGAACAGCTGTAGTCGACAGTCAGGAAAATGGAATCAGACTCAGCCACAAAGATTCCAAAATGGCGTCCGACCTCATAGGCAAAACCAACAGGGTAAAAAACGTCAGCAAAATAGGGGGAACGCCTCTCCTCCTAAAACCCACAATGAGAGAAATCAATCCCCTCCCAAGAAACAGAACATCAATAATAACAACAAGCCTAAGGATGACCGAGGTGTTGTTTTAGTTGATGGAGAATGAAAGATAATCTGGAATGACAAATCTATCTGAATCTACAGGGAAAAGCGACCCACAGTTCAAGGGGGAACTGGTTCTAACCCTTCAGGACCCAACTAAAATTGGGGACCTAAGCGTGTTTCTCTGTGCAGGAGCAGGAGGAACAGCTGAGGAAGAATAAAGCATCACATACCTTGTGGGTGATGGATAGTGGATGCTCGAAACACATGACAAATCTAAGGGATTTTCTTGGAAGTTTCGTAGAAAATAAAGGACCATCAGTTACCTTTGGTGACAACTCAAAAGGTCACACCAAAGGCTACGGTACCCTTGAAACCAATCTCGTATCTATTCCCAATGTTTCATATGTTGATGGATTGAAGCATAACTTGCTCTCCATCAGCCAATTCTGTGATAATGGTTTCTCTGTTAAGTTTAATGCACAGGGCTGCAAGGTCAAAAATATTAGAACAAAGCAAGTGATATTGTTGGGAAATCGATCCCCAACCGGGAATGTCTACTATGCAGATTGGAATAGTAGTCCTCCTGACACCTGTCGAAGAGCAGTTCAGATGTGAGCTGGCTGTGGTATAAAAGGCTCAACCATCTGAATTTCAAGACAATGAACCGACTTGCAAGACAAGAACATGCAAAGGGTATTCCGAACCTTGTGTTTTCACCAATACATATTTGCAGTGCGTGTCAGCTGGGAAAGCTCGCTAGATCCTCCTTTCGGTTGAAAACGATTCCCTCAACCGATCGAGTATTGCAGCTGATCCATATGGATCTCTTCGGGCCTGTTACACCCAAGAGCATGAATGGTAACAAGTATACACTTGTTGTTACTGATGATTTCTCTAGGTACACGTGGACCATTTTCATGCGTCACAAGAGTGAAACCCGAGATGAGCTACCCAAGCTGATGGATCGGATATCTAACCAACAAGAGATGAAAATCATTTCTATCCGATCATACCGTGGAACCGAGTTCCTGAATGAAACCATCATCGAATACTTCGAGAAGCACGGAATCACTCATCAAACATCGGCTGCGCGTACTCCACAACAGAATGGAGTAGCCGAGCAAAGGAACCGAACGCTGAAGGATGCTGCTACATCCATGTTGACAAGCTCAGCTCTGCCAAAGAGATTTTGGGCTGAGGCAATCAACACAGCTTGCTATACCCAGAACCGGTCTCTTCTGACCAAGCGGTTGGGAAAGACTCCATATGAACTATGGAGACGCAGGAAGCCTGAAATTTCATATTTTCGCGTTTTTGGTTCTAAGTGTTATATTCACAACAATGGGAAGACTTAGTTGAAAATTTTTGACGCCAAGGCTTCGAAGGGCATATTTCTCGGATATGCCGCTCGGATCAAGGCTTATAGAGTTTTTAACAACAGTTCTCGTGTTGTGGAGATAACACCTCATGTTAGTTTTGATGAATCTACTTTTGAGTGCAGGGAACAGGCTAAAGGACAACGAGTAGATCCACATGTTTCACCAGCTCTCACCAGATCGCTGGTTCTAAGGCAGAAGAATCTGGCTGAACCATTGGTATGGGCAACCGAGGATGATGATCCTTGTTCCTCTGAAGATGAATGTGAGGACCCCAGCTCATCTTAAGGGGGAACTTCAGCTGATGTTACTCCAACTGCATCAGCATCCGATGCCCAACCGAGCCCAGTTCGAAATATTATCCATGTTGAGGATCCAAACTCAACAGCAGATAACTCACCAGTTCTGAAGATCCCAGCATCTCCCACAGCTCAGATCACGGAACAGCCACTGTTGGAAGAAGAAGGAAGACGCAACAAGAGATGGTATGAAGATCATTCCAAGGACAACATCATTGGAGATCCAGCCAAAGGTGTGAGTACTAGAAGCAGAGTTGCAAATCCAGACTCAGCTGAGAAAGATTCCAACACTTACACCCAATATGCTGAGGAGTTGGCAGTTCTTGAGGAGTTCGAACAGGCAGGAGATGTTGCCATGATTTTATGTTTCGTAGCTGATGTGCCAGAACCGAAGAATGTTATGGAAGCTCTCAACTGTGTTCATTGGACAACAGCCATGCAAGAAGAGCTGAATGAATTTCTACGCAACTGTGTATGGGAGTTGGTAGAAAGACCAAATGGTGTCAAAGTCATTGGATTAAAGTGGATTTTCAAGAACAAGAGAGATGCCATTGGATTCATCGTGAGAAACAAGGCAAGATTGGTAGCTCAGGGATATTGCTAACAAGAAGAAATTGATTTCGAGGATTCTTTCGCACCTGTTGCAAGGTTGGAAGCCATCAGAATATTTCTAGCCTATGCCACATTTCACAAATTCAAGGTTTATCAGATGGATGTGAAGTGTGCCTTCCTCAACGGTGATATTAAGGAAGATGTTTATGTTGAACAGCCTCCCGGTTTTGAGACTGGAGATGGAAGAGTGTATAAGTTGAAGAAAGCAATCTATGGATTGAAGCAAGCACCTAGGGCTTGGTATGACACTCTCTGTGGTTTTCTTCTGAACTCAGGGTTCAAACGAGGGTCAGTTGACAAAACACTGTTCACCATAAAAGTTGGAGAAGACATACTTGTTGTGCAAATCTATGTTGACGACATCATATTCGGTTCCAAGTCAGAGGAGCTGTGCGAGAAATTCTCAACTCTCATGAAGGAGAAATTCGAGATGTCGATGATGGGCGAGATGAACTATTTTCTTGGGTTACAGGTGAAGTAGTCATCAAAAGGGATTTTTATCAATCAATCCAAATATACAAAGGAGCTCATCGCAAAGTTCGGACTGCAGACAAGTAAAACCACAAGGATCCCGATGAATACTAATTGGAAGATTGAACCTGGGTCTGAGGGAAAACTCGTGGATGCCAGTAAGTATAGAGGGATTATTGGTTCTTTGCTATATCTAACCGCTAGTCGGCCAGATATATCCTACGCGGTTGGAGTGTGTGCTCGGTTCCAAGTTCAACCAAGGAAAGCACACATGTTGGCAGCAAAGAACATTATTAAGTATCTGAAGGGTACTGTTAATATTGGATTGTGGTACCCAACTGACAACAATATCCAACTGTCCGGATACTCAGATGCGGATCTAGCCGGAGATCGGTTGGACAGGAAGTCCACATCTGGACACTGTCAGTTCATGGGAAGCAAGCTAGTTTTATGGTTTTCCAAGAAAAAAGCATGTGTTGCCACTTCTACAACCGAGTCAGAGTATATGGCTGCCGGTAGTTGTTGCATGCAAGTGTTGTGGCTCAAGCAACAGCTGAGAGATTATGAAGTAGCAACTGGACAGGTTCTCATCCATTGTGATAGCTCAAGTGCCATTGCTATCTCTTTGAATCCTGTTCACCATTCTCGGACGAAGCACATTGATATCCGACATCATTTTATCCGAGATCATATTGAGAAGAAGGATGTATTTGTGGAGAAGATTCCAACTGAGATTCAGAGAGCCGATATCTTCACCAAAACTCTAGCCGAAGCACGATTCAAGATGTTATGCGATCTCCTTGGATTGTTGGATCCATCAGATAAGGAATCAGCCGAGCTGAAAAGATAGATATCCATCTGAGGGGGAAGCTCAGATGAAGGGGGAATCTCAGATGTGGATCGCCAACCGAAGACATCAGACGTTAGCTGAACAGACGAACTCGAGTCAGCTGATGGTATGCCGCAACATTGGAACACAACTGATTCCGACATCAGCTGGCAGGTATCATGTATGGCTGAAGGTGTTTGTGTCTTAAATGAGAATGTTTGAAATAAATTCAAACATTCCTAAGCATGTCAGTTAGATTAAAATAGTCATCATACCGCATTTAATGTAAAGTACGGCTGAACATCAATAGCCTTACTTTATAGTGCGACTGGGCTGACATAAAAATAGTTCACCTTCTCACGCACGGGAGTTAGAACTCGGAATTCAACGTTAGTCAAAGCTAGTCAACAGTCGCGAGATCTCAGCCGTTGATGGATTCGCGCCATTCAACCTTGGCCGTTGATTTCAATCGACCCACTAATCTATAAAAGGCGGAAAATCAGGAAGTGATTTCTTACCTTCTATTCTTGTGATTATCTGCGTAACTGTTCATCTTCGTCTCTGATTCTGTTTCGCCATTTTCGACTAAGTTATTGTTTTCTTCTCTATATATATATAATCTACCCTGCAACACAAAATGGCACCGAAAGCTTCATCTCAAGGAAAGAAGATGGCATCCTCTGGACCAGCTCTAGTCCCGTCATCATACGAAGAATCTTTTGATATGATGTTATCCAAAATACATTTTGAGCAGATTCTATCAGAAGACGCACTGGACTCGCCAGTGTTATCCCCCCTCGCCGATCTTCTCAGGGAGAATGGTCTTCTTGAGTGGGCAACGTTCTTCCCTACTGAACTACTCAGGCGACAGGTCGGGGAATTCTACTTGAACCTAAAATCTCCTATCGACAGCCGAGATGGCCTTGTTTCAGAAATATCTTGTCGACAGCGCGACGTTCCTGCCAGAACTATCCGACGTGTCACCGCCTCCATACCAGTTTTTGATATGCTTCGCTCCATCATTCCACCAAATATGACCGCCACGGACACCGTCGAGAACAGCACCGATGCAGATGCAGATCAATTTCTGGAGAATGCTCTCATCTCCCCAGAAAAATTGAGGAGCAACATGCAGCGAACGAAGTTGAAACCCGAGCATCGACTTCTGTTCGATGTTGTATCCAAGGTCATCTTCGGATACAGCGGAGCCTTTGGAGATATCAGCCGACCAAAGCTCAAGCAGCTGATTGCTTTGGAGCATAAGCACAAGCACAACATCAACTGGTTCAAGTTCTTCGAACACCAGTTGATAATGGAGAAGCAGAAGATTACAGAAACCACAACTGACTCTGGAGAGAAGTTGTTGAGTGTTAAGGGAACTCTCAACTTCGGAGTCAAAATCTCTGCCATGATCCTTCTCGCCACGAAGGATCAGAACATGGTGTGGGAAGACTGTGAGGAGACCCCAGTCAAGAGGCAGATGCTATTCCCAACAGCCAAGAAGGCTCTGGATATGATTCGGAGTGTTTATACTCCTAAAGACAAAAGGGAAGCTGTGAAATCAGCTGAGGAGAAAGATATAGCTGAGGAGCTGCCTCCAGCTGCCGGCCGCTCTTCCAAATCAACAGCTACTCGCCGACTCAGAGATGAGTCAGATAAGGAGAAAGAGGAAGAGCCAGCTAAGAAGAAGTTGAGGCTTCGTATCAAGAAGAAGTCAGATGCAAAACCAGCTGAGGAGGTACCATCTGAGTCGAGTCACTCAGTCGACAAGGATGCTTTCGAGATTGTTCCTCGCGAAAGTGGAACAGGGAAGGAGAGGTCTCCCCATCAAGATGTGATGGAAGGGATGGAAACCGATCCGGAAGATGAGCCGAACATGTCCTCGGATGCTTCTTCTTCTTCCAAGGAATCCGAAGATCTTCCATCATCCCCCACGGCAGGAGCTGATGCCGTACAGCCCAAAGAGATTCTCTCAACCGACACTCAGCCAGAAATTCCGAACTCCCCCTTGATGCCAACATTGAGACCACTTCTTTGGCCAATGTTGAGGAACCTCTCGATGCCAACATCCCCACACAGTCAGAAATTCCGAGCTCCCTACTCGATGCCAACATTGCGACCACTTCTTTGGCCAATGTTGAGGAAACTCTTGAACCGATTCCATATGAAAATCTATCTCACTCCCCCATCGACGAAGAAGCTGATCGTCGAGCTGTCGCGCCGGAACATGAAGACAAGTTGGCCTACTGCTTTCAAAAGCTGATCGGAATGTTCCATGAGGCGCGCGACATGCCCACATTTGCCATGCTTGGAACTGAGCTGTTGTATCAATTCAACATCATATTCAGCCACTGGTATGTCAAGGAAGATATCATCAGGATACACAGCTGGAACCAGCTCAAGGCAGATGAGTCGCGTATAAGGGAGTACTTCAATTACACCAACCTTGAGGTTGCATACAATAACAAGGTTGCACTGCTGACTCGTCGTCTAGACATCAGCAAGGCAGAAGGAAGAGACACAAGGGAGACAGCCGAACAAGATTGTGTCGCCTTCCTTGACAATATGCTGGTCAAGTCTGCTGAATTCGTCGATGACCTTGACGCAGCCGCCGCAGCAGCCAAGCAGGAAGAAGAAGAACTTCAACAGTACCTGGCCAATCGCCAAGCCATGGTCACTGTTGAACAGCCAGTACCAGTTGAACAACCAGCTCCAGCTGATCAGCCAGCACCCTCCACAGATGAAATATGCGAGCTGATCGCTGAGAGGGTCAATCAACTGAGGAAGGAGATGCTTGCCAACATCCAGCTCAACCGAGAAGAACAGCTGAGGATAATGGAAGCTCAGGAGGAAAAGCACAGGAAGTTGCAGGAAGAGCATGATGCGATCAAGAAGAAGATGGATGACTTCTCAACATCCACCAGCAAGGACTTCACCGACCTGAAGACATCCGTTCTGGGAATCGAATCAGAACTGAACGTGCTCAAGTCTATTTCTGAATCCAATCTTGCCAAATCTCAACAAACGCAAGACGAAGAATGGGATTCTAGGTTCAAATCCAGATGGGCTGAGTTCGTCGCTTTCCAAACCGAAGTCAATGAAACCTTCGCTGCACTAAAGAAAGTCGATCAAGAGCGCCGTGATAATGAACTGGCGAAGAAGGTTGATGTGGAGAGCGCTGTTGATGAACTCTTCAACCGAATCCAGCAAGCTGAACAGAAACTCACTTCTCTAGATGGCTCAGTCGCAAGCCTTGTTGCTGATGCCAAAAAGAGGGAAGATGAGATTGGGGAAGATGAGACCCAGGAAGTTGAGATGCAAGGAGCTGAAGAAGAGATACCAGCCGGGAAAGAATCTCAGCTGAAGAAGACCCAGCCGAAGAAGACAGCTCAGAAGAAGAAGTCCGCTCCGAAGCCAACCGACAAGAAACAAGAAAAGCTGAAATCTATTGTTGTCGAAGGAGACGAAATGGCTAAAGACATGGAGCAAGCGAAGGAGTATGGAGTTTCCTACAACTCCATAGCCGAGATTGCAGCCGAGCTCGATGTTGAACTCGACGGTATTACAACCGAAGAGTGTATTGCTGCTGCTAAGGCTATGGATGTTCCGGAGAAGGACTACATGAATCCTGAATGGATCAAGAAGTTCGCAGCCAACCAAGCTTCAAGAGTTAACAAGTTTGAAGAAGAGCTTGCCAAGTTTACCAATAACTTGGACAGAAATATTGCCTCTCGATGCCGTCGACGCATAGAAAAACATCAAGTAAAGGCTGAAGCAAGAATGAAGCAGCAGAGACTGCCTGGCAAGATCAAGCTCCAAGGACGCTTCAAGCATGTGGACAAGTGGATGCCAGCTGAATGGAATGATGATTGGGAATCATTCAAGCAAGAGTTTGTGAATGATTTCTATTATAGGAAGATGTTCGCAACTGAGGATCCAAGAAGAGCCTTCAAGGAAGCCCTGACCGAGTTGCACTCTGGGGATCCGGGCATGTTCAGCCAGTTCAGACGTGCAATGATTGATGCAAAGCTGGATATGAACACAGTCTCTGTCCCTCAGAAGGTCACATATCTCCCTCCATTCATCCCAGAGACAAGAAATCCTAACCGACAGAAGATCACAGCTGAGGCAAGAAGAGTCTGTCAGGAACATGGAGTGGATATATCGAAGGAGTCAGATGCTAAAAGAGAAATTTTTGTCAGAATTTTCAGCAAGTATGGGCTGAAGTATCAGCCAAGTTAGAGTTTTTGAGCAACTGATGTATTTTGATTTTTTGTGCATTTTTGTGTAAACATCAGTTGTAATGAAAACTTTCATCATATATCCGATTCACCTTGACGTACAATCTCTAGTTGTCCAAGCTCTGAATCGCAAAGTTATTTCAATACCATGTTATAACTGTGCTAACCCTTTGATGTTTAATCTTATAGACTGTCTAGAATTTCAGCTGAGATTTTAGATAGGTCAGTAGGGTTTAGATCAGTAGGGTTTTTGCATCATCAAAAAGGGGGAAATTGTTGTGAAATTTAAGTAAAGTTTTGATTTATTCCAAAACCAACTGACCCCAACCGAGTAGATGTTGTCAGATCCTAATGTTAGTATTTAGGCTCGCTGTTTGAGCAATGTTGAGATTTTATCTTTACAGGACTCCAGCTGAAGACGGCAACATGGCTTTACTAGGGTAGAGCTTCAGATGGAAACTCGGATGGAACATCAGATGTGAAGCCAACTGATCGGATATAAAACATCAGGTGTAAGAAAAACAACTGAGCGTTCAAGATACAAAACATCAGATGTAAGAAAGACAACTAAGCATTCAAGCTAACTGTTCAGATGGAACATCAGTTGCAGGACTCAATCTGATAGATCGACAACATGAAGTTCAAGGCAGCTGAGGGTTCAACTGTTCCTCTTCAGACAGAATGTCAGATGAAGGTAGCGATCAGATGGAACATCAGCTGAAGACCACTCGGATGAAGATCGAATGTCTCAACCGACTAACCAATGTTGAAAGACAAAGGTTGAAATTTGAATTTCAAATAGGAAGTCACGTGAAGGTTTGACGTTCTGTCATTACCTCATTTGGCCCAACACAAGGTTGTCTCAGATGGAAAGCAGAAGTTCACAGTTGCCAAATCGGGAAAATCTGCAGAAATGAGAGACAAGTCATCGCTTTCACAGAACAGAGATCAACGGCTCTTCCAACGGCTAATTGATTCTCTCCGCCTATAAATAGAGGCCTTCATTCATTCATCAAGACAGAAGACAGAGCAGAGAGCAAACAAACGAACGAAAGAACAACTTTATACTGCACACAAGCTAAACTGAAAATATTCTCTAAGAACATCACCAATTGAGAGTTCATAGAGTGTTAGAATTTGTCTTGGTGTTTTCGATCTTAGTTTGAGTCTTCATTTGTTCAAGCTTAGATCCTAGCTCACTTCTTTGTTAGAGCTATCAGTTGGAAAACCCACCCTTATACACATCCCCTAAAAAGGTTGTTAGGATCCTGCTCTTCCCGAAATTGAGTAGAAAGGTTGATAAGTACCCGCAAACTTATCTGTAAGGTTGATAAGTACCCGCAAACTTATCTGAACGGTTGCAAAGCCCGCGTAAGCTTTGTGGTAGCTGTCCTAAAGAATTTGGACTGAGTTGTGTGGATTCACAACTCCCCGTGGACGTAGGAGTTCTCTCCGAACCACGTAATCCCTTTGTGTTGTATTTGCAATTCAGTTACTTTTTGCATATCCAACTGACCAACTAACCAGCACTCAAAACTGCATCCTTACATTTTCAACTGATTTGGTTATTGACCGACCTTGCATCTGAGCGTGAGTTGTTTATACGAGTTATTGTTGTTTCCACCACATTCCGCACAGCACCACTCTTCCAGCTGAGTCCTCTTATTCAGTTGTGATAGTTTTCAGGGGGTTATTTTAAAATTCCTATCTGGTGTATTCCCCCCCCCCCCCCATACACCAGAGCTCGTATCGGGACCATCACACACCATCATATATTCATACGCACTTCACTTTATGTTTATATGCACACCGAAGAAAATTGATATGCACCAACTTTTTTTCAGTTTTTTTTCCGATTATTGTTTTTAAATTTTCCAAATTTATTTTGCACTCTTTTTTTTTTGTCTCTTTATTGTTTTGTTTGCCGCTTCTTCTTTTGTCAAGATTCGAGCGAGGGGAGGCGAAGGCCTCAGAGCGAGCCGAAAAATCTAATTTGTTGTCCGACGATTATTCTTATATTAGTAATTGGAGCGAAGGCGGAGCTAAAAAAAAATTGTAAATTAAAAAAAAAACTAGAAAAAAAAAGTTTGGAAAAATTGGTGCATCAATACTCTTCGATATGCATATCAACATAAAGTACAGTGCATATGAATTTATTGTAAAAATAATTAAAAAATAGGACGTGTACACTACACGCACCGCACGTAAGAGGTGCGCGCCTGCAGTACATGCGCTACACACGGTCTCACAACGTTGCATAGGAGACTAACTCATAAACAATAATATTTACCCGACGTTGAATCATTTGTCCAATATTGTTTCATTTTTTTCCTCAATATATTTAAATTCGTTACATCTATTTTTAATATTTATTATTTAATTATATATTTTTCTAGATAAGAATTGATTAAAATACCCTTGCAAAAATGAATTACCTTTTCATTAAACAATCAACATCTTTTATGCTTGGCTGCGAGTTTTTTTCGGTAGAAAAATAAAAGGATATACTATAGTATAATCTTTCATTCGATTTGTTTAAGATAGCCTTTCATATTAGGTCTCTTTATTGCGACGCTAGTCGATTCGGTGATAGTCAGCAAATGGCGGCCACCGCCCCACCTCCACCGCCATCACCCTCCGCCGCAACTCTGCCGGCTCCCGCGTTATCCGGCCACACTTTATTCAGCCGTATCCGCCTCGCCACCGCCGCCGATATCCCCTGCATCCACAACCTCATCCACCAGCTGGCGGTCTACGAGAACCTCACCCACGAGTTCCAAGCCACCGCCGCCACCCTCTCCGCCACGCTCTTCCCCGCCGCCGCCCCTCCGCCGTTCGCATCAATCACAACGCTCCTCCTCGAGCTCTCCGATTCGCCATTTCCACCATCCCATGATCCACACTTCACGCCTCTCCTCAAACCCATCGAGCTTGAGCTCCCGATCGATGATCAAGAAAAGGAGATTTTCCGACGCGGCAGCGCAACTGTTGGTGGATACGTGTTGTTCTTTCCTAATTACTCGACGTATTTGGCGAAGCCCGGTTTCTATATTCAGAATATTTTTGTGAGGGAGTGTTATAGAAGGAGGGGGATGGGGAATCTTCTTCTGGCTGCCGTGGCGGCGCGGGCGGCGGAGATGGGCGGCGGCAGGGTGGAATGGGTGGTAGCGGACTGGAACGTGGACGCGATAACTTTTTATGAGTGGATGGGGGCGGAGGTATTGCCGGCGAGGAGCCTGTGCCGGCTCACCGGTGATGCGCTTCAGGCTTACGCTCTTTTCAAATTTTGATGATTGATTTAATAATTGATCATCTCTTGGACGTGTTATTTCATATTTAGGTGTATTTTTTACGAACGAGATCTTTTATTTCAAATTTATATTTATATGAACTGTTCTGGAAAATTCTAGTGGTGTTTATTTTGTTCGATTTGTGCAAGATTATTTTCATGCTTTATTAAATTTATTACAAAGATACACAATATTATATAAATAATAAATAAAAACCGAAACTCAAACATTATTACAGTTAAAACTCATGTTACAATAGTTCGGTTGCGCATGAATCATGATCAGTCAATACACACACCCCAAAAAAAGTTTTAAGTTACAACTTACAAGCACCATATAGGCTTTGTGCTTTTTCTGTTGTTGTTTAATTTAATTTATGGAGGATGAGTGCATTAAACGCGGTCATTTTATTTTTTATTTTATAATTTTATTTTGTCTGTTAACTCGTCTCAATTAAAAGTTATTAATCATCGATTAGAGTCTATAGTTCAAGTTAAAATTTATTAATTTTTCAATGAAAATTTATTAATCTTCAATTATAATTATAATGTATAAAATCCTAAGTAATTTAACATTAAGAAATTTAATTAAAAACAGTTGACCATATGTGCTTCGACAAAAAAAAAAAAACAAAAGCAAAAAAAAAAACAAAAAACAAAAATATGATGGAGGCAAAAGCATACGCGGCCATGAATGGTGTTTTAAAAAATGTGAAATAAAAACTAGCTACATGAATAAATTGTGTTATGAATACGTAGGCTTCAAAAGAAAGAAGGTTGGACTTTAGAGTTTTTCCTACATGAGGACATGGCTGTTTTGGATTCAACTTCAACTTGTTATATCGGCAATTACGACGCTTCTCCTCCAAATCTGCTTTACCTCCTTTTCGTCGGGAGGGATCCAAAAGGTGGGCCCTTCTTTATCCGGCTTCACCAATTTCAAGCCCAGGTTTGACTTCTCTACCCATCCACTCATGCTTTGACTCATTTCTTCTGCTAGGCCAAAAGATTTTAGAAGCGTCTTTAGTTTCGCTTTTTCTAGTTCGCTCTTCAAATTGTGTTTTAATCCTTCCACAAAAATTGCTAGATGACTTGGACTGGGATGCGGACATCTTCACCATGGAGATGGGTCTGACCCGACCCAAGTCCAATCTTGTCAACTTGGGTCAACGCTCTTTGACTTTTTTTTCTAGCTTTTTTTTTAATATACAGTTGTTTTTTTCTGACAGAGTTTTCGGTTCTGATTTTACGGCTTCGTCTTCACTCCGATTATTAATATAGGGATAATCGGTGAGCAAAAATTTAAATTTTTTGGCTCGCTCTGAGGCCTTCGGTTCCCCTCGCTCGAATCTTGACCAAAGAAGAAGCGGCAAACAAAAAATTGAAGAGGCAAACAACAAAAAAAGAGGGGAAAAAAATCCGGAAGATAAAAAATTTGAATAAAAAAAAAACCAAAACTATAGCACGGGAATCTCACGCATCGAGTCGAGTGTTGTATGGTGGAGACTTGCAGCCAAGTTTTTGTCATTTAGAATTTCCGATTATAATATTATTCGAGCCCTTTGAATTCCACTTGATACAGAGTCACATTTTCCTTTTTGTGTCAATTGAGATAGCTCCAATACCTGATAGTGGTTAACCTTTGAGGACCCGAAGCAACCCCAATTTTCTCGTGCAAACTATATAATAAATTGTTCTTCTTCATTCAATGGAATCATTCCAAAGCACCTCCTCGTTGTAATTCCCAAAAAAAAAAAACACCTAATCTAATCTAATTATAATCTAACATGATAATCATGTAGGAATAGACTGAATAGTCATATAAGATTGTGTTACATTAGGAAACATACCAAGATAGAAATTACAAAACTAAGCGCACACATCAATTTAAAATTTTGAGGAATTTTATATACTATTAACACACACAGTAACATATAGGGTGAGTTTTGTCTACTTTAATGTGTGGGACAATGGAAGCTATACACACAGCTTTAATGAGTTGTATGTGGCGCTCTGATAATAAGCCAGACATGCATTTTCCATTTGTGCCCACGCTACAATCAAAACGACTGCTACATTTATTGTATTAATTTTAATTTTAATTGCAGAATTTCAATCTGTATGATCATCCGCTTCAATTGCTTTCAGTATTTGATGGACGTCATATATACAAAAGACGAGACCAAAATTATCGATTCACACTACCATGAACTTGTTTGATTTATTTATGATGAATATAATAATGTAAATTAACATCTATAATAACATCGACAATAATTCATCTTAGTGTTAGTACTGTGTTCACAGACTGCGTTAAAGAGTTTAGCTCCACGACTAACTAATTTTGCATTGCAAAAATCATAACAATTTACCTGTAACGCATTTTGACAATCAGCTTGTTCAACTATGCTGCAAAGCAGCTGTTGTTTTTGGTCGTTTGGTTTCAACGATCCTGTCAATTTTCACAAGTATTGAACATAATAAATTATCTTTACGAAAAAGAAAAAGAAAAAATAACTTAACCATAAGGTTATTGATAAAATAGAAAAATGAGATTACTAGTAGAGTGTATACCGGCAGCGACGAGAGCTACACAAAACATCACAACCAAGAGAGATGCCAGGAGCTTAGCCATTTTTGTGATAAAGAAAAACTTTAATTATAAAAAAATTTATGGGATATTTGGAAATATCTTGAAGGCATGTACGGGTTTATATAGACCAATAACACGTTTTACAAGCCAATAAATGCTAGGTTTTGGTATTTATGGCAACTCTAATTAATCCTCCCATTTTCCCCAAAGGGGTTGGTAATCTATGCTTTAATGGACTTCAAGATTAACTCATTTTGCTTTTATTTTGAGGGATAATGGGAGATTTTCTTGATTAACAGTTTTATTGTACAGTTAGAAACGTTTCTTAATTCTTAATCTATCCTAATGAAAGTTATTAAAGGACCAAAATAGAAGTTTGTCCATATGGAAGTTTTGGTCTTTATATAATGAATACTGAAACACGTTTAAAATTGGATGTCAATATTCGAAATGTCAAATAGGCTGACCCGGTTTAATGAGGCCCACCAGAGAGAGTATAAGACTAGTCTAGCCCAAGCCTCTGAATGAATTAGGTTGGGCCCGGGCCGAGTTTGTTGATAAAACTATGCCGACTTTGGGACCCATTTGGAGTTGGCTCACTCCCAATTTGAACTGGATCAATCTAACTTCCTATCAACCTTTTATTTTATTTTTAACAACATGATAATGATAAGTAAATTTAAATACGGCGAATCCATAACTTTTGGTTCGGACATTAGCTACATTATCATTAAGCTAACACACAACACACCTAACAACTTCTTTTACGTCAAACTTATCGGCTCAAAAAAGCAAATGTTCTAGTAAAAGACAATTTGGATTATATATGGAACAAATTTAGGTATAACTTATGAAAGAAAATGACAGGTAGCACGGAAGTGTGCCTCAAGATATATATTTTGATTAAAAAAAAAATAGAGCGAAAACCTGAAGAATGCAAAAGCATACCTAACAATATAATAATGGTTTATAAAATGTTAAATTAAAACAATATAAAATGAATGATTGTGTTTCGAATATTCGTATCACTTTTAATCCCTTCAAACAGAAGAAGGTTGCACTTGCACACTCCTAAACGGCTTTAGACTTCTCTCAACATGGACATGCTGTTTTGGATTGAACTTTTTATCGCAATAATAAAAAGATAAAACTTAAAGTTCATAATTACAGTCAACACTAAATTTAAAGAGGCAAATGGTAATATAGTATTAGGGTACATGTTTTTATCAAATTTTGTCAAAAGTTCACTTTTAACAAAAATTAGGTAAAATTATACTCTATTTTACTAAAATACTCTTAGTGAATGTTATATAGGGTTATTCCCCCATTTATTATTTTTCACATTCTCTCTCTTCTCTCTTTTTCTCTCTTCCGCTCGTCTCTCTCTTCATCTTCCTCTTCTCCGCCTCTCTCCGCCTCAACCATTCCGCCGCCGCGTACCAGAAAAACATCCTCAACCATTCCGCCGCCCATCCTTCTACTGCAACGATGCCGCCGCGAACAAAAAATGCGAAAAACCATCGGCACGACGTACAACGTCTCTCTCTTCTTCTCTCTTCTCTTCTCCTCTGTTCTTCGTTCATCCCCACTCATTTCCGCCACCGGCTGCAACATCCAGAACCACTACACCAACTATTATCATCGGAAATCCATAGATCTCGTCGGAAAGTCATAGATCTAAAATTGGGGTAATGAATTTATTTGAATTTTTTTTTTCAATTCATGATTTTTTTAGCCTTATTTTTACTCATTTATAGGTTTTTCGTTGAGTTTCTAATGATTTTTAGTGTATTTGGGTTGAATTTCGAGCGATTTCGATGTATTTGGGTAGATTTCTGGTTTCTTTTTGTTGTAGCAAAGGTGTTATTGCTGTAAAACCCGTCGGTATGCAGTACGTATTTACAAACACGTTGTGCGTATTACGTATTTGTAAATGCGTACTGCGTACTTAATAAACTTGTTACGTTTTTATAAATACGTACCGAGTTATCAAGTAAAATACAAGTACTATGTTTGATTATCACTAGATTTCTTCGATTTCGCGGGTTAACTATGTTTTGAATGTCGATTGCATACCCAATTTGTTGAGTAGAATGCGAATTAGGGTACACACAAATTTGGGGGAAAATTGTACTAGGTGTACCTGTACGTTTTGTGCAATACGTACCGGCACACACTGATATGTAATTTCTTGAATTCAGGATAGTTTGTTATTAATTTTCTGAGATTGTGCATGATGAATTTTGCATTGATTTATGTGAATATGACTTGTATGATTAAAATTGGTACGATTATGTAAATGCGTACCCAGTTCTAAAGCATATAAGTTGCAACTTGGTAAGCATTTGCAAATACGTACCAACATAACTAGTGTGTTATTGGTAAACTCGGTACGCATTTGCAAACACATACCGAGTGTACCAGTAATTTGATTTTTTGCTAGTACGCAATTGCAAAGCGTACCTACTATATCGGTACACTCGGTACGCATTGTCAAAAACGTACCGGGTGTACTAGTAATATGATTGTTTGCTAGTACGGATCTGCAAATGTGTACCTACACTACAAGTACACTCGGTACGCACAAGCAAATGCGTACCTACTGTACCAGTAATTTGATTTTTTGCTACTACTTCTTTGCCAATGCGTAACTACTTTACTGGTACACTTGGTACGTATTTGCAAATACGTACCAACTTCACTAGTGCATTGCTGGTAAAATTGATACTTTTTTGCAAATACGTACTGAGTGTACCAGTAATATATTTGTTTGCTAGTACGTCATTGCAAATGCGTACATACTTTATAAGTACACTCGGTACACATTGACAAATACATACCAAGTGTACCTGTAATATTTTTGTTTGCTAGTACGTAATTACAAATGCGTACCTACTTTACAAGTACACTCGGTACGCATTGAAAAATATGTACCGAGTGTACCAGTAATATGATTTTTTGCTAGTACATATTTGCAAATGTGTACCTACTTTACAAGTAAAGTTAGTACGTATTTGTAAAAGCGTACCACTTGTACCAAGCAGTGTATGAGATAAACAGTGAATATGAATTTATTATTGATTTGTTGTTTGTCTTATTGCAGCATAACTAGACATACAAGAGCCTTGACCTCAGTACCTTGATATCCAAGGTAATGACTCATGGTTATGAGTCAATTTATGCCCACATCATGGAGGAACACACGTCGGCAATCCTTATAGATGTGGATGTAGGGAATGAATGAATGATGAAGTATAGTTAGTTTTTTATGAATATTAGTATATTGTGAATGGTTGAATATTGGTATTTTGTGAATCTGCAGTTTGGATGATTATTAGCATGTGCTACTCGTAATCTGTATATTTTGGATGACTATTAGTATTTTTTTATGAATTTGTGTGTTGGTACGAAAATATCAATTCGTTACAATTGTTTCAATACGCAAGGTAAGTAATTCTGAAAAATGCACAAATATTTACTAATATATCATGTACAACAAATGTAAAAACGTACCAATATTTACAATAATATTCAGTACGAAATGCATAAAA
The DNA here is from genome assembly GCA_029490685.1 of Schizonepeta tenuifolia. Lineage (NCBI taxonomy): Eukaryota > Viridiplantae > Streptophyta > Magnoliopsida > Lamiales > Lamiaceae > Schizonepeta > Schizonepeta tenuifolia. The sequence continues at coordinate 88,999,135 of CM055959.1, forward strand.
ACATACCAATCAATAGCATAATTAAAAACAATTAAACATTCAAAATAAAAACAGTAAGAAACAGTAAGTTTATAATCGAATTCAATACATGTCCATAATACAAAAATTATCAACCAAATCTATGTGGATCTTGTCATGTTAAGTGACTATCACCGGCACACACCACGAATCTTTATCGATGGGCATCACATCAGCAACATAAATCTCGCGCCACGTCGCAGTAGAATAATGTTGATGCACATATGACAAAGAGGATTCCTTCTTAAACCTGAAAATGCCTAATAAATTAATACTTCGTCGAATATATATTTGGTACGCAATCGTAACTGCGTACCAAGTGTACCACATCAGAACTGGTAACCAGGTACGCATTGGTCAATACATACTTGCTTACCAAGTTCTATTGTGTAAACTTGGTACGCAATTGTAACTGCGTACCAAGTGTACCACATCAGAACTTGGTACGTAGGTACGCATTGATCATTTTGTACCTGCTTACCAAATTCTGTTGTGGTACACCTGGTACGCAATTGTAACTGCGTACCAAGTTTGCACAACAGAACATGGTAAGCAGGTATACAATCCGGTACGAACTTACAAAAACGTATCAACTAATACAGATCTGAAAAGAACGACAAAAGATTAAACTTGCATCATCATATATAGATAAAACTTGGTACGCATTAAGAAGTATGTACTGCGTATCAAGAAAGTAAATTAAGGTACGCAGTACGCATTTCTAAATATGTACTTTGTACCCCGTAAAATTGGTACGCAATGGTAAATACGTAATGCATACCAAGTACAAATTAAAGTACGCAGTACGTATTTCTAAATACGTACTCCGTACCAAGTAAACTTGGTACGTAGTGGTAAATACGTATTGTGTACCAAGTAAACTTGGTACGTATTCGTAAATTCGTACTGCGTACCAAGAAAACAAATTAAGGTACGCAGTACGTATTTATCAATACGTAGTCAGTACGCAATTGCATAAACGTACCAACTCAAAACCAGAAATCAAAATCGAAAATCAGAATTCATATTGCCGGAAAATTACCTCCATAGCTTTGTCGCCACAACTAAACATCGCCGGAAAATTACAATCGAGCACATGTAGCACTTTCTAAACGAATATCTAAGAATAAATGATAGCAAAATCGCAGCCAAATTAAAGAAAAAAAACAGCAAAATTCAGTAAAAACGCAGTCAAATTGCAGCAAAATCGCAACAAAATCACAAGAAAGAGAGACGACGACGACGATGGAGCAACTTGCAGACAAAAATCGAGCATGACGACGACGACGAAAAACGAGTTGAAGCCTTCGATCGGTGAGAAGCTGAGGGAGGAAGAAGAGAGAGAAAAAAAAGAGAGAAAAAAGAGAGAAGAAAATAAAAGTGAAAAAGTAGGAGAGAGAATGTTCTTAGATGGAATAAAGTACAAAATCTAAGGGTATAAATGTCCAAAAAGTAGACATATGACAAAAATTGATAAAATTTGAACCAGTAGCCTTTTTTGATATTACAATTAAGTTAATAACATATGATTGCATTTCCTCAAATTTAAATTCAACCACAAGATAAATATAATTTGTACTATATTAATTCAAAGTAAAGTAATCACAATAGCTAAATTTTAATTTGAGAAAAAGAAGAAAGAACGAAGTGCTCGTAATTTAACAGAGAATGGGTAGAAACATATCAAGTCTTTTATTTTTTGTGAAACTCTAAAAAAAGAAGAGAAGCCACACATTTCTATTTAATGATATATTTTATTGTAATTATGAAATATTAAAATAATAGTAATATACATATGGGATAATAGTCTGTAAAACCCCAACCTTTTTTCAAATTCGGGAAATGTACACGAGCTTTTTTTTTCCGCAAAGATAACCTAACATGTTGTTTTCTTCTGATTTTGCTCCCGATTACCAGTTTTCCCCAAATTAAATCCTACGTGGATGCCGAAAATGACATTTGGACACCGGAGTATCCAAAACAACGTCGTTTTGATAAAATTAAACTTAAAAAATAAAAAAAAATAACCATACTATATTCCAACTCATTTTATAAAACAATAAAAAAATTAAAAATTCAACAAAATCTTCTTCCCCTGTTCTCTTTCTCTCCCCCTCCCCATTTCTTTACTTTCTCCGCATCGCCGCCGACTCTCTTCCATCCCCTTTCTAAAATTGCATCTGACCTTAATCCCCCCACTCTCGCAGGAAGGGTATGATACAACCCATCGAGATGGGTCTTCGGGTCAGGTCCATGCGGGGCAGGGAGAGCAACGAGAGCCATGCAGACGACGGGAAATGGCCGTCGAAATTGATGGAACGGCCATCGGTGAGGCGAATTTCTTCGGGCGGAAATGGAATTGACAGCTAGGATATGGAGGATTAGGAGGAAATGGACGAGGTGATGTTGAAGGCGGAGGTGACAGAGGTGTCGGTGAGGTTGAATCTGGAGAGCTGGAACGAGGCGACGGAGAACGACAGCCGACCGGTGCAGGTGGTAGATAAGGTAAAATACACCGTGTGCAGCGGCGACGAGTAGAAGGATGGGGAGGATTAGAAAAGTCAGTGGTAGAGAGAGCAGCAGCAGCTCCGCCGTGATGCGTCGCGTTGTAGAGCTGAGCTTTGCTCGCCGGGAATGTAGGGTTGGTGCCACCATTGGCGGCGGCGGCAGTTGGCTTTGCTGCTGGATACACTTTGTCTGTCATGTGGAGAGAGAGAGAGAGAGAGAGAGAGAGAGAGAGAGAGAGAGAGAGAGAGAGATAGAATTAGTGGCTTTTTTTTTGAGAGAGAGAGAGCCACTGGGAGGCGGCGGCGGTGGCGGTGGAAGGAGGCCAAGTGTTGCAGAAATAAAGAAATGGCGGAGGAAGAGAGAGAAGGAGAACAGGAAAGATAGGGAGAGAGAGGAAGCATGTTTTTTTTGTTTTTTTATTAATTTTTTATTTATTTATAAAATGAGTTGGCACATGATGTATTTAAGATTTTTTATTTTTAAGTTTAATTTTATCAAAACGACGTCTTTTTGGGTACTCTGGTGTCTAAATGTCATTTCCGGCCTCCACGTAGAATTTAATTTGGGAAAAATCGGTGATCGGGAGCAAAATCAGAAGAAAACGATAGATTAGGTTATCTGTGCGAAAAAAAAAACTCGTGTACAATTTTCGAATTTGAAAAAAGGTTGGAATTTTACATACTATTATCCCCATACATATTATATGTAATCTTTTTCTCCAAAATTGGTGTGTACCCCCCTAGGACTCCCTTCCGCCACCGCCCCATCTCTGCTGGCACCCGCCGTATCTGGCCACATAGTTATTCCGCTGCATCAGCCTCGCCACTGCCGCTGACATGCCCTATTTCCACAACCTCATCCACCAACTGGGGGTCTACGAGAACCTCACCCATGAGTTCCAAGCCACCACCGCAGCCCTCTCCGCCACGCTCCGCCATAAAGTTATAAATTTATGCTAAAAATTTATTTTTGGCTTTTAAAAATAATTATTTTATCCTATTTCTTCAACATTATTATATAAGATAAAATACAAATATTCATGTGTGATCTGTGGCGCGTTGCAATCGATTGCATATGATTATAAGTCTGAATGCACACACCCAAAAAAAGTATTCCAAGTATTTATGACATGCGCCATATAAGAGTTTGCACGCTTTAGTTCATTTTTTTTTTTTTTTAATTTTTACTTCTTCTTTGATTCTTTCTAATTACCTAATTAGACTTTATCATTTCCTAATTAAAATTTATTAATTTTCAAACTTAATTAGAGTTTATTATATTTTGAATTACAATTTTAATCCTAAAACATCAAAAATAAATGAGAAAAATTGAGAGATAAAAAAAAGCAAAAATCTGAAGAACGCAAAAGCATACCCAACAAATATTAATTGTGATGGTTTAAAAAAGTGAAATAAAAAGTAGGTACATAAATGAATGATTGTGTTACGAAAGAAGGTTTGGAGACTCCTAAAGGGCTTTAGAGTTGTCTCTACATGGACATGGCTGTTTTGGATTAAACTTTTTATCGCAATTATAACAAAGCCCCTTGCTACGTTTCTCCTTCAAATCTGCCTTACTAAGCCTTTTTTTGGGGAGGAGGGTTCCAAAAGGTGGGCCCTGAATCTGATCCGGCTTCGACGTCTCCTCATAATACGTGGCTAATGCAAAAGCTTCACCGAGCGTCTTTGGATTTGCCGCTTCCACTTGCCTCTTCAAATTCTGATTTAATCCTTCCACAAAAAGCGATATAAGTTGAGATTCGCAAGTCCCGACTACAATATTATTCACGACCCCTTCAAACTCCGCTTCATACACACCCACGTTTCTCTTTTGTGTCAATTGAGATAGCTCCATCTCATACTGCTTAAACTCCCAGGCCGACGCTCCGAAGCAAACCCTAATTTTTTCCAACAAGTCGTGCCAACTGTATAATAAATTCTTCTTCTTCATCCAATGGAACCATTCCAAAGCACCTCCTTCTAAATTCAGCTCCATCATATCAAGCCTTTCATCTTCTGGAACTTTGTACAAATTGAAATACACTTGGATGTTTAACAACCATTGCTGTGGATCGTTGCCATCGAATTTCGGAGGTAAATACCTGCCAATTTCAGCCTTCCCCGCCATTTTTTCTGTAATCCTGCCTAAGGAAGGACTAATTAATTAATTACTCCAAGCTAGAAAGCAATTAATATTATAGTGTACGTGAGTATCCCTTGATTATATTAATCATAGCTTAGGAAAGCCTATTTATAGATGTAGGTTTCTTGGTTAATTGACAGGGATAATAATATAATCATCGAAATTGTTAAACAACCTAATACTACTCAACCTTAAACTCCTAATCGAATTATAATCTAACACGATAATTCATGTACCGCTGCAATCTCCTGGGGGCACTATAGGAATAGTCATCATATGTGTTGCTATTAGGAAACCGTCGCATAAAAAAAAGCACAAATCAATTCAAATTTTGAGGATTTTCATAATTGTGATATAATCATATTATATATTATCCAATTTCGCCTTTTTATCGCTAAAATGTGAATTGTGGTGTCATAATTAATTAATTAGCCAAATAGTAGTCGCAATTTAGATTTTGAACCGAAATTGCATCAACTTGCCAACTTTGAAAGTTAGGGCACCAAACAAAAGATATAATGACTTCGGCTCGTAAAACCTCTATAGGTCGAGCCTGTCACACCTGTACTTGGAAAATGTAGTTTACCTGCTCTGTGTGATTTGCAGGCTACTGCATAAAGGACGGGGGTTTACCCAGTGCGCACTGAAGATAACGGCTGCGGGTTCTCACGGTATAAAAAAAAATTAAAAAATAAAATGAAGTTAGAATTCAAACTTCAAACTTCACTGCTCTCTTTTTTTAAGTAAAAATAAATAAAAATAAAAAGTTAAAGTGATGAATGAAAAGACAAAAACGTTGGTGAGATAGCTGATAATTTCTTAATTATAATTTAATAAATCATAATTAGAATCTAACAATTTATAATTAAAATTTTTGTACTCTAATTGAAATTAATACTAAATCATAATTATAATTAAATTAATAAGACTATAATTAGAATATATATTGGCCGCCGCACAGAAGAGCAATCCAATTCAAATCTTTTTTTTTTGTGAAAGATAGAGCAACCCAAACCAAACCTTAGAATTTTATAGATTATATTGTTTACATGATCAAATAACATGAAACTAAAAAGGGATCAACGGCAATAGAAATTAAATCATCGTGAACTTATTTTTAAAATTTATGAATACAAATGACAATCTTGTCTCTACATCAATGACCAGATCGTGGTCTACACAAGGTCACAAGTGCAGTAAATAAATTTAGATCACGCAACGAGTAACTTAAATTTAAGACTTCGAAGCTCATGTATTAACCACAATACTACTGCTAGCCAACACACACATAAATATATACTCTCTCCGTCTCACTCATAATGTCTGTTCGTCTCACTCATAATGTATGTGCAGTTTTGAACATAGAGATTAAGGACAGATAAAACATGGAAAATGAATAGGTCTACCACTTTTAAAATATTTTGAAGGATTAATATTTTTCTTATTTACACACAGATAAAATGAGTTGGACGTTTGTTGAAAGAAAAATAGACATAATGAGCGGGATGAAGGGAGTACTGCATGCAATAAGTTTTGTCTACTTTTATGTGTGCATGGTACAATAGTATCTATACACATAGCTTTAATGAGTTGTACGTGGCGCTCTAGTAAAAGCCCCGGTGCATATGTCCAGACATTTTCATCCGTGCCCACGCTATGCACACACAAACAAACACGACTGCTACGTTCTAAAATACTATTAAATGTCCCAACATTTGAAGTTTTTTTACCATAGCATCCCAACGTAAGCATAATAATAAATTAGTATCCAACGTTGTAATAAATATAGGAAGCAAAATAATGGAAGTAAAGAGAAGAATATGCAGAAGAACTGACTGCAATTTTATTGCTACTTAATAATGAAGATGATCTAACGTAGCAGATTACAAGAGAAATAAGTAGGCAAAAGAAATCCTAAAATATCTCAACCAATAGCAGATATGATTTGAGCTAATTCTCCTAAATAAAAGACCACTAACTTATTAATAAAACAAACTCCTAAATAAATGGAAAACATAAACGAATTAACAACTAAGACTAATTCAACTAACAGTAAGTTTGACTAATTTTCAACACTCCCCCTTAGTACAAACTTGCTGTCAACAACACCTAGTGCTCTTCGAAATTCTTCAAACTTAGCTTTGCTGAGGGCTTTGGTAAATACATCCGCAACCTGATCTTTACTGCGTATTTTCTGCAATTGGATATCTCGATTCAAAACCTTTTCCTGAACAAAGTGATGATGCACTTTAATGTGTTTCGTCCGAGCATGAAACACCGGGTTTCCAGCAAGCTTAATGGCACTTTCATTATCGCATCGAATCACAACTGGATACTTCAAATCAGCAAAGATCTCTTGAATAAGCCTCTTAAGCCAAACGAACTCTTGAGCAGCCATAGAAGCTGCCACATATTCAGCTTCACAACTGGAAAGAGCAACAGTAGTTTGCTTTTTACTGCACCATGAAATTGTTGCCGATCCCGTATCGAAACAATAACCAGTTGTTGAGCGCCTATCATTGATGTCGCCAGCCCAATCTGCATCTACAAAACCACTCAATAAGAATGTTGTTCCTTGCTTGTAGTATAGCCCGAAATTCAAAGTGCTCTTTATGTAGCGAAGAATTCGCTTTGCTGCAATCAAATGAGTGTCTCTTGGCTGTCCCATAAACTGAGAAATAACTCCAACAGAATATGAAATGTCAGGCCTCGTGATAGATAAATAAAATAAACTACCAACAAGCTGACGAAACGGTGTTGCGTCTTTCAGTAATTTTCCTTCATCTTTAGCTAACTTCAAGTAAGGTTCCATAGGAGTTGTCATTGGCTTTGACTCCCTCATATGAAAGCGATCGAGTAAGCTTGATGCATATCCTTGTTGAGAGATGAAATATCCATCTGATTTCTTCACTTCCAGGCCAAGAAAACAACTAACTTCTCCCAAACTCTTCATATCAAAACGGACAGATAAAGCATCTCGGAGACGATTAATTTCCACATCATCGTTTCCGGTAATAATCATGTTGTCCACATAAATAAGAACCATAATACAAGTAGAAGAAGTTTTCTTAATGAATAAACTGAAATCAGTTTCTGAGGACTTGAAACCACAAAATTCAAAGTATTGAGCAATTTTACCATACCAAGCACGCGAAGCTTGCTTCAAGCCGTATAAAGATTTTTTGAGTCGGCAAACATGATCTGGAAATTCTTTAGAAACAAAACCAGCAGGTTGTTCCATAAAGATATCTCGATCCAAGTCTCCGTAAAGAAACGCATTCTTCACATCTAGTTGCCAAAGTTTCCAACCATTACAAGCAGCTAATGAGATAATGGTTCGAATAGTTACCATTTTAGCAACCGGACTGAATGTCTCGTCATAATCCTGACCATGCTCTTGAGAAAAACCATGAGCAACCAAGCGAGCTTTATATCGATCAATTGTGCCATCAATCTTTTTCTTCAACTTGTAAACCCATTTACAAGTAATAGTTTGAACACCCTTTGGCCTCTTAACAAGCTCCCATGTGCAGTTTTTGATTAAAGCCAAGATCTCCTCCCGCATTGCTTGCACCCAATTACGATCCCGTTTAGCTTCACGATAGGATTTGGGCTCATCATCGCATGAATCTCCCATCAGAACACCACAAAGTACAAAACAAAGATTTAAGGCAACATCATAATCAGATAAGTGGGGAGGTGGCCTCTTTTGTCTGTCGGACCTTCGGATCCCACCCTCTATCGCCTCATCTTGCTGTATATTATCTTCTGATGGAGTAGCGTTGCTCCCCCTTTCACTTGATGCAACATCACCAAAAAAGGGCGAAAGATCAGCCCTGCTGTTTTCGGCATTTGTGCCAAATTGAATTGACGAAATTTCGTCAAACACCACATCACGAGAAACTATAACTTTCTTCGTGTCTGGATCCATACATCTCCATCCTTTCCTGTAAGTATCATAACCAACGAAAATACAACTCTTTGCCTTCAGGTCAAGCTTAGTTCGATTAGCTTTTGAGATATGGACATAGCAAATCGAACCAAAAACTCGCAGGTGACTCACATTAGGCTTGTGATGATACAATAATTCATAAGGAGATGGTTTTGTACTTGGCCATGGAGGTAGCCGATTTATAACATGACTCGCCGATTGAATAGCTGCTGCCCATAGTTGTCTCGGGAGGTTCTTTTCATGTAACCATGACAAACACGTGCATGTGAGATGTGCCAGCTTACGTTCTGCAACGCCATTTTGTTGTGGAGTGTGTGGACAAGTCATTTGCCGTTGAATGCCACGCTCTTTGCAAAATTTCAGAAATTACTCAGACATGTACTCTCCTCCATTGTCGGTGCGCAAACATTTTATTGGTTGCCCAAATTCTTTCTCCACTTGTTCCTTGAACTGAACAAATGTAGAAAAAGCTTGACTTTTGTGTTCCAAGAAGAACACCCATGAGAACCGAGAAAAATCGTTCACGATAAGCATAACAAAATGATAGCCACCATAACTTTCTGTTTTTGTCGGCCCCATTAAATCTGAGTGAAGTAGCTGCAACGGAACAGATGCTCTATTCTTTGAATTCGAGAAGGGCAGACGATGTGATTTTCCGTATTGGCAGCCGGAACAAACCACATCATGATGAATTTTCTTGAATTGTGGAACGCCTTCAAGGAGTCTCTTTTTAGAAATTTTCTGCAACAATTGATAACCAACGTGGCCTAATCGGGCATGCCAAAGTGAGGCACTATCATTTTGACATGTCTTCTCAATATAAGCATCACGTGCAGATAATACATAGAGTGAATCTTTTCTTTTTCCAGTAAATAAAACATCAGCTTTAATGTGTTTTATATTGGAAATAATTTTCACATCATTTGGACCAAAAAGAACATACCTCCCAGAATCCGTGATTTGAGAAACCGAAGCAAGATTTTTCTTTAAGCCTGGAACATGATAAACATCTTCGAGGGAAACATTATTCTCAACGCAGAAATGGCCTTCCTTCACTACAGGATGTAGCGAATTATCCACAGTCACGATAACCTTCTTTTGACAATGTGGGCGAAGAGATGTGAGTAAAGAGTCATTTCCAGTTGCATGATGAGAGCACCCCGAATCAACAATCCACTCCTTGTTGTAGTCGATGGAAGCATTTGCACTTTCGTCAGCCTTGCTATCTTCAATAGCACAATTTGCAGCATCAGGTAGATGTTCTTCAATAAATAAGCATTGATCCCACTTAGGTTGATCAGACTCATTATTTTCATGAGCGGTGTTTGCTCCTTCTTTAGTGAGATCTGTGCGGCAATTTCTTTGAATATGGTTAGTTTTCCCACATCGTTCGCACTTTATCTTCACGCGACAATTGCGTTTGATATGCCCTGGCTTTCCACATCTATAGCATTCTTTTGAAGAATTACTAGAATGTCCAGATTAATTTCCGCCATTTGAATAAGCTTTGGAAGCGAACCTGCTCTTTCCCTTCTTTTCTTTTGTATAAAGAGCATCATCCACTTGAGAAGAGGATTGGTTATTCCCACCAATCATTTGTTTTACCAATGCTTCCTGGTTTGAGAGCAAATTTTCCAACTCAATGATAGTTGGTTGTTTTGCCCACCCTTGTATTGAAGAGATAAATGGCATAAACTCTTCACGCAAGCCTCGAATAAGATAACGACGCAACCGAGCTTCTTTTACAGCCCCTTCCGCATCCAATTATGAAATTTCAGAACACAAACTCTTGACTTTCAGAAAATAATCTGAAATCGAAAGTTTACCTTGAATCGTCCCAGCAAGTTCGTTCTCCAAGAATTGGAGTCTCATTGTGTTCTTTTGAGTGAACAACCTTTCTAGCGTCTCCCATACTTCCTTGGGTGACTTGACATCACGAACATGCTCGATATACTCTTTACTGATGGACATTCGCAAAGCAAATAAAGCTTTGCCACACTTGATCTTCCACTTCCTCCGTGCATCAGCATTTGCTGTTGTATCTTCTGGAATTTCGTCATCGCCGGAGACAAGATCCCACAAATCCTACCCTTGTAGATAAGCTTCCATACAAAGCTTCCAGTAACTATAATTGTCACCGACAAGCTTGTCTACAGAGGCACTGCTTCCACCATTCATCTTGATAGAGTAATTAAATTTTACACCTGATGGGCAAACCATGCTCTGATACCATGTAATAAATATAGGAAGCAAAATAATGGAAGTAAAGAGAAGAATATGCAGAAGAACTGACTGCAATTTTATTGCTACTTAATAATGAAGATGATTTGACGTAGCAGATTACAAGAGAAATAAGTAGGCAAAAGAAATCCTAAATTATCTCAACCAATAGCAGATATGGTTTGAGCTAATTCTCCTAAATAAAAGACCACTAACTTATTAATAAAACAAACTCCTAAATAAATGGAAAACATAAACGAATTAACAACTAAGACTAATTCAACTAACAGTAAGTTTGACTAATTTTCAACAAATGTTTCATTTTTTTTAACAATAGTGTCTCACGATCACTTTCCGACCACTTTTAGCTAGCTCGCCGGATAGTTCATGTCATATTTACACGTGGATTTTAGAAAAAAAAAAAAAAAACTTACTCTTTATTTCTACCCCACGGTCCTCACCCCACTTACCTTCACATCACAACACAACTATTTTCTTTCTCAATTTTAACAAAACATAATATTATTGCAAAATGTCTATTAATTTATGTGAGTATGCGCAAAGATCAAATTCCTTAACCATTTAAATTCATCAATATGAATATGCGCAAAGATCAAAGTACTATAAATTCATAAACTCATAACAAAAAGAGTAAGTGTCATTAAATCATGGCACCATCAACATGGAGATGTCATACATCAACATGGAGATGTCATTTTTTTTATTTTTATTTTTATTTTTTTGAAAATCCACGTGTGAATATGACGTGAACTATCTGGCGAGCCAGGTAGCAGAAATTGCCGGAAAGTGATCGTGGGACACTATTGTTAAAAGAATTGAAACGTTGGGTATTTATTTGTTATTATGCTTACGTTGGGACACTATCGTAAAAAACTTCAAACATCGGGACATTAAACGGTATTTTCCCTAATTTTAATTTAATTTTAATTACAACATTTCAACCAATTAATAAGATTAGCTACGTTTGCTTTCAAATATTTTATGGACGTCACATATATTTAAAAGGAGACAAAAATTACCGTTTCATAGTAATGAGATGAATTCGTTAATTCGTTTTATTTGTTAATGTCATGAATATAACAATGTAAATTAACATCTATAATAACATCGACAAAAATTCATCTTAGTGTTAGTACTATGTTCGCAGACTGCGTTAACTAGTTTAAATCCACGACTAACTAATTTTGGCGTTACAAAAATCATAACAACTAACTTGTAATGCATTTTGACATTCAGCACGCTCTACTATACTGCAAAGCTGTTGTTTTTGGTCGTCTGGTTTTAATGAACCTGTCAATTTTCACAGTATTTAACATAATTAAATTATTTTGAACAAAAAAATAAAGGAAAAAGAAAACTGAACCATATGGTTATTGATGAAATAGAAAAATGAGATCACTAGTAGGTGTTTACCGGCAGAGACGAGAGCTAGATAAAAGATGACTACCAAGAGAAATGCCAAGAGCTTAGCCATTTTTGTGATGGAAATTTTCAAAAAGTATTTTACGGGTTTTATAGATAAATACTCCCTCTGTTTTTTATTAAGTGTCCTTTTATGAAATTTGATTTGTTTTTTAATAAGTGTCGTATTTCATAAATTTTGAAAAAAATGATGCAACTTTTGAGAAAAATCATGCAAAACTTTCTATTTTACCTAAGTAATAAATGCTAATTATTTACATTTTAAGTTTCTCAGGCAATAATTATAGATGAAAATAGTAATATATTAATTTCCTTGGTTTGTGTGTTTTGACGGCTGATGACACTTATAAAAAAACAGAAGGAGTATACGTTTTACAACCTAAATAATTAAATGCTAGGTTCTTGGGTATTTATGACAATTAATTGTTATTAATCCTCCCATTTTCCCCGAAGGAGTAGTTAATCTATGCTTTAATAGACTTCGAGATTATATATGTAGTGGTCAAAATCCGTCGACTTGGTCCAAGCCCAATACACATTCCAGGCTGGTGCTATCGATCAAGTAACTTGGTTCGTCTAGCCCGACAAGCTTCAGACCAACTTGGATCGACAACCATGCTAATCCAATCGCTGAAGAAAACTTGTTTGCCAAATCCGATAGGCCAGGTTGGAGATTACATTTCAAAACCAACCTGGGCCGACCCAGGTTGGATATTTCTCTTCAAGACCAGCTTGTCTAAGAGTCAGGTTGGATAACTTACACTCAGCCTGAGCCCGTCAAACTAGACACACCAAGCTGGCATGGTCTTAAGAGCCCAATTAGTCAAATCGATTGGCCCATCTGGCTTAGCACGTTATGAATTGACGACCAAGCTGGATACATCACGTTCAGTCCAAGGGTTTCAGAAAGCCGTCAACCTAGTTGACGAAGTCAAAAAATCCAGCCGTCAACCCTAAGAGGCATCTTGACCCCGTCCAAGTCGCAACAACTTGGAAGTGGAGCGTATGGACGGATAAGGCCAGCTTCGTAAACCCTAGCGGCTGGCCACCCCCTATAAATACAACCCGACTAGGTTACAGCCGGATATGCAAAAATCGACTTGCGATCTATTATACTTTTCTATCTCATGAATTCTCTCTACTTTCGTCGTCTTGCTCATTTCTCTCACAAGTCGGAAATAGCCAGCCCGCGTTATCTCCGCCTCCAGCTTACCATTATTATTTACTCACTGTCACCGTTTCCACCCTCCGAACGCATCCGACAACTTGGAATAACCATTGCTTCCAACTTGTCTTTCTCTCTTATCAATTTTCTTTTTCATTCCGTTCCAATAATCCATCACTAACTTGAGCGTCGGAGGCTCTACGGTCGACACCCCCTCCCGGTGCTCAACCTAGGGCTCTAACGTGTTCTTGTGTTGACAGGTTGCTAGTGCCCAACCAGTTCGGACGTGCCTACGTCATCCTCAGTCGTAGATTTAGCCTCTACAATATATATATATATATATATATATATATATATATATATATATATATATATATATATATATATATTCACAAATACTTGAATGCGTCATGCGATCGGCGTGTGGCGCATGTAATACACGGGCTAGCCGCCCACGCGCGGTGCATGTATTACACGCGCCAGATTTTTTTTATTAATTCCTGTTTTCTGATTTTTTTTAATTTTCAGCTTTTATTTCAATTTTTTTTTAAATTTCACATTTTTTTCCACCTTTTTTTTGTTTGCCTCTTAATTTTTTGTTTGCCGCTTCTTCATTAGTCAAGATTCGAGCGAGGGGAGCCGAAGACCTCGAAGCGAGCCAAAAAAATCAAAATTGTTGCCCAACGATTATTCTTATATTAGTAATCGGAGTGAAGGCGGAGCCGTAAAATTGAAATCGAAGACAGAGTCGAAAAAAAAACTAAAATTAAAAAAAATAATTATTTTGACCGGGTCAACGGGTCAGACCAAGTTGACCCGGTCAACCCGACCCAGACCCGGTCGCATGGCTGGCGGGGGGAGTGAGTATCTCATATATTTTTTTGTTTTTACTTTAACTCAAGTTTTACATTTTTCAATTTCTCTATTTTGTATAATCTCTCTATTTGCCTAATGAAAGTTATTAAAGATCAACTATGTAATCAGTTATATATATAATGAAAAAGTGTTTTCAAATTCAAAATCAGTTTGTTCGTATAGAAGTTTTCGCCTTTATATAGTGGACGACTTTTGAAGTTTAAAATTAAATATTAAATATCAAACTTAAGTATTGTTAAATGGGCTGACCAATCCATAAAGCCTGCCATAGTGTAAGACTTGTAGTCCAAGCCCAAGAAAGGACTGGGTCAGGCTTCAGCTTTAGGATTTTTATAAAAATAAATCGATTTGAGCCCCATTTGGAGCTAGCTCGGCCCGGATTTGAACACCGGCGCAGAAAAGCTAATATTCCCATATTATATTATTAATATGGGTTAATATGTTTGGTAGTAAATATTATTAATATCCCCAGCCCTGTAATTTATTAAAGCCTGGTATTATAATGTGTTTGTAAGCACATTAATAAACTGACCATACCCGTCGTATTAATAATGAGAGCTACAACAGTGAATTTTATTATGCTCAGAAAGACTTCATTACCCTGGCCAAAATCATTTCTCTCGCTCATATCTTTTTTTCTCAGCGTATGGTTTCTTCACCGGAGAAAATCTCTCTGCCAATTTCAGTCCAACTACTCTTTCTAGAAGTGAGTTGAATTGAAATTTTTGAGATCCCTAATCTCGTTAATCTCGTTTTCCCGCCGGGGCGGAGGAAACAGAGGCGGCGGGCGGGCGGCGGCGACGGGGATGATGAGGGTCACCGGAGTCGCGATTTGCCGGCAAAACTGATCCGAACAGCACCGATTCCACACCATCCAAATCGACACATGCCACCACCACAGAACGAATCACCTTGAGAAGTAAATTCCAATGGTATGCTGCACGACCGGAAAGACGTACAGACGGCGCTAGAATCAAAGAAAAACCAGGCGGCGGCGTTGAAACCCACGTTGTGATTGGCCAGAAAAGCCCACCCCTTAAGCAGCGATTCAACCATAGAAACCACCACAAAACGACGCACAAGGGTCAGGGGAATCCGAATATAGCAGTCCCGACCCTCGATTCGCAGACCCCTTGCCGGAAAAGCACCTAAACCAGGTGGCGGCGGAGAACCCCTGCTTGAAGTCACCGGATTTTCAAACGACGACTACCCCCCTCCACCACCACCAAAAGGAGCTCAAGAGCAAGGGAGATCAGAATATACAAACCCCGCCCTTCAAATCCCGACGACGATGCTGGAGAATCATCTTGGTCGTGGAGGGAGCGCCGAGAGAGGCTCCTGTCGCCGAGAGATGGCGACAGAGACGATGAAGCGGTGGCCAAAGAGAGGGAGAAAGTTTAGTGAGAGAGAGAGGATGAGTTGCTGGCTTGCTGCGACTGAGAGGGAGAGAGAGTGGCTGAGAGGGCAGGTGAGAGAGATAAGAGGATAGATAGGATGGGTTTTTTGTAATTTTAGAATTAGGGTAGGGTTAGAATTGGAATTTAATAAGCTAATATTGAGTTTAATATATTCTACCAAACAACAAATCTTAATAAAATTAATTTTTAGCTTATCTACCAAACACCCAAATTATAATTGTCACAGCCCCAAATCCCGAGGGACGGCAGAAGCCGGGGTGCGACTGGGATTGGATTAAAGAAGCGGGGAAGAAGGGGACTAACTGAACTAAACATACATAGGAGACACCATACATTCTATGAACATGACTTTATTTACAAAAAGAAGAGTTAATCTCAAGGATTACTCGACGAAGTTCCCAAAAAGGTAAACTAGGATATATTACAGAACTTATACCACAGTGTTTTACTAATATACATAACATCATAAGTACTTAGAGTTTTGCAGCGGAAAATGTGATTCATACTAACTAAAGTCTTCCTAAGACAACTTAATTCAAGCCTCGCCGCTTCCATCGCTTCAACCTGCACATTTAGAAAACATATGCAGGGCTAAGTACGATAGTACTTAGTGGGCACGTTGCCGAAAACATATTCATAAGTATAAATAATTAGGAATCTCATAATCGTAGCACATCGGGGTTTTATTGAAAGGGCCCGTGTCTACTAAACATTTTCTGACTCATTTATATAAATTAGCTTGTACAAGCATTTTTCTAGTATGTTACGTTCAAATCTTGACCAATTCTCATTCACCATGGCTAGTTACCCCTCAACAGGATACCACATACACCACAGGTTACAAAGTGCACTAACTCTGGAAAGCGCTTAATAGCTAACTCAGAGCCGATCGTTAGTTAACTAATAAATCTGGAAAACACGAATGTTAACTCAGATAGGTACAAGAGAACTCACATAAAATATTTAAACAGTTTATGCCATGATTATCACTTTGAAAACACGATTATCAAAGCGATAAAGAAAGGGTTTTCGAGCATTGCTCGTTTTATTTTATATGTAAAAGCCCACCTTAGCGTTTACAGAACTAAGTACGAGCTTCCGTCCTCCTGATCTTCCGTCCTTTCCTTACTACTGGCTTCCTCCTTCATCGTAAAATAATAACACTTCAAAATCAGTCGTAAAAGACAATCGAATATGGAAATTCGAATTAGGTTTTAGTCGTTTCATTTCTTTAGGCATTTGCACGCTACTAGTTTCATTTTAATTAAACGGGAACGAGACTTGAACAAATCTCGTTTAGAACTCGAAAGGTCTCATACTCGGCTCTTAGGTCAGTAGAGAAGGTAGTCGTTAA
This sequence comes from Schizonepeta tenuifolia, assembly GCA_029490685.1. Lineage (NCBI taxonomy): Eukaryota > Viridiplantae > Streptophyta > Magnoliopsida > Lamiales > Lamiaceae > Schizonepeta > Schizonepeta tenuifolia. Next base: position 89,016,231 of record CM055959.1, read on the forward strand.
CTTATTACGGCTTAAAAGATCGAAAGAAACTAAGTTGCGAAGAAAACAACTTAGGAAAACTAGTTCTGAAATTTTACTGTGCAGTGCAGAAGTTCTGGGGACTGCCCAGAACAGAGCATCAGGAAACAGGGGAATAGCCCTGTACCGTTAGAAAGCCATGGAAGTCTAGTTTACGCTCCAATTTATGGATCTCATATCCGATAAACGAGCTAAGAGATATTACAGTTTCCGGGAAGGGTCGCAAAACTGCCGCGGCTAACCCTAGTTGCTCGATAGAATTGACGTATAACTTCTTAAGTTCGTTCTAAGATCTCGTACTTGATTTCTCATGAAACTTCACTCTCAAGGCAGTCAACACGTACTCTCGTACGTGAAGAAGTCCTTTTCAAAACTCGTTTATAACCACGACGATCACACCTCGTCGTTTCAACTACCATTTACTAAACCAACAACAAGTTAACATTTCTCGTTTCTAGTTCTCGACTATAACTACAACTCATATTATAATATTTCGGATGCTCATGACGTCAACTACAAAGTCGTTCCCTAGTCCATTTTAAATATTATTATCCAGTTAGAATCCTTACTCGACTTCTCGATTATTAATTACGACCACTTGTTCGTCTCTTACGAAATTCCAAAAGTTATCGGAATTCGTTCAAATTCTACGACATCAATCATCATCTAACGAGATTCATTATTATATACATCATCACCTCATGTCATTACTTAAAATCAACTTAAACGGGATTCTTTGTCTCTTACGATCCACAAAATATTTTTAGAAAATTCCAATTAAATTCATAACATTATCTATCATTACCTAGAACCTTAATCCATCAACAAATCATCAACTAAATCAACTACATGAAAACCCCCAACTTCCTCATATTTTTCGGTAATAAGAAATAATTAAAGGGGGTGATTTTCTTCATCAATTAACCTCATTAATCCATTTATCATGCTACTATATCATCAATTAAACAATTACAAGTCTAATTACACCATTAATTTGAAAACCCCTAACTTAAAACCCTAGCCTAAACTCGGTTCCCTTCAATTTCATAGGAGTTTCGATTTCTTTTTGTTCTAATCACTAATTGAACACCTCCTAAGCATGATTATCCAACTAATTGAAGAATTCAAACATCCTACATGATTCCCCCAAATTTTCGGTATTGATGTAGGTCTTAGGGTTCTTGATTTTCTTCAATTTTAATCACTAAATATCATATCCAACACATCTAATTACACTAATCGAAGATCAAACATCTAATTCATCTACCCATAATTTTGATCCACTTGAAAAAATAAAAAGAAATGGATTTGGAATGGATAGAAGTGAAGAGGAGACAATTACCTTGAAGATTACTAAAGGAAGTTGGATGATTCAATGGTTGGATGAAGAACTTGAGTGAAAATCTTGTCAAGAACTTGAAGCTTCCAACAATGGTGATGGAAGAACAAAGAGAGAGAGGAGATGTGTGTGTGTGTTCGGCTTTTTTTTGGGGGGGAGGGGGGGATTTGGGAGGAAGGAGATGATGACTAACTATGTTAGATATTTCTAATTAGACTTAGGTGGAAAGTTAGATAAAAATCTAAGTAGTGAGTCATAGTTAATACTATATAAAATCGAAAATATCTAGCTAATGAGAGTGAGGTGAGGTCGGCCAAGAGAGGGAAAAAGAGGAAAATTACGCGCTTTTCCGGCGCGATACAACGTTACGGAAATCGAACGATGAAAAACGTAGCTCGGCACAAAATCGTCAAATTCCGATTCGACCAAAAATTCTAACGTATTTAACTTAATCGGGAAATAATATTTAAAAACTGAATTCCGACAAAAACTCGGGACGACACAGTCCGAGTTTCGCCCGGAAAATCGTAAAAACGAACTTTCTCGGGCGAGTTCGTATCGCGATTTCGTGAATGTAAAAATCAGACGGTTTTCCGTTCTGAGTTCTAGAACTAAAAGTTTTTGTACACGATATCCCTAAATACAGTAGTCATCTAACTGACTTCCGTAATTTATTTTCGGAAATGGATTTCACCGTTGGTTTTAAAATTCAGAAACGTAAGCTTAGGCGTGCAAAGCCATTTTTATTATTAACTTTAAAATTTTAAGACTGTACGCAATTTCTGGGGTATTACAATAATAAATAATCACTTCAATCCATATTATTTATCTCTATATACCTACCAAACATGGCCTAAAAGACAAATTTAGATTAACTACGGAACAATATATATTTACGAGTAAGTAGCCTCGACGATAATTAATTTATATTTTTATTTATATAATATGTTTTAAAAATAATTTTTTTAGCAATAATATTTTATTTCATCAAGATGAATAAGAGAAGTAATACAAAAAACATTTTGCACGCGATAAAATAACTAAACAACAAATGACACCATTATAACTTTGAAAAACTTGTCTTTCTCTATTAAGGCCTTCTCACTCTCTCTAGAATTTTTCTCAAAAGACTGACTTTTATTTAAAACTAATTTTATATCTTATCTAGAATTTGTTATGTTGTTTGCGTTAATTATAAATCAAACTTAGTAAACTAAATTATTCATATTTCACGTAGTTAAACTTATAATTATGAATGATAATAAATGACATATTCATTATGTATTTTTCAAATCTAAATATGTTTATGATTTTTTCTGCATCTCGATTAAAATAATGATTTTATTGTATATACTCGTAGCAAACCTGTTGGGTAATAGTACTCGATAAAAATTTGTACTATACAAATTAAATACTACTATTAACTAAAATTAGTAAAAAAATTTCTTGTTATGTTTATTTGAATCTTCTCGTTGGTTGAATTGTCTCGTTAGTTTATGGTAAATTGATATTACTAATCTTAGCCGAGTATTTATATATATACATTTTAATATAATTTTATATCTTAGGTATTGTAGTGCTCCGCCACCCGGGCCTATGCGGATCGAGCGGGCCGCTACGGGGTGGGTGAAACCGTAAAGACTTATCTTGAATATTAACTCGAACCGAAAGTAAATAAAGTGAAAAGATGATTATTGATATTAATCAAATGGTAAGAGTTGGAATAAGAGGAGTTAAGGTGGGTGATTATTAAAAACAACACTTGCCCTAGCTTAACATAACTGGGGTCGATGTATGAGGACACCGGTCTCCGCACTGCGGAAGCGTTCAAAAATACAACTATCAAACAAGAGATAGTTGACACCATAATGAGGTAACAAGTTTAAGGGTTCAAACGAGAATACAAACATAGTCACTTAGATCAGCAAAAGACATAAAGAAAGCCATTAATGACGACCCGCAAGGTCGTTACCCAACATACATTTGACTACACCGACATCACTTCCTCAACCTCCACGCCGTTCAACCTGCATTAGGGAAAACAATGCAGGGGGCTGAATATAAAAATACTCAGTGGTTCCGTACCCCTCTTTGAAAAACATTTTATAAGGCTATTGCATTCTTCAATACTTATGGAAATGAAACTTTAGTAAAAACACATTTCACATAAGCAAAACAATTTAAAATTCCAACACAAGTACGCACGTACCAAATTTCTCACATTCTTGGGTTACCATCCCGGTTCAAATAGAGGGAAGTCACTCCTTCAATCCGAATCGTCATAACTTCTTGCTCAGTATCTTGGCTTGATCGGAGCTCAAGGCCGATCGTATTTTTGAGATGTTCCAACTTGGTCAACCACAAGCAATTGAGCATAAAATATTTAAGCATGCATATCAAGTAGAGAGCTTTTTGGGCTTAATAACCCGAGATGTTACCTCGTGGGAATTTAACCCACACTTAAAAATAGGATAACCCACCTTTCACTTGTGAAGAGATAAGTCCGGTCCTTGAGTACTATTGCCAAAGACTCCTGCATAACGGTCTTAACAATCTTAGACCTTTAACTCAAGAAAAAGATTAACGGACTTACAATAATATCCTAGGTCTACCTATTCCCGATTTATCCCTAAATCTTAAGAAAATCAATGAGGAATTTCCTTATGTTTTTAGTTCATAATTACGGACCAACGGTCCAAGACTTTAACAATGCAATCTAATAATGCATGGCATGCTATATCATGTAATGTACATAAAAAGCTCATGTTCCTTGGTTGCATGTATATCTAGGATAAATGTTCTCATTTGAATCATTACACGTGGTGTAAATCGTGATTTATCGTAGGCATGCAAAATTAGAGTGAAAGCTGCCCAAGGCATTTCTACAGACAGTTGGTATGCATAATAAGCTTTTCAAGTAACCACCTTTATCGACTCACCACAAACTGTAGGAACATCATCTAGGCACACAATATACCATTCTAGGAACCTTTAATGACATACTTTCACATGAAATTAGTTTTACCCAAATATACCTTACGGTTAGGGTGATATGTTTGACTCAAAAAGGGTCACTTGAAATTATTATGCCCTTGAGAAATTTATACTTGGAAATTTTCTGGAAAATATCACTTCTTTTAGTGGCTTTACTTGATTTTAAAAACATATCAACTCCAATGAATCTAATTTTTGGATAAAATCTAGCTTACCTATCAAGGTATTCCCAGAAAATTTTTAGTTTCCAAATTGAAGGTCATTAGCACGTGGATTTAGGCCTTGTACAATAGCCAAAAATAGACTTAAGTCTGAGAATTGACAACACACTGCTGTTTACTAAAACTTCTACCAAGACTCGAGTTTTCATTTTATGCCAGTTGTTGCGTCCAAAATCGTGACTCAACATTTGAGTTTCACGAACAACACACCTCTAACGAACTAACTCTTGCTCACCTATTGGAACCATGTAAGGGAGAGAAATCCAGACTTAAACTTAGCGAAACGGCTTCTCCAACTCCTGCAAAAAAGGAAGGGACCGGAGGTTTTCCGGCGAACCCTCTCCGACGCTCAAGTTAGCTTTTGAACGGAAAGGAAAATGGAGAGATGAGTGCGTGAGTATTTTGTGTGTGTTGTGAATGATCTGTGTTGCAAAGATGAATAAACGATACTTATATCCCCACCTTTTAGGGGTACATTGGTAAATAGACTAAGGATCTGCTATCCACTTTTGGTACAAACTCACTTCATTGGTTGACATTTCTGACATTTATCTGCTAAACCCGTATTATAGCAGGTGAGGGTTCCTTATGACACCTGATCATGTTTGGCCAAATGCGTCCTTCTCTGAGCTATCAAAAATAGATAGCTCATGGGTTCACTCATCAGTCTCATTCTTTACTAGCTCTCAGTTACCTGACCTATATCTAATGAGCCATCTCCACGCCCTCTGTACGTAAATAAAAGCTTTAGGCTTCGGAGAGACCTGAACTTTTTATACCATAACATCTACTCCCCTTACTCTAGTTTAAAAGGAAGAGATCTTCTATCTTTTTAAACGTAGAGTAGTTGTGATTATGAAAGAACGCAATTTGACAGGCATTTATTACTATGTACACGTGTAGAGCGAGGGCCTTTGATGAGACCTGCCTATTTTGAAAAACATTTGCCCTTATCCGAGATGATGTCATCCCTCCCTCGCCTTTTCAGAGAGGATTAGACAACCACCTCTTCGGTTTTCCCCCCTCTTTTCCTCAACCGTCCATACACCTTTAATATATTATTTTTCTACCATCATAACTTCTCATTTTCATTTTCCAGGCTTACCCTTCTTGTCCTCCTCCGTTTTCTCGAAAGTAATTCCGATATGGCAAACTTCGGCTCACTCTCTGAAGACGATACCCTCTCTGATCAACGACAATGTCCCTCAGGGGATATTCCTCTCGAGTCACTCCCCCCATGATGACTCTTTTTCTGAGACGTCTTCTCATACCCAAGTTCAAAGAAAGAAATTGGTTACCCGTCGTTCTCGCCACCTTTCTTCCCGGCACACTATTTCTTCTGACCGCGGCTCTGGTGTGAAAGACATCGTGGATTTGGTAGATGATTCGACATCCCCTCGCCCAGACTCACGGAGATCTACTTCACTTACTGCTGCTGGGGGTGAATCCCTTGCTTCTCTTTCTGCCTCCGATACTTTCGCAGGTGAATCTCTTCTGTCTTTAGAGGAATTAGAGTTAGTGAAGGCATGGTTGAACTGTTGTGACACTTTTGACATTCGCATGCCCTTGTCCCATGAACGCCCCCACTGGATAGATTTTCCTTCGGTAGTTTTTTGGTACCATCAAATTGAGGCAGGGTTAAGATTTCCCCTTCCCGACTTCGTTGTGAAAGCATGTGCCCTGCATAATTTATGGCCCAATCAATTTCTGCCTTCTTCCATTAAAGTTCTGCTTACTTTTTACATCTTGATGCGCGGGAACGGAGGTCATCCTACTCCTACCCTTTTTCAAACAGTATATGATATCAAACCCCTAGGTAGCTTTTATTATATTAGCGCTAGGCCTATGGGTCCAGTGCAACATTTGTGCAATGCTTGCAGCCCCGGGAAGGAATTGAAAGATAAGTACTTTGTTATCACCCCCAAGGATGGGAATTGGCCTTTTCCATATGCTCATTGGCAAAGTCTATGCCTAAAGCAGCCTCGCCCCAATGTCAAGGCTATTTAGCTTATTGAGCGTAAAATTTTGGACAAGCTCACTGCCAAAGCTCGCTTCAGCGCTTTCAAATTCAACGATTTACTGTCTAACCCATCAGTTTTTTCATTTTTTGAGCTGGCTCCCCCTGGCGGGTGTTCTTTCTTCCCTGAGGGTGGGTCTCGCTCATTCTCTTTTCATTTTCTTTTATTATTTTCTATTTGTGAACAGGTGTATACTCCTATTTCTTGACATCGTCTTTTGCTTGGTTATACCTCCTACAGAGATGAGCTGGATCGATGATGTCAAGCTTTCCGATGATAAAGAGTTCGATTTGACATTCTTCTTCAAGAGCAGGCTGGTAAAGGGAGAAGCCGGACCCAAGATGACAGTGTGTCTGCCAATCCATCCTCGGATCCGTTGGAGTCTGTTGTATTGCCTAAATTTGGCCGCATACCCGTGAAAGTAGCCCCTGCTGGAGATCTGACCCGGCAGCATCCTTGTTCTCTGGGTTTACCTCCTCCGGCTGGACGAGGGAAAAAGGCTACCTTACCCTCAATAGGGCCCAAGAGACCTGCTCCCGTTCATCCGCCTACGACGGCTTCCAAGAGAGGTAAACACATTCCTCGTATCGAGGTGTCTCCTCAGAGAGCTGCTGACTCCACATGCTATTTTTTCCGGGGACAGATATCTGGTTCTCTCCGATAGCTGCCCTCTTCTGAATGCCTCACTCTGCTGCAAGCCTTGCCTTCCTCTCCCGACGAGGAAACGCCTTCATCTCCTCCCTCTTTACTTCCTCTACAGGAGGACAACGCACAGTGTCTCATCTGGGTAACTAGTTGGTTATCCTCTTTTTTTTTTTTTTATGCATACTTGTTATTGTTTTAAGTTTCCTATCGTATATCTATCCTGCTGATGACCTCTCCCCTCTCATCAGCTGGTCAGCGCTCATGGGAAACTTCTTCGGTTCCAGAGTGACAGCCGCAAAAAGGAGGTGAAAAAGCTGAAGGAGAGCATCGCGAGCTATCAACTGCAGCTGAGAGAGCTTACCCAGACGGCTGAGCAACTTCAAGCACGCAACCGCAACATCCTGGACACCAGCAACCTACTATCCCTAGCCAACGATGATCTAAAAAAGCGGAATCATGAATTATCCCAATCAGTGGAGAAGCTATCTAATCTTTCTCCAGAAAACGCTTCCTTGAGTGCTGTTAACGCGGACCTCAGTCGTCAATTGAATCAGGTTACTAGGGAGCTTGCCGAGGCCAAAGGCCTTGCTCAAGATGTTAACAGTGCCTATCAGTCAGGCTACATAGAAGGGGTTCAAGGGTGTCGCAGCTTCATCTTACGCACTCCCATGGGTCAACGCGCCCTGCAAATCTTGCATGAGGGTATTTTAGACTCCTTTAAGGCCTCACCAGAGTATCATGCCACCATTCGCAGTGACATTGCTTATTTAGCAAAGAGGTGTGGTATGACCGTTCTAGCCACCGCTCGCAACATGAGATTTGAGCAGGCTCTTGAAGTGGACCCTATTGTCAAGCGTTTGCCTTTGCCCCCTTCTTTCAAAGGAGATTTGAAGGCTCGGCCTGGTACACCCTGGTGGCTTCCTGTGATGAGAGAGGCTTTTGAGGCTTTGATTGCTCCCTGTGATCTCCATACTGCCTTTGCAAACCCTCCTGATCCTATTTACGACTTCTTTCCTGAAGACTTTCTTCAGGTGGTAGGACAAAGTGGAAGCTATCTCTCCAAACTCCTCCTGGTCCAGCTACCTCTACAGGTACATTTTCACCTCGCACTTCTTCCCTTGGTGGTTTTTTTTTTTTTTTTTTTGCCTTGACATGTGTTTGTTGCTGCTACTTTTTCTTATTTTCTGAGACAGGTGCTCCCCCTTTCTTCTCTCAAGTTGAAGCTGCCAATCCCATGGGAAAGATCTCTCAAGACATAGCTCCGCCTTCTACTCAACGTGCTGACGACAAAGATACCACTGACTTCTTAGCATAGTGTTTTATCGACTCATTGCTTCCTTAGAACAATGTTTGTTTTGTATGAGCTTGACTCTTTTATCCGCCTTCGCTTTCTGGTTTCTGCCTACCTTACACTTTTAACTCCATGGTGTTTATATACTTTTAACTCCATGGTGTTTATATATTTTGCTATCCAAGCTTTGAGTTCGCTTTGAGCTTTATTGTGTTTAAATGTTTTGCTATTCATATTTCTGATTTTACCTTTCCCTTATTCGCATTTTCGTACCGTATTTTGCATTTTCATGAGGTCTTTTGACCCCCCTTAGGGTGTAGGGTACACCCCTACTCCCCCTACTCTGGATGATTTCGAACAAGTGTTATATTCATATACATAGTTCCTCTTTTTTTTTCAAATCATTCAGAGTATATTTTTCTTTTATCCAACTGACCCAGCTATGCGTTAACCAATTCAACAAATCAATGCATAAAATAATCATAACTCTCCAGCCTTTATTTATTTTCAGCAAGTTCTCAGCGTGCCATTACAGGAATACTTGCCTAGCCAAACAAGTATTCTACAAAAAAGAAGGAGTTGAGGCACGTAGGCTCTCTTCCTAATCAAGCCAAAACAGAATCTTCCTTTTCCAAAGAGAAAAACACTTCAAACATAATACTTTTTTAAATTGCTGATGTTCCACGGTCTTGGGGCCAAATTTCCTTTCTCATCCATGAGCTCGTATGCCCCTCCTGACAGGACCTTAGCTATCACAAAGGGTCCCTCCCAGTTTGCTTCAAATTTCCGCATCGGATGCATCGCATCAGCTCTCTTCAGCACCAGGTCTCCCTCTTCCAGTCTTCTAATTCTGACCTTCTGATCAAATGTCGCTTTGATCCTAGCCTTGTAAGCTAGAGCTCTCTGGTGAGCTCTCTCCCTGACCTCTTCGATTGGGTCTAAGCTCTCCTTTCTGAGTTCTTGATTTAGGTTCTCATCATAAGTCAACACTCGATGCGTTGAGATTTCACTCTCCACTGGCATGACAGCTTCCGATCCATATATCAATCGAAAAGGCGATTTCCCTGTAGCAGTTTTCTGACCAGTTCTATAAGCCCAGAGAACAGAGTCCACGGTCCACCTCATCTATCCATTGAGACCTCTCCCTCTGAAGCCTTGCCTTGATGCCATTTACTATGGTCCTATTGGTTACTTCTACTTGACCACATGTCTCTGGTCGAGCTACAGAAGCAAACCTTTGCTCGATTTTCCTTGTTTTGCACCACTTCTGAGTCTTTTTACCGAAGAATTGCGTGCCATTATCTGATACCAAAACCTTGGGCGTTCCGTACCTGCAGCAAATATTCTTCCATAGAAATTTGATTATACTGTCTTCAGATATTGAAGAGAGTGGCTCCACTTCCACCCACTTGCTGAAATAATCAACTGCCACTATCAGGTGGCATTTCTTCCCCTTGGCCATGGGTAGCCTACCCACTAGATCTATACCCCACTTGTCAAAAGGGCATTCAGCGTACTGCACTCCCAGCTCCTCAGCAGGAGCATGGATCAAGGGTCCATGCTTTTGACACCTGGGGCACTTTCTCACGAAGTTTTCTGCATCTTTTTTCAAAGTGGGCCAGTAATATCCAGCTCTCAGCACTCGTCTCGCCAGGTCTCTGAACCCAGAATGGCACCCAGCTCTCCCCTGATGAACTTCTTTCAGGACTTCCATACTCTCATTTTCTATTAAGCACCTAAGCAATGGTTGAGATATGGCTCTTTTGAACAAACATCCCCCTACCATGCAATACTTAGCATGAATTCGTCTTTTGTGAGCTTTTGCCCCCTCCAACAAATTCTCCTGTCTTTAAGAAATGCAATATAGGAGCTCTCCAGTCGTCTCTAGCTTCTATTTTTCCGACTCCCTCGTCTTCAGCACCTTCTGCTGATATCCTTACCAATACCACTTTCTCAGGTATCAGTTCTCCTATAGAGCTTGCCACTCTGGCCAAGTGATCTGCCCTATTATTGAGGTCTCGTGGAACTTGCTTTATGCATACATCCGCAAATTTTTTCTCCAAGTTCCTTATTTTCTGAACATAACGCACCATTCTTCCCTCTTTCACCTCGTAATGTCCCATCAGCTGTTGCACCACTAACTGGGAGTCCGAATGTATCACCACCCTTTGAGCTCCCAACTCAGCTAACATCTCCAAACCTTTAATGAATGCTTCATATTCAGCTTCATTATTCGACAGTTTACATTCAAGCTTTAGGGCGAAACTTAGCTCTTCTTCCTCAGGTGTTATGATGGCAACACCTGCCCCACATCCATTTACTGTGACCGACCCATCTACGTAGGCCCTCCATTCCGGCTATTGCATTGGTTTTGTGGTCTCCTGGATAAAGTCCGCTAACGCCTGAGCTTTAATAGTTGTCCTTGGCTCAAAATCCACGTCATATTCTCCCAATTCCACACTCCATTTTATCATCCTCCCCGAGAGGTCTGGTTTACTCAAAATTTGTTTGAAAGGCAAATTGGTCCTCACTACTACTTTGTGAGACAAGAAGTACATCCTCAACCTTCTGGCAGCTACCATAACAGCAAGAGCGGCCTTCTCCACATCAGAATATTTGTATTCCGCCCCCTGCAAAGCCTTGCTGATATAATAAATAGGATGCTGATGAGATTTCTCCTCTCGTATGAGGACCGCACTCAAAGAATGCTCTCCCACGGATATGTACAAATACAACGTTTCCGCTGGCTTTGGCTTAGTTAATATTGGCAAACTAGCCAAATGATTTTTCGGTGCTCCAAAGGCCTTTTGGCAACCTTCATCCTATTCAAACTTGCTCGCCTTTCTTAATACTTTGAAGAATGGAAAGCTTCTCTCTGCAGAGGTGGAAATGAACCTGCTGAGAGCTGTGATTCTCCCATTCAACCGTTGCACCTCTCTTATACTAGCAGGGGCTGTCATTTCAAGCACCACTCTTACCTTGGCCTGATTCACCTCTATACCTCTTGGGGTCACCATGTACCCTATGAACTTGCCAGACCTCACCCCAAATGTGCATTTGGCTGGGTTCAAATGAAGATTGTACTTTAGGATGACTGTCATTACCTCTTCCAGGTCTCTAGCATGATGTTCAGCTTTCACGCTCTTAACCAGAATATCGTCTGCATAGACTTCCAAAATCCGCCCTACCTGACTTTCAAATATTAAATCCATCATCCTTAGATACGTGGCACCTGCATTTTTCAGACCAAAAGGCATTCTTACATATGCAAACGTCCCACATACCGTTACAAAGGCTGTTTTCACCACGTCCTCCGGTGAGAGCTATATCTGGTGGTACCCCTGATACGCATCCAACATAGAGAGTAGTTCACACCCTGAAGTAGAATCAACTAGCTGATCAATACATGGCAAGGGGTAATGATCTTTCGGACATGCTTTATTAAGGTCTCGAAAATCGATGCACATCCTCCAGTTACCATTACTTTTTGCTACCATCACTGCGTTTGATAGCCATTCAGAGTATTGTATCTTCACAATGTGTCCTGCATCCAAAAGCCGCCTGATTTCTTCTCTTATGATTTTTTCTTTTTCCAGCCCAAATGACCTTTTCTTTTGCTTTATCGGCTTTGCCTTAGGATCCACATTCAAACGGTGCACAGCTATAGATGGATCTATTCCCACCATATCTTCTGGAAGAAATGCGAATAAGTCAGCATTATTTCTTAAGCATTCTATTACAGCTTCCTGTTGCTCCACAGTCATCGACTTGTCTATTTTCGTGGCCGACCCCACCCTATCTAGGTAAAGCTCAACCACCATCAGCTCCTCCTCCACAGGTTGCATGCGAGGTCTCATGTCTTCTTTCTTATCCTTGGCATCTTCTATTTTGCTTCGGGATAAGTGATCTGTCACCTGAGCTCTCTTACCATTATGCTTGGCTTGTTTGATGGACTTTACATACAACTCCTTCGATACCTTTTGGTCTTCCGCGATCTCTCCTATCAGCCCCTCCTGTTGCGCTGGAAACTTCATTTTCATGTGGTAAGTGGACACCACCACCTGGAAATCATTAAGAGTTGGCCGCCCCAAAATAATATTGTATGCCGATGGTGTATCCACGACTAAGAACTTCACCATCCGCGTGCTCGATGCTTCCCCACTTCACGTCACTATGAGGCCCCGTGCTAACTACATCGTCGGGCCCAAAGGTGACGTTTGCTTTCCCCGACATTTCTTCCTCTGGAAAAGAGTCGACGATATCAATTTCCATGCCCATCGTACTAGCTAACTCTTGCACTTCTTTGCTTACTCCCACCTTGGAAGCTCTCACGCGAGCCTTACGAGCTCTCCCTGAGTCACCATCTGTGTTACCTCCCATGATCATATTGATGTTTCCTCTTTTTTGTGGCGGCTCCTCTCTCCTTGGAGAGCCTTTTTCCCTTTGCTCTAGTTTTTTTGCCTTAGGCTCTTTTCTCTTGTAGCTTTTCTCCCTTTCCTTTTTGACAAACTAAAGTAGCGAATCATCTTTCTTCAGTAGTCGCTCAATGGCATCTTTCAGGTGTCGGCATGAGTTAGTATCGTGACCATAATCATTATGGTATTTACAGTACAGATCAGATCTTGGATTCCGGGGAGCTTCCTTATACGTACTTGGAAACCTGAAGTGAGGGGACTTGGAGGCTGCTTCCATAACTTCTACTAAGGATGCATTGAGAGGTGTATATCTATCAAATCTTTCTGGGGCTCCCTTGGGCCTGAGGCTTCCCTTATCTCGATCACCTCTCGTGGTAGGGGCTGACCTTCTCTCTGAGGACTCTCTTTTGAGCTTGGGAGATCCCTCTTTAGCTCTCCTAGCTTCATGAGCTTCCTCCAGATTGACATACTTTTCAGCTCTCTGTAGCAGCTCCTCAAAGCAAATAGGGGGTTTCTTGTTCAACGAGTCGAAAAATAACCATGGAGTTAACCCTTGTATCAGTGCTTGCACCTTCATGTCATCCGAAGCCAAAGGTACCTGTATCGCTTCAGCGTTGAAACGCCCCAAATATTGCCGTAAACTCTCACCAGATTTCTGTCTCATCGCCATGATCAAGGAGGACGTTTTAACATGCCTCCTTGCACTAGCAAATTGGTGTAAGAACATGGACTTGAATTCACTGAATGAACTTATGCTGCATGGAGGTAGCTGGACAAACCACTGCTGAGCTATCTTCGATAAAGTGGTTAAGAAAACTCTACACTTCACCCCTTCACTATATTGATGAAGCATCGCTCCGTTCTCGAATCTCATTATATGCTCACGTGGATCTGTGGAGCCATCATACTCCAACGTTAGCGTCTTGAAATTTGCAGGCAGCTGGTCATCTCGAATATCTCTAGAGAAAGGAGATTGGTCATCCTTTATCCTGACGAATTTCTTGGGAGACTTCTTTGGTGAGGAAGCTTTTTTCTGGAGCTCTTTAAGCTGTTGCTTGAGAGCTGCAATCTCAGCAGCCGCAACTTTATCTCGAGATTTGGATATACGCTCATCGCTCTCATTTTCAAATTCAGTTTGAGGACTCTGCTGTCCCTCACTTTCATAATGCTCTTCGATTTCGTGCTCTTTCTCTCTCATTTTCTCTTTGGTTGCATTACTAATTTTCTTATTATGACTTTCAGGTGAGACCATGGCATTCGACACTGCTTGCTTTACCATGGCGCTTATTTGATCCATCGAGATCACACACGTGACATTCGACTGTGAAGGGGTTTGAAACTCATCCCCTTGATCCTTCATTTCTTTGCGAGCCTTCTCTTTATGAGGGCTCAAAGACTTGGATGATCCCTCTTTCTGAGGTGTGGTAGGCTTCTGAGTAACCATCTTCGATGTATCGTGATTTCTCTCATCACTATGCCTTTCTGGAGAGCTATCCTCTTGCATAGCCCCCTCAAAGGGAGGTCCTAGATCTCGGACCACCGTGTCATCCATGACTGCCAACACAAAATTGCCAACAGTTAGTTTAAGCAAAATCATCAGTATAACAAGCATAAGTGTTCAACACTATGTTTCTCTCGAGAAAGCTATGACAAAGCTTTCCTTGGGGCTGAGGGAACTAAGGAGCAAGATCTATCATGCTCCTCCCCTCCTTTCCCCGTATCATTCTTTCCACCTCTACGGAGGTCGCGTGAAATTCACTTCAGGAATATTACATTTTTTATGTTTTCCCTTTCTCATGTCATGAGCACTTTCATGATCCATACTTCGGGATCAACAGATTTCTGATAACGTTTCTGAGTGACAAATCCTTACTCGGAATCTGTGCCCTCCTTCTCCGCATATATATCTTTCTCTCTCTTTTTTTTAAAAAAATGTTTGAGAAAATATCAAGGAAAATTTCCGACGTGAGGCTGATACAACACTTGGAAGTTTTAAATCAAACAATCAGAAGGTTTTGATTAAATGATGATAATACGTTGAAAAACTTTTTTGCACCTTATAGCTCCTTATTTCAAAATACACCAAGCCGAAAACCAGTTGCAAATAATCCCATAAGTTTTAAGTGAATGAGAATCTTAAAGAAAACACGGAATAGAAAGATTTCCCACAAATGGTGCCAGATGTTGCGTCCAAAATTGTGACTCAACATTTGAGTTTCACGAACAGCACACCTCTAACGAACTAACTCCTGCTCACCTATTGGAACCACGTAAGGGAGAGAAATCCAGACTTAAACTCAGCGAAACGGCTTCTCCAACTCCTGCAAAAAAGGAAGGGACCGGAGGTTTTCCGGCGAACCCTCTCCGACGCTCAAGTTAGCTTTTGAACGGAAAGGAAAATGGAGAGATGAGTGCGTGAGTATTTTGTGTGTGTTGTGAATGATCTGTGTTGCAAAGATGAATAAACGATACTTATATCCCCACCTTTTAGGGGTACATTGGTAAATAGACTAAGGATCTGCTATCCACTTTTGGTACAAACTCATTTCATTGGTTGACATTTCTGACATTTATCTGCTAAACCCGTATTATAGCAGGTGAGGGTTCCTTATGACACATGATCATGTTTGGCCAAATGCATCCTTCTCTGAGCTATCAAAAATAGATAGTGTTAAACATGGATTTTCTCATCTTTATAAGCTTAATTGATGTCAATTTGTATTGAGAAATCATGTTTGGAATGAGTTTTGTGCTTAACTATTGTTAATTTGTAAAATATGATGCTTGTTCGTTGTTTGTTTGATTTTGCAGAAATTTGAAGTTAATCTTATGCACATTGAGTATGATAGGATGAAAGTACAGTTCGATAGGAGTTCGTAGGCGAAAACGGATCCAAAATCGGAGTTATAACGAAGGAGAACGGGCCAAAACAAAAATGTTGCGCGCTGGCCCAACACACACGCGGACAGCACGCGAATTTTCTAGATTTGTGCTATTTTTGATTATTTTCTCCTATTTTAGTTATTTCCTACTCCTACTAGGATACAACTTTGTACCCCCATACCTATATATATATATATCCTCCAAAACACATCAAAACACCACCCCTCTCTCATATATTATTCTTAGTTTTAATTTTCTTTAAGCTTTGTCTTGGAGTTTTGAAGACTTATTCAAGAGTTCAAGACGAGATTTATTTCGACTACGGTTTTTCTTATTTAATGTTTATGATTTCTTTTTCTTTTGATTGTGTGTTTTCTTTAATTATGAGTAACTAATTTTCTTATATCCTAGGGTTAGAGAGTAGATGGATAATTAATCTTTGATTCTTAGTCAATTAATCAATTACGACCTTCTCTTCTTTCTTATGTTCTTGATTTGTCTTGCATGCTTGATTGATTGGCCACCAATTATGCATATTAGTTGTGTTAATTAAATAGTCGGGAGATGAGGATTAATACATGAACTGGAACATAGGACACGCATTGCAAAATAACCGGGAGGGGACGAGCCTTGTGTGAGATCATTAATCTTAGGATCTTTTTGGAGTTGCATGCATATGATGTTTGTCGGGAACGAAAACCCTTGCATGTGATCAACGGTTTATTCGCTACGGGAGTAGGTTTAAGCTATCTTTGTGATTGTTCTAAGAAGAGTCAATTCCCAGTGTTAATTGATTGATTGATTGAGATTTGAATTTTAATTGTCCATTGAAATCGAAGCCTTAGGATGCCTTTTTCTTATTTGCATCTTTACAGAGTTTTGTCTGCTTTTTATTTGCTATTCGTTTTCTTAATTAGTTTCATTAAAAATTTAAAAATTAAAGTTTGTAGTCTAAATAGAGGATAATAGTTGAAAGTAGTATTTGCTAAGTTGAATCAGTCTCTGTGGAATACGACCTTGCTTCCATATACACAATAGCACCCGTGCACTTGCAGCGTGTTAAAGAAAAGTGCGAACAGATAGCTCACGGGTTCACTCATCAGTCTCCTTCTTTACTAGCTCTTAGTTACCTGACCTATATCTGATGAGCCATCTCCACGCCCTTTGTACGTAAATAAAAGCTTTAGGGGAGCCAAAAATAGACTTAAGTCTGAGAATTGACAACACACTGCTGTTTACTAAAACTTCTACCAAGACTCGAGTTTTCATTTTATGCCAGTGAATCTTATCATTTTAAAAAGCTTAGAATGTCATTGACACACTCCAAAAAGCCGTTTGGTAAAATTCTTAGTAGTTTTCAAGATATGACGACTTCTTTCCTAACTATATAGATTTGGCAGTTTCTGTGCAACTTAATCTCATGATCGATTTGAGCTACTTAAACTTATGATAAAGTTCTTATTTTCACACAAAATAGTCTTATACATACCAAATATGTGTAGAGAGTTGGATTCACTCAGTTCCAACGGTTGGATTGAGAGTTATACGACAAACAACTCGAGCAAACGTTTTACATATTTACTGCTACAAACCAACTTCGACCTTGATGCATTCAACTCAACATGTAGCTCATGTTTATCAACTTATAATTTCGTGTAAACTTATCTTAGCATAACATAGGTCATATTCATCCATAACATGCTCATCCTCTTAATAAATCTAGGCATGCTTTTATCAAAGAGTACAAAAACAAGCTTAAATCATTATACCTCCTTTGCTTCAACTCTCTCACACTCGCGTTCTCTTGATTGAGCTCTCTCCTTTCACGTGCTACTGCTGCTGTTGTTCCACCTCTCCATGGAGTCCCGACGGCGGTAACGGCAGCAAGGTTGAGAAAGTGAAGGGATGGTGGCGGCAAGGAATGGATGAGAAGGCTTGGGGCAAGCTTAATATTTGGAGATTGAAAGATAAGTGAAAGGTGGTGATTGTTGCTGCTGCTGCTGGTATGGAGAAGGAGATGGAGGGATGCTAATAAAAAAGGAAGATGAGGGGTTAGGTTGGCTATAGGTTAAACAACATTATTAGGCTAAACCTTCTCTTATTGATTCATTTGGAGGTGGACATTGGGAATGAAATAAGCATGCTTAAGCAAATCTTTTCCTTCTCCCCTTCACTCTCGACAACATCTCTCTCTCTCTCCTTATCTTTCATTCACACGCAGTAACATAAACATACGCACAAAACACATCTGCAGACACATTAACACACACACACACACACACACATATATATATATATATATTATTATTATTATATTGCTAATATTTACGTTTAGATCTTATTGCATCTTTTGGATAGTAATGCGTCGTATCTTAGTTGAATTATAATTTTAGACAGAGTAAATGAATAGGATTAATTATTTTGGTTTCAACGAGCCCAATATTGAATATAAAATTTTATAAGACACTCTCTCTAAGAATAAATAAGCGATCGAATACTTCACATTATCAAAACTATAAGCAAATTTTATTTTGATTAATTATTTAATTACAACATCCAATAATAAAGTCATAGAATAATATCTGACGTTAGCCACATAATATGGAATGCTCGTGCTTATGCAAATGCATGGATAAAACTTTAGCTTTGAATCCTTTAGATTTTATAATTTGGAATAAAATTTATTTAAAAACTTAACGGGAATAAGTGACCATTCCATTATTCTAATTATTTCTAACTTATTCTATTTTATTAGGGTGAAATTTTTAGGCCCGATTTTTCGGAGTTCTACAGGTATATATCGTGCTCGCATTAATTAATAGATCAAACATAGAAGATAAATTTTATTTCACGTATCTAAACTTATAATTGGAAAAGTATCTAAATTTTATTGCTCGCCATCCCTACCGATCTTTTTGGGGTTACAAATCGATTCAGGATAATCTTCCGCGGCCGGCCTCGCCCTCATTTGCCATTTTCCGGTGATTGGCGCAAGTTAAGCTATGTTATGCTAACTTGCGCCGAGAGCATTCTTTCCGTACAAGCCAAGCGATGTTTGTGTTTATCTTTTGCGTTGCCTGTTCTTTCATTTCCATGTCTAGCTAAGTTCTTAATGCTTGGGTTGGTCGGCCTCACGATCAGTCGTCCACACATGAATTTTTGTTAACTAGAAAAACAAATCAATGATGGATTTTACTTTTAATAGAAGAGAGAAATGAAGTTTTTGACGTGCTTACCAGCTGAGATGAGAGCTAAATAAAGCATTAGTAGCAAGAGAGATGCCAAGAGCTTGGCCATTTTTTAAAATAGTGAAACTATAATTATAATAAATAAATAATTTTGTTATATGATTGAAATCTAATGAAGCATTAGGGCTATCTAAATGGGTAGCGGGTAATCAGGTAGCATTGTATCGATCCGAAATCCGACGGGTATTGGGCACCCGTTAACCGCATGTTCGGGTAAAAAGGTCGGGATACGGGATGAGAATTTTAAAAATTTTGGGTATCGGGTATACCCGATATCCGATCTGGATACCCAAGTAAACCCGAATTTTTAATTTAATATATTATATTTATTTATATATATTATAAATCTATTATATCTATACAGCTAAACCCTAGTTTCTCTTATATATATACGGTAGTTTCTCTAATATTAATATATGAAACTCTCTCTCGACTAAACACAAAGTACGGCAAAAAAACTTTATTGTGGAATTAATTATGGTTTATATTTTTTTATTAGGTTGCTTATGGAATTATGGTTTTATGTTTATCGAGTAATGGTGTTATTTTTGTTTTAATAATAAGTTTCTGGTTGCATACACATTTTATGTGATTGACGTATGTTACGTCTTTTATTAATTTTTATTATCAATTGATTGTTATATTTATTGCAATTTGCGACAAGTTCGAACTAATACTCGGGTAATTAAGGTACCCTAATATCTATCAAGATTACCCGCGGGTATTTGGGTACCCAATTTTTAATATAGGGTCGGGATAGGGTATCAAAATTTTGAAAAAATTGGGATCGGGTACCCGATATTTTTGGGTAGGGTATCCTACCCGTACCATTTAGACAGCCCTATGAAGCATGCATACGCCTTCCATTTTTTTTTTTTTGATATCGTGGGAACCCGCAGCCGCTATCTTCAGTGCACACTGGGTAAACCTCCGTCCCTTGTGCAATAGCCTGTAAACCACACAGGGCAGGTAAACCACACTTTCCAAGTACAAGTGTGACAGACTCGACCTATAGAGGCGTGTCATGGGGTTCGAACCTGTAGAACCCCAAAAATTCGGGCCTAAAAATTTCGCCCTAATACAATAGCATAAGAATAGAAATAATTAAAATAATAGAATATGGTCACTTATTCCCGATAAATTTTTAAGATAGATTTTATTCCAATTTATAAAATCTAAAGATTTCAAAGTTAAAGTTTATATTTTCCATACCTATGCATAAGCACGAGCATTTCATATTAATTGTCTAATGTGAAATAATTGTTCTATGACATATTATTTGATGTTGTGATTAATTAAAAGTAATAATGTGAATTATTTAATTTTTTATTAATTTTTAGAAAGAATGCCTATAAAATTTTATACTAAATATTGGGCTCATTAGAACCAAAATAATAATCATATTCATTTACTCGATCTAAATAATAATCCGATTATGATACGATGCATTACTATCCGAAAGCTGTCATAAGATATAAAAGTAAATATTATCAATATAATAATATATATTAATATATATATATGGTGTGTTAATATATATAATAATATATATTAATATATATGGTGTGTTAATATGTGTATACGCGTGTGTGTGCGCATTTACATTTAAAAAAAAAAAAAAAATCTTAAGAGATTAGGAGAGAGAGAAGTTGTCGGGCAAGAGGGAGAGAGAAGGATGAGATCTTCTGATTATATTCTCTGAAGTATGCTTATTTCTAACCTTCCCAATGCCACCTCCAAATGAGCCACTAAGAGAAGGTGTAGCTTAATGATATTGTCTAACCTATAGCTACCCTAACACTTCCTCTTCCCCTCTTCATTAGCATCCCTCCATCTCTGGCCTCCATACTAGCAGCAGCAGCAACAAACATTCAATCATACTGCTCAAAACTTTCCCTCAAAACAATAAGGATTTTCCCTTAAGAACCCTAGCCACCCCACACCATTGTATGTTGTCTCCCACCGCCATTATCGTCGCTGGCAACCCTCCAAGGAGAGGAAGAAGATCAACAGGAGGAAGGGAACGAAGAAGGATAGCCTTGTGCGCGTGAGAGAGAGAGAGAGAGAGAGAGAGAGAGAGAGAGAGAGAGAATCGAGAGAGAAGAGGGAGAAAAAGGCTAGGTATAAAAACTTTAATCTCAGCCCTTGTTTATCTTCTTTCTCCTTTCTTTTCTGTTTTAAGAGCATGAATAAGTATTGGAAGTGGATAGTTGCATGTTGTAGTTGAGATATGAACGAGGCCAAAAGAGGGCAACCCCTATATCCCCATCGGTGAGACCTCGATGATGATAATGGTGGTGATCTTGTATGTTTTCTTGCATTTCCTTATTGTTTGTTGGTGATTGTGTTCGACTTTGATGTTCTTTTTTAGATTTAGGAGCTAGGATTCGTGTTCTACATGCTCTATGTGTCATATGAATGATAGAATCAAGGCCTGAGTATAATAAGGGCTGTAAATCGTTTATATGCCGATTTGGTTGAGTCTTGACTCGAGAATGTGAAGCTTATGTGATTTTTGTGAAAAAAGTGAAACTTGCCTAATCTGTCCGACCCGCTTTTTCACATGATAAACTTCGAATTTTAATTTCATCTTTTAGTATGTTGAAGATTAAGTTGTTAGCTATAACATATCCAAAAACCATGCCTTTCCATCAAGTGTGTCCCGCTCGGTGAATTTTTCTTCCAAAGACTGTCCTGCTGAAAAAGACACAATCTGAGCAGTGAAATGTTTAGGCTGTAGCCCCCTCTATTTTTAATATTGAGGAGTTCCTTATTTTTTATAACTAAAGTAGACTCCCTAAGCTTTCTTTACTGATAAGAAACTCGGTCTTTGGATAAACGAGTGATTTTTAAATGAATTTACAAATGGAGCGATACTCCAGATTTGGCAGATTCAATGTTCTATAAACGGAGCCCCGTTTGGGCAAGTAAATCTTAATATTCTTCAAGTATGAAAAACTCTGGAAAATATTTGAGGTGTCAAGAGTTTTCAGTCCGAATTTCACTGAGGTAGACAACCTCCACTTTTCCTCAGCAGCAGTGAAAGCGCAAGTGGAAGGGATCGCCTATCAACGCGGGTCGTGTGCTAAATAGTGAAATGGAAATAAAAGTGTGAATGTGTAGCGTGTGTTTAACCGGCAATGTCCGCAGGGCAGACCATACGGGCTTCCTTAAAGTCCCCCGGACTTCGTTTGCTATTTTTCCCAAAAAAGAAAAATTTGCAGCTTTAGGTAGAAATTTTCAGAAAACTATGTTTATTATTATATAAATGCTAATTTCGGTTTTATGCCCAAAATGAGCCTATACGAGCTCGAATGAGGTGTTATTATATTCTATAAGTTATAACTTATGATGATGATGATGATATATGAATTATTGGTGATTAAATGTATTTATTTCTAGCATTATTGATTATTCTGGAAGTGGACTTTTATGCCAAATTAATTGGGCTAGAAAGTGATAAGTAATTTGGGCTTAGCAAATTAATTATGATGTGGGCTAAGGGTGTTGAGCCGAGATTCAGATTTTAAGTTATACTGGACTATTAGGACATGGGCCTTTTCCAGATTTTGATATATGCAAGTGTTGGGTCACTATTGTTGATTAAATATTTTAGTTTAATAAAGGCCAACTTTCTTAAATTAATTATGTGATTAATCAATCATGATTAGATTAATTACCCAAGCTTAATGATATGTTATTATATGATCAACTGTTCATGGCTTAGCATGATGTTTGTTAATTAATTAAAATTTACTAACTAAGTTATATGATGTTATATGTGCTTAATTGCTTAAGTATATATGTTAAAGCATGACATGATTAAAGTTATGACATGTATGCATGTGTTAATTTCATAAGTATAATATGAATGATTTACATGATGAACAATGTGACATGCATATTTATATGAATCACGATGAAGCATGACATGACATATCATGGCACGACATGATTTTCAAAATCAAGTTTTGAATTACGATTTAATATGCATGTTTTCAATAAAGAATCATCGATCCAATTCTCTAAGTTAAAAATCTCAAGGCGATGCCTTGATGGATTCTCAACTCCAAATGATATAGAACGGGAATAGGTAAACCTAGGATGTTGTTATAAGGCCGTTAATCTTCATTAAATTAAAGGCCTAAGATTGTTAAGACCATCTTGTAGGAGATTCTGGCAATAAAATTTAAGGACCGGACTTATCTTTTTGGAAGTGAAAGGTGGGTTATCCTATTTTCAAGTGTGGGTTAGATTCCCACGAGGTAACATTTCGGGGTTATTAAGCCCAAAAAGCTTTTTACTTGATATGCATGCTTAAATGTTTTTATGCTCAATTGTTTGTGGTTGACCAAGTATGAGACATGTTATATTAACGATCGGCCTTGAGCTCCGATCAAGCCTAGGTAGTGCGCATATGAAGTTATGACGGTTCGGATACAGGGAGTGGTTCCCCTCTATTTGGACCGGGATGGTAACCCAAGAATGTGAGTTGTTTTATGGTTCGAACCTATGTTTCCTTTTAAAATTATTTTGTTTATGTGAAAGGTGTTTTTACTAGTTTCCTTTCCATAAGTACTGAAGCATGTAATATCCTTATAAAATGTTTTTCAAAGAGGGGCACAGAACCACTGAGTGCTTTTGTACTCAGCCCCCTGCATTGTTTTCCCTAATGCAGGTTGAATGACGTGGATGTGGGGGGGTGATGTCGGTGTGTCAAGCGTATGTTGGGTGACGGCCTTGCGGGTCATCATCATTGGCTCTATATCTTTTATTGGTCTAAGTGACTTGTTTGTGTTCTCGTTCTATAACCATTGAACTTTGTTACCTCATTTTAACCTCAACTATCTCTTGTTTGATAGTCGTGTTTTTGAATGCTTCCACAGTGCGGGGCCGGTGTCCTCATACATCGACCTCAGTTATGTTAAGCTAGGGCAAATGTTGTTTCGAATAATCATCCACCTTAACTCCTCTTATTCCAACTCTTATCATTCGATTAATATCAATAATCACCTTTTCATTTTTATTTACTTTCAATTCAAGTTAATATTCAAGTTAAGTCTTTACGGCTCCATCCACCCCCGTAGCGGCCCGCCTGATCCGCATAGGCCCAGGTGGCGGGCTGCTACAGAATCTGAGACCTTTCAGTCTCAGACGCCCACTTTTACCACTAGATCATCTCCAAGGGAGCTATGCATACGCCTTCTTACATGCACGCCGTGGTGGTATAGCCTATATATATGTTGTAAACCTAAATACATTCTGTAGATTTTTGAAATCCAACATTTTTATTCATTTAGCCTTGAAATCTAGATCTTGATTCATAGAATCATAACCCCTTTATTCACAAAAGGGCAATCAGCCTTAATTTACTACGAGATCTTATTGAATTATCAGTTTTTATATTATTTAAGAAGCTTCTATGTTTTTTCAACTATTATTAAACCCCGTGATTTATTTTATTTTATTTTCATTTTATATTTAATGCAAACAATTCAAGATAAAACGATAATTTCAATATTTTAAAGAGGCTTAGACCCTTAAAAAAAACTTGGACAACAAAAATTTTCATTCGCTCGAAAAGCACTACAAAATCATGCCTTTTGAATAGTTCCCCATTATATATTATGATAATAATGAATCAATCTAATATAAAATCAAATAGATTTTTTTAACTTTGGAGTAACTAGTAATATGGTTCAAACTGAATAATACTAGTAGCATAATTTTAATCTAATGTACTGTCATTATTTTTAAATGCCTGAAGTTATGTGCTTATGTTACTTAATTATGGGTGTAAAAGTTATTAAATTGGTATTTTGGTACAACGTTTTACAAGTCGTGTGCAAATTTAAAATTGGCAAGTGCATATTTCTGCAATATATCATCACTTATAAAGTGACGTGGGACTTTATGTTATTGATCAAGTATGTAGGACTTAATTAATTGGTGAAGATTGAAAACATAGATTTCATACTTAGCATCTTTCATGTGATCCATTTATTGACTTTTTATTCTGGAAATCCAAGCGGTAATAGATATTGGTAAAATAAAAAAAATTGAGTTTAATTGGAAAGTAAGGTTTAATAGATTTTCTTAGTTATTTAAGTGAGTGTGGCTGCCTGCATGCATTTCGATTGCCATGTAAGATTATACTGATTAGGAAATTGCATTGTAACCAGCATTAATATGAAATGCTATAACCTTAGTATCCATTTTAAAACAAATAAAATTTAGTTAGAAACAATACAATTTAGTGCATTTGAGAAATCACCTGAATCTTATAAACTGTCATTTGTTATATGTAGAATTAATTTAGCAAAATTTCAAAGATAGATACCTGTACGATCGTGCTCTATTTGCTTTGAAATATTTGATGGGCATCACATATTAAAAACAAGAGACAGAGATTATGGATCCATGGTATAAGGCTGGCTGCAGCGGTTGTCTCGTCGGCCGGCTCGAGACAACCGCGTCGACGAGACACCGTGGTGCAGCGCCCCCCCTGCTCGAGACGGTCCCGTCGCGTCGAGACTGTCTCGATACGGCGCGTGCGGGACATGCACTCGACTTTTTTTTTTTTTTTTTTTAAATATGGTGCATGCAATGCACGCACCTGACCGAAAAAAATAAATAAATAATAGGCAACAGTAGGATTGGGCGCAACGGGTGTTTAACGGCTATTTTAGCTGATTTTCATTTTTTTTTATTCACACCTATAAATTCCTCAGTTCATAACACAATTTATTCCACACCAAATTCATCTTCTTCCTTTAGTTTTCTCTCAATTTGTTCGCCAAAAAAATGTCTTCATCGTCCGGCTACTCTTCCACACCAATTTTTTCTCTCAATTCCACACCAATTTTTTCTCTCAACCGGCTACTCTTCTCATGGCATTGACGACGAGATTATGTCGATGGTGACGAACCTCCAAGCTGCTGCCGCTCGACTCTTCGCCTCCAAGAAAAAAAGAAGGTGAAGAGGATGGCCGTACACTCCGATCGGGAGGCGGCCCTGCAACAGTTGATGGCCGACTACTTCAACGACAACCCGACGTACGACCCAATATTTTTCCGCTGGCGTTTTCGGATGCACAAGCATCTGTTCTTGAAGATTTGCGAGGCGTTGGAGCAGAATGTGCGGTACTTCCAGCAGAAGCAAGATGCAACCGGCAAATGAGGCTTCACGTCGGTGCAAAAATGCACAACGGCCATTCGCCAACTAGCCACCGGTGGAGCGCCGGATACATTCGATGAATACTTGAAGATCGGCGATAGCACCGGCCGTCTTTGCCTTCGGAAGTTCTATAAAGGTGTCATCGAGCTATTCGGTGACGTGTATTTGAGGAGGCCAAATGCTCAAGACACCGCTCGGCTGCTGCGGATGCACGAGGAGAGGCACGACTTTCTGGGGGTGCTCGGTAGCCTGGACTGCATGCACTGGGCATGGAGGAATTTCCAGAAGGCGTGGTCAGCTGCCTACACACGAGGAGATATTGACGTGCCTTCCTTGATATCTGGCACCCCTTTTTTGGAGTAGCCGGCTCCAACAACGATATCAATGACTCAACTCAAAACACCTATGAATTGACTCATAATCGCACGAGGTCACTCTAGTGTGATAAGCTAACCCAAGTCGTATCTCAAGGAAGGCTAAGCATGGCGATTAATCATGCTACGCACAGAAAACAATAAATCCTAAACACTCTAATCAATAAGTCGGGTCTGACATCTCACTCCTCATTATCTAGACTGAAATTAAATGCTAATTAACAACACAATAAACATAGACAAGACTAGCTAAATAAAAGTATTAGATTATAAACCCTAGCTCTAGAAATTCTTAATTAATAACTGTAAATAAATGAATAATCACCATTCTAAACATCCAAGAAATTACAATAATAAATTACATTAATACAACAGAATTAAAGCAAACACCAAGAGTGAACATTTTGATCATAAAGAAATAAAGCAATGGAAACTGGAAAAAAATCAAATGGCATTTACTAGATAATATGGAAATGTAAATGATCCTTACAGAAGTCTGATAATGAAATTGACAGGAATAAACATAAAGAAAGATCTAACAACCAGTCGCCGTCTAAGAAAAACGAGAAAGAATAGAAGATACCCTAAACAAATTACAAACGGTATTTATATCAGTGAATGAGCTCTTGCTCAAATATAAATGACCGCTCAACTAAAACACGCAAAAATGAAAAAAGAACTAACTAACACAAATAAGCGATCGCTCATAGATGAGCGACCACTCATTCCAAATGGAATGAATAATGAGCGGTGGCGAAAGAAGAATGAGCGGCAGCTCAAAGTGACATGAACGGCTTAAACTTGAGAAATGAGTGGCGGCTCGTTACCTTATGATTTGCGGAGTGAGCTCTGACTCAACAGGATAAGCGGCGGCTTAACTAATTTTCGCCTTTTTCCTTCCAGTTTTCTCCAAACTTGCGTTATTCTCCATACCGTCTTATGATTTGCGGAGTGAGCGCCGGCTCAACAGGATAAGCGGCGGCTCCACTAATTTTCGGCTTTTTCCTTCCAGTTTTTTCCAAACTTGCATTATTCTCCATACCGTCTGCACAACTACTTCCACAATCATTAAATGCTCACAAATAAGCTAATTACTATATTAAAGACATCCTAAAATTAACTCAAGTAAGAACAATTATACACAAAACAACTCCCCCACACTTAGTCTTTTGCTTGTCCTCAAGCAAAATTTTATGGATTCCTTAAGAGATCAATTCCACAAGTATTCATTCCAACCAAACATTCTACCAACCAAATCAAGCTCTACAAACACACATATCTCCCGAGGGTATATAGCATTCAAAATTAAAGAAGTAACATAATCATACAGCATAATGATTCGATCAGACCCAATTCTCCGCTAGAAGTGAATTCCCTAATGCGACTGCCTTTATAAATCTTATTCATAACTCCAAACGAATGCATTTTTTTTTTTTTAGATGAGTCAATTTTCGTGAGATGTAAACTTTTGGAGATATACCAAAGTATTCTCACGTGGTTTTCCATACTCATAGTAGAAAACTAGAGGAGTAGGAACTCAGAGCTATCCAATTTTAAATAACAAACACTTCCATTGGACAAATCACGACTCAAAAGCTTAATAACAAGTTACAGCTAAAACTCCAAATAATTCCACCCAACAAGAAACACGCATAAATGATAGAACAAGAAATAACCACCAACTTACACAATCCGAATATCACACTTTGAACCACATCTTCAAAAGGAACCATATCAAGCTATACCAAGAATTTCAAGTTCAAGCATCGACCACGTGCATGGGAATCATTTGACTAAGACAACACCCAAATTAACCAGCCCTCCCACACAAAGAAATTGCCGTGTTCTCAAGGCGAAAAATATAGAAAATACATAACATCAAGCAATCGGACATCCAATATAAAACTTCAAATGATATAGGCAAAATATAGGAAGTAGATACAACCAACCGTTATCACGTATTAGTCGGCGGGTCCTGTGAGGGTGGGTCCTGTGGTGGTGGGACATTAAGTGGCCAAGCATCCCATTGTGCTTGCAAAGCAAGAATATGAGCATCAGTGTCTCATATCTGAGTGTGGAAAGAATCCATGCGATCATCCCAAGTGGAGGTATACTCTCTCAAATCATCAACTGTCTCATACACCGTGGTGAGATGGCTATACATATCATGAAGCTGACTGGAAAGAGGTGTGACGTGCTCTTCTATCCTACCCATTTGCCCCGCCATATCACTCACGTGGCCAGACATTGCATCCATACGCCCATGCAGATAAGTCATATCCCCACTAAGTTGATCAAATCGACCATAAACATCTCGGCGAAACTCGCCAAAAGAAGTGTCAAAATGATTCCGGAAACCCATCAACTGATCGCTGAGTTGCTGAAAATCAACAGACGGAGGAGGGTTGGGAATTGTCTGAGAAACAGACGCAAAAGGCATTGAAAGTGGAGAAGGTCTATGTGACGGACCAGTACCATCAGCATCGATATCCATGGCATCAGAGGGTCCGGCCTCTTGACGGCATTTTCTGACAATACGGCGTTCAGAATGCTCAATTAAACTACCATCTCGGCATCCAAAAGCTTGATACTTGGAGAAAGGCATACGAATACATAACAGCATTCGAGTATACAGTAGTGGATCCCCATCTGCGTCTGTCATTTGGAAGTGTTGAGCTAAGCCGGTAGCATATTGTGACAAGGAGGGACGAGCTTTGGCATGGTTCTGAATTCTGTGAAGGCTGCGCCAGAGAAACTAGATGGGACATACTTGATGCCCCTTATAAGCGGACCACAGCATAAAGAGTTCCTCTGCATTGACCTTGTTAGCCTGCTCTTTTCCTGAAATACTGTAAGCTATAAACTTATGACAAATAGCCAATGTTGGGTCAATGATGAGAGCTGCAGGTACTCCATTCCTCGTCCAATTTGTAAAACCTGATAACTCAAACCACGCACCCTTTAAATCAAACTTATTCGGTCGCTCTGTAGCTCCAGCCAAACCGAATTTAAAAACCCTATTCATAAGTTGTGGTTTAACCTCAAATGATTCATTCATCAGTCTACACGTCATAGACCTCCAATCTTCAGTAAAATCCAGGCTTACTAAAAATTCGTATGCTAATGGACAAAAACCATGAAGACACATATCAACAAATTTGTCCAAGCCTAGCAAAGACAAGTAGTGTTTTACCTGATCGGTTAAGTGAAAGGTATCAACCTCAATCCATCCAATCGTACGTGGAGCCAGAAATTCCTTTGTAGATAAACGCTAGTAAATTTTAGCTTCCACATTGGAATACAACTGAAATGGAGCATCATAAAGAGACGTGCGGGTTTGACGTTCAGTTTCCTCGCGTCGTGCAGCCGGATCAAGTTGTTTAGTTCAAGCCATAGCTGTCAATAGTGAGATCGCACAATGAACAACAGTTATTGAGGAAGAAACAGCCGTCGACTAAGCAGAAATGAGCGGCGGCTCAATAACAGCAATGAGCGGCGGTGAAGAAATTATGAGCGGCGACTCAGGACCAAAAAAATGAACAGCGGCGAAGAGAATTTGAGCGGCGGCTTTGGACCAAAAATGAACGGCGGCGAAGAGAATATGAAACGCAGCTCTGGACCAAAAATGAACGGCGGCGAAGAGAATTTGAGCGGCGGCTCTGGACCAAAAATGAACGGTGGCGAAGAGAATTTGAGCGGTGGTGCAAGGCAGGATGAGTGATTGCTATGGAGGAGAAGACATTGGCGGCGCAAAATGGTGGTCGGAATGAAAGTAATTTCGCCAGTGGTAGAGAGATGAAAAGAAGAGCATTGAAATGAAGAACTGAACATGGGCGGCGGCTAAGAAACTCGCGTAAGGTTTTTTTTTTAATTTTAAAATGAGCGACGGCGAAGAAAATAAGCGGCCGCGTGCTTAAATTTCGACATTTTTGCCACAATAAACATGAGCGAGCGCGAATCATTGTGCCGGCGCTCACTCCTTATGCGGCATTACTCGAGAAAAAGAAAATGCGCGGCCGCCTATATAGAAACGAGCGCTCAGGTCCACTGCGCTAATCTTTCCAAAAGATTTTAAACGGCCGCTGTTGTTTGAGCCAGCGCTCATATCTTCTGCGGCAGCGTGCACCCATACGCAAAAATAATACAAATGAAATCAGTACTAAAATAAATTAGAGTACCAGATAACACAAAAGAAGAAAAATACTAAAACAAAGGAGTTGAAAAAGAAGGTAAAAGAAAAATATGGGTTGCCTCCCATAAAGCGCTCTAGTTAAGGTCGAGAGCTCGACACAAGAAGACGCTTAAGATGTCGGATCATGGAGTGCTTGAGACTCCACCACAATAGGCGCCACATTATATTCCAAATAAGGCTTCACCCTATGCCCATTCACAGTAAAGCTCTCTTCGGAATTTTCCTTACCCAAAACCACTGCTCCATGATTCAACACTTCTTTAAGAATAAAAGGGCCACTCCATTGAGACTTTAGCTTGCCCGGGAATAACTTCAACCTAGAATTGAATAAAAGAACCTTCATTCCTGGGTGAAGCTTTTTATGAAAAATACGGCTATCATGAAGCCGTTTCACCTTATCCTTGTATATTCGGGCATTGTCATACGCCTCATTGCGTAGCTCATCCAATTCTTCCATTTGCAACATGCGTTCCTGCACTGCGGTGTCAAGATTGCAATTTGTGGCTTTAATGGCCCAATATGCTCGATGCTCAATCTCTACAGGCAAATGACACGCCTTGCCATAAATAAGGCGATATGGACTCATCCCAAGCACTCCTTTAAAAGCTGTTCTATACGCCCACAACGCGTCATTGAGCTTCGAAGACCAATCCTTACGCGACGGCTGAACCGTTTTTTCCAAAATTCCTTTAATTTGTCTGTTGCTTGTCTCAGCTTGGCCGGAAGTCTGAGGATGATAAGGTGTGGCCACCTTATGTGTGATACCATTCTTTGCCATAAGCTTAGCAAACAACTTATTACAGAAATGCTTGCCACCATCACTAATAATGGCTTTTGAAAAACCAAACCTGCAAAGAATGTTTTCCTGCACAAACTTCAACACCATATTAGCATCACTTGTCCTCGTGGGAATTGCCTCCACCCACTTAGACACATAATCAACAGCAAGCAGGATATACTCATAACCATAAGAGACAGGAAAAGGACCCATAAAATCTATGCCCCACACATCGAAAATTTCTACTACAAGGATATTGGTGAGAGGTATCTCATTCTTACGTCCAATCATTCCTACTCTTTGATATCTATCGCATGCAAGATAAAAAGTATGTGCATCTTTAAACAGAGAAAGCCAGAATAAACCAGATTGGAGAACTTTATGGCCGTTTTCTGCCCACCAAAATGTCCACCACAATGCGCCGCATGGCATAGACGTAAAACTTGTTATTGCTCCTCTGCTGGTACACATCTTCTAATGACCTCGTCTTTTCCCAACTTGAAAAGATAAGGATCTTTCCAGTAATAGTGCCTGCACATGGCAAAAAATCTTTTCCTCTCTTGGGAAGTTAGATCTGGTCTCAACTCGCCACATGCCAGATAATTCACAATATCAGCATACCAAGGCACAGATGTAAGTTCATATGCATGCTCAAAAGGAAAAGAATCAGGAATAACACTATGACTAGATTCAACCACATTATGTTCCAATCTAGATAAATGATCAGCCACAGAGTTTTCACTCCCTTTCCTATCCTTAATTTCCACATCAAATTCTTGTAACAACAAAATCCAACGAATAAGACGTGGCTTGGCTTGATCCTTAGTCAACAGATACCTCAGAGCAGCATGATCACTGTGGATAATTACTTTAGAACCAATAATATATGCACGAAATTTATGTAAAGCAAAAACCACATCAAGCAACTCTTTTTCAGTTGTAGTGTAATTTATTTGAGCATTATTCAATGTTAAACTAGTACAATAAATCACACGCAACATTTTATCCACACGTTGACCCAGCACTGCTCCTACCGCAGAATTAAAAGCATCACACATTATCTCAAACGGCATAGACCAATCAGGTGCAACCACAACAGGAGCAGTACTCAACTTCAACTTTAACAAGTCAAAAGCATGCAAACAAGAGTCATCAAAATGAAAAGGAACATTTTGAGCAAGCAATCTACACAGAGGTTGGCTAATCTTAGAGAAATCCTTAATAAAATGCCGGTAAAAACTAGCATGACCCAAGAAACTCCTAACACCTTTCACATCTACAGGGGGAGGTAATTTTTCAATGACCCCCACTTTAGCTCTATCAACATCTATACCATTTTTAGAGACTACGTGACCCAACTCAATGCCACTCGTCACCATAAAGTGACTCTTTTCCCAACTCAATGTCAAACCACTCTCAATGCATCTGTTCAGCACTAAATCAATCTTGCCTAAACAGTCATCGAAAGAATTACCAAACACGGAGAAATCATCCATAAATATTTCAACAAAATTACCTATCATCTCTGAGAAGATCGCCATCATGCACCGTTGGAAAGTCCATGGTGCATTGCACAACCCAAATGGCATCCTCTTGCAGCCAAACGTGCCGAACGGAGTGGTGAAAGCCGTCTTGTCCTGATCTTCCGGCGCAATAGCAATCTGGTAATAACCTGACAAACCATCAAGAAAACAATAAAATTCATGCCCAGCCAATCTATCTAACATTTGATCAATAAAAGGGAGAGGGAAATGATCCTTTTTGGTGGTAGCATTCAATTTCCTAAAGTCAATGCACATACGCCATCCTGTGACAGGACGGGTCGGCACCAATTCATTCTGGTCATTGAGTATGACCGTGATTCCACCCTTTTTAGGTACAACATGCACTGGGCTCACCCACTCGCTATCAGCAATAGGAAAAATAATTCCCTCTGCTAATAGCTTAAGTAATTCTTTACGAACCACCTCCATAAGAACGGGGTTTAATCTTCTTTGACCATGTCTCTTGGGTCTCGCCCCTTCTTCCAAGTGAATCCTATGCATGCACGTAGTTGGGCTTATTCCTCGAATGTCAGCTAAACTCCATCTAAAAGCCAATTTGTTCCACTTCAACACGACCATCAAAACTGCTTCTTGCTCAAATGTGATCACTGGCTTCTCCTCATCATCTTCCAAAAACACATACTTAAGATTTTTGGGGAGCTCCTTAAGTTCCAGCTTTGGTTTCTCGTTCTTCATGATGTCTTCAGGCACAATGGGCTCATCAGTAGGGAATTTAACTGTGAATTCCCTTTCTCTGTTCTCGGCTTCCCTAGCAAACTCTTCCATATCCGCCGATCCTGCAAAAACTTCAACACATTCTTGTTCCTGCATAAAAACCATCTCGACCAAGCTGTCAATAACATCTATATAAGAACGTTCATTAGTAAGATCAGATGAAGGCATAGCACGACTATGATGCACAGAAAAAGACACAGCCTCTCCTAATACGGTCATTTTTATGGTTCCATTTTTCACACCGATTAACGTATTAGTAGTAGCCATAAAAGGTCTTCCTAATAACAAAGTATGTTCTTTTCCATTTTCATGCACTTCACCTATTTCTAACACAACAAAATTGACTGGGACAATCAATCCCCCCACCTTAACCAAAATATCCTCAACTATCCCACGAGGATATCTAACAGATTTGTCTGCCAGCTGTAAACACATACGAGTGGGTTTCAAATTATCTAACTCCAATTGTTTAAAAATTGAGTAAGGCATCAAATTAATCCTAGCCCCCAAATCTAACATGCCCGAGGCTTCCTTACAATTTCCCAAAGTAATATTGATAACAAAGCTACCTGGATCACGTTGCTTGGGCGGTAGAGGTTGTTGCATGATAGAATTTGCAACTTCGGACACAAGAATCTTCTCATTTTTCTCAAACCTCGGTTTCTTGGAAGCTAACTCCTTGAAGAATTTCACATAAGCCGGAACATTCCGAATTACATCTAACAGGGGCAAGTTCACATTAACCTTAGCCAACAAGTTATAAAAATCAGTGAACTGTTGATCCTGCTTCTCATTCCGCAACCTGCTAGGATATGGCACCGGTGGCCTATATGGCTTGGAAGCTCTATGAAGCTTCACCTCAGATTCCTCATCTTGTGATTTCTCCGATTCCCGTGGTGTAGGTTTCTCCTTAGCTTGTTTCTCCACACTAACTTCCTTAGGTTGCTCCACAACAGACATTTTTACCTTATTATCAACCATCCTTCCACAGCGAAGAACGGTAACAGCTTGAGCTTGATGAGGTTGAAACCCTTGCCCATGAAGTTTTCCTAGTTGTTGCTGCTGTTGCATCTGATTTAATGTACCAGAAAGTTGCCCAACAGTAGTCTCAAGGCGCTTAATGGTAGCTGCCTGAGAGTCCATGTTCTGCTTGCTCATTTCCATAAAAGACTGCATCGTCTCTTCTAATGATAGCTTCGAGAGAGTTTGCTTCTGATACTGCTGTGATCCATTCTGATACTGCTGTTGTTGCTGTTGCTGAAAATTCCCTTATTGCATGGGAATCTGTGGATATTGTTGAAACTGCTGTGAATTCTGCTGAAACTGCTGTGGATACTGCGGATTGAAACTCTGCTGCTGAGGCGGGTAGAACTGTTGTTGGTTTGAATAACCCATCTGCCGTGGAGGTCGGCGAAACTGATTGCCTTGACTTGATCCCGCCCCTTGATTAGGGCCCTAATTCCTCCATCCTGCATTCTGTTGACCTCTCCAATCAGAATTTGAGCCTTGGTTGTACATTGGTCGATGCTCGAACTGAGGTCTCCCGGAGTACCCCTGAGCAGAATAAACTCCAGCTTCCCCCTCTGGTGTGTATTCTCCCATCATATGGCACTCGTTGGCTCCATGCCCATAGTCTCCACAAATACCACAAGTCTCGGTATTTTGTTCTCGAGGTGGAGGAGTTGGGGTTTCCACCTGACTCATCTTGAGTTGCTGCAACTCTCTCATCATACCTGCTACCTGCTTCTGAAGCTCATAGTTAGGTGTCACTGCACTCGCCTCAACCCTTCTTCCTCGGGTCGACTTTTGTTGGCAGCTCTCAGCTAGAGTCTGAAAAATCTCATTGAGCTCAGTAGCAGTCTTCTTAGCAATATTACCCCTTGCAGTGCTGTCCACCATAAATTGAGTTGTTTGAAGCAACCCATCATAGAAGAACTGGCTCACCATAATCGGCCCCAGCTGATGTTGTGGACACTGCCTAAGCAGCTCTTGAAATCTTTCACATGCCTCGTGAAATGGCTCATCCGCACCTTGCGTAAAATTCATAATCTGAGTTCTGATCTCCCGAGTCTTGTGATTGGGATAAAATTTCAACATAAACTTCTCACAAGCGTCCGTCCACGTATTTATGAAATTTGAAGGCAATGATAAGAGCCATGTTCGAGCCCGATCTTTCAAAGTGTATGGAAGACATTTGAGCTTTAACTGGTCCTCCGTGAGATCTAACAGAGGGAAAGACTGCACCACCGAACAAAATTCACGCACAAATTTAAGTGCGTCTTCATTGGGCATGCTGTAAAAGGATGGAAGCATGCTGGAGTAGTTATGCTTCAAGTCATAGTTCCTTACAGCAGTTGGAAGCACGATTGTTGACGTTGTGGCCTCAATAATAGGCCTGGAATAAGTTCCCATAAGCTGTGTTTCCTCTCCAGCCATATCTTTTTTATCGTGGTTAGAATGCACTTCTTCTTCACGAGCACTTCCGTTTACCAACGATTTGTTGGATTCAACAGAATTATCGTCCGCAAAATCCTCCAGATTTGAATTGGAAACTATTCTTCCTTGAAGCTCAGATTCCACACAAATAGTAGAACTTGACTCGGACTCTTCCTCCAAGCTAGACAAAACCTCTCGAGGTCGGTTGATGTTGTCGAAATAAGGTGCTAGCTGAATTTTCAAGCTTTGGTGACCTTGCATACACAACACTTAACAAACAGATCAAACGCACCGGAGGAAGAAAAATAACCAAGTCAAAAGAAAGAAATAAAATAAACACAGAAAACACATAGCACAATCAAAATGCTTAAAGCCTTCCCCGGCAACGGCGCCAAAATTTGACTCAACTCAAAACACCTATGAATTGACTCGTAATCGCACGAGGTCACTCTAGTGTGATAAGCTAACCCAAGTCATATCTCAAGGAAGGCTAAGCAGGGCGATTAATCATGCTACGCACAGAAAACAATAAATCCTAAACACTCTAATCAATAGGTCGGGTCTGACATCTCACTCCTCATTATCTAGACTGAAATTAAATGCTAATTAACAACACAATAAACATAGACAACCAGCTAAATAAAAGTATCAGATTATAAACCCTAGCTCTAGAACTTCTTAACTAATAACTGTAAATAAATGAATAATCACCATTCTAAACATCCAAGAAATTACAATAATAAATTATATTAATACAGCAGAATTAAAGTAAACACCAAGAGTGAGCATTTTGATCATAAAGAAATAAAGCAAAGGAAACTGGAAAGAAATCAAATGGCATTTACTAGATAATATGGAAATGTAAATGATCCTTACAGAAGTCTGATAATGCAATCGACAGGAATAAACATGAAGAAAGATCTAACAACCAGTCGCCGTCTAAGAAAAAAGAGAAAGAACAGAAGATACCCTAAACAAATTACAAAACGGTATTTATATCAGTGAATGAGCTCTCGCTCAAATATAAACGACCGCTCAACTAAAACACGCGAAAATGGAAAAAGAACTAACTAACATAAATAAGCGACCGCTCATTCAAAACACGTGACCAAATGGAATGAATAATGAGCAGCGGTGAAAGAAGAATGAGCGGCAGCTCAAAGTGACATGAACGGCGGCTCAACGCCTTAAACTTGAGAAATGAGCGGCGGCTCATTACCTTATGATTTGCGGAGTGAGCGTCGGCTCAATAGGATAAGCGGCTGCGCAACTAATTTTCGGCTTTTTCCTTCCAGTTTTCTCCAAACTTGCGTTATTCTCCATACCGTCTTATGATTTGTGGAGTGAGCGCCGGCTCAACAGAATAAGCGGCGGCTCAACTAATTTTCGGCTTTTTCCTTCCAGTTTTCTCCAAACTTGCATTATTCTCCATACCGTCTGCACAACTACTTCCACAATCATTAAATGCTCACAAATAAGCTAATAACTATATTAAAGACATCCCAAAATTAACTCAAGTAAGAACAATTATACACAAAACACTCAACGTTCTCAATTAGTCGCCCTTATTTGAGGACGTGCTTGAAGAACGGGCTCCGCCGTGCCAATTCGTGGTGAACAGAAAGCCCTACGACGGGGGTTACTACTTAACCGATGGGATCTACCCGGATTGGGCGGCTCTGATCAAGGCTCTTCCGCTTGCAACGGACGAGAAGGTATCGTGGTTCAAGAAGATGCAGGAAGCGGCGAGGAAGGATATCGAACGAGCATTCGGTGTTCTTCAGGCCCGATGGGGAATTATCCGGAACCCGGCACGGAACTGGCACACACAGCACCTCCGCAACATCACGTGCATTATTTTGCACAATATAATCATTGAAGATGAGAGGGAGGATGCTGAGAACTGGCGAGAGGACACAGAAACAACGAGAGGACACAAAAACAACGCCGGGTAGTAATGTAACTCGAGTCCCCGCTCCGCTCTCCTGGAAGAATTTTCTCAAACGGGACGCCACATTGAGAGATACAAGGAAGCACCATCGGCTCACAAATGATTTGATCAAGCATCTTTGGAGCCGATTTGGGCCGGTTGACGAGTAGGATGTTTTTTATTTTTTAAATTTCGATTAATGTAATGTCTTTATTTGTTTTATTTCAATTAGTGTATTGTACTAGTTATTTGTTTAAATTAATGAGAATTTCAATTTTTCTTATTAAAATTAATGCAAAATACAAATTCAGAAATTAGATAGAGACACCCTTTAGAGACAGCCCCACTGCAGCTCACTGTTTTTATCTCCAAAAAATTCTTAGAGACACTCCTTAAAGACACTACCACTACAGGTAGTCTAATGAATTCGTTTATTTATTAATTTCATGAATATAATAATACTATAAATTAGCAAGTATAATAACATATACAATAAGTCACTTTAGTTTTACTATTGACTGCACAGACTGCATTAAAGAGTTCAAGGTGGCGACTAATTAATTGAATGTTGCAAAAATCAGAACAATCCACTCCTCCCGGTTTTCCACAATTAACTTTTGCATCAATTTGACAAAGCTTTTTTTCTTCGTCTGGTTTCACGGATCCTGTCAATTTTCACAAATGTTTAATATGAGTAATAATATTTGGACATATTGTGGTCAGCCACACGCGTGAAAATAAAAAAGAAAGTTGACTGTAAAAATGAAAATAATTACATTTCTTCCCTACGGTTTATGCTTCTCAATTAGAGTATATTTCCATTTTCAAAACCTATTTTACCATTTTTAGTGTGTGTGACTGGCCACAGTATATCCGAATATCATTACTCTATTTAAATATATTAAAATATAAAAAAGAAATGAAAACTTGAAAACAATATGTTCGGAATAAAGATATGAAAAAAATGTTATTATTGATAAAATAGAAAACTGAAAATTACTAGTAGTATGTTTACCTGCAGAGACGAGAACTAGATAGAACATGATGACTAGCAAGAGCTTAGCCATTCTTTGTGATAGGGAAAGAAAAACAACAAATTCTATGGGATTGAAATATTTTGAAGGTATTCTATCGGTTTTATGGAGTACTATATATAATACGTTTTGTATGCTAATAATGTATCTAGATTTTGGGGATCTAGGTTTTGATATTTATGGCAATTGTAATCTTCCCATTCTTAATGAAGGGATAGTTAATCTAAGCTTTGATTGACTGTGAGATTTTATACATTTTTACTTTGGGCAGTGATAATGGGATATAATGTCCTAGACATAATTGGTTTATTTTGCTCATATAATTTAAAATTCGGTTTTCTAAAATCCGGCTTCATAATTTCCGATTTTTTGATTTACACATTTTTCTAATTTACCCTTATATATATATATATATATATATATATTAGTAGATTTTGATTACCATGATTTTAGGAACTAAATAATCTTTCTATTTGATCTCATGAAATTCTCGATTCATCTTTATTTGCTCCAAAAGATAAAATTCTCGATTCATTATTATTTTCTCAAAAGTCAAATGGTATGCAACTTTATTTTATATTTTTATTCTTTGATATAGTTTTGAAATTTTATATTTTACATTTCGTATTTTAAATTATTAAATTCTAAATTATTGATAAGTATTCATTTGACAACTTTATCGATTATTTTTTTGAATGAAAAAAGTAGTTGTTTAATATAATGCACTATATTTTATTTAAAATAATACTATAAAGTCAAAATTATATATATTTAATTACCCTACAATAATATTTTCCTATATATATGTAACACCCCTCAAAGACCGGTCTATGAAAAACCCAAATAAATTAATTTTTTTTTAAGATAAATCCTTATTCCCGGAGATTTTTCAAAAGAAAATAATTTATTTTATTAAGAAAAGATGAACACTTTATTTATAAAGTAAAAAGAGGATTTTATTTAAAATGAAATCTAAATTCGTTTTCGAATAATTTCAGTTATCATATTTTCAAATCGAGCAAAAGCATGTAATTTCTCATTCATTGCATGGCATCCTACATGTTGCATTCTAGATGATAATAAATTATTGATGAGATTTATTTGCAAATTAACTGTCGTGTAATTATGACGCCGATCAGTTAAGCTCGACTGTACGAAGTAAAATTTCGGCATCGCATTAAATAATTCGGCGAGCTTAAAGAAGATAAATAATTTATATTATTAGTTAAATGATTTATAGTTAAAGCAAACTATTAGAATTGATTCGATAAATTTTATCGGGCGACACTGCGTACTTGCCGGACTGTTAAAATATTGCGATGGAAATTAAAAGCAATAAAAAAAAGCAGATTTTGAAAATAGAGAGAGAGCAGGCATGTGGGAAGAGAGAAGGAAAAAGGGTGGCCCACATGATTTTAACTGATGGCCAATCAAATATGAAGGTACCAGATTTACAACTAGAGTGGTGACCAAAGTTGTGATTGACGTGCTGACAACTTCGGACAGAAGGCAACGGAAATAAAATGAACACAATGGATAAATTTTCATAAGATTATCAATTAATAATCTTGTGAAGGGCCTCAGGGCAAAATATTCACTATATATGGGTGAACAACGAAAACACTTCGAGTAAACAATGGTCACTAAAAGAAAGACAATTCAACACTCCTGTTGGGAAATTTATTAGTAAGAGTTTTGATGAATTCCAAAACCAACTGACCCCAACCGAGTAGATGTTGCCAGTTCCTAATGTTAGCTGTTAGGCTCGCTGTTTGAGCAATGTTAAGATTTTATCTTTACAGATCTCCAGCTGAAGACGGCAACATAGCAACACTCGGATACAACCCCGGATAGAAGATCGGATGAGGAACAACAGTTACAAGATTGCCTGATGAGAGAGCTATGCTTTTTGACAGCTGAGAGTTCAAGCCAACTGTTCAGTTGGAACATCAGCTATAGAATGCCATCCGATAAAGAGAATGTTTCAAGAAGGGGGAAGTTATAAAGAAGTCTCAACATGAAGTTCAAAGTCAGCTGAGAGTTCAACGGTTCAGACAGAACATCAGCTGAAGACCACTCAGATAAAGATCAAGATTTTCAACCGACTAACCGAGGTTGACTGTCAGAAAGGTTTGAATTTGAATTTCAAAAGGAAGTCACATGAGGGTTTTACCGTTCAGTCATTACCCCATTTGGCCCAACACAAGGCTGTCTCAGATGGAAAGCAGAAGAGCACAGATGCCATATCGGGAAAGTCTGCAGAGATGAGAGACAAGCCATCGCTTTCATCGAACAGAGATCAACAGCTCCTCCAACGGCTAGTTGATTCTCTCCGCCTATAAATAGAGGCATTCATTCATTCGACGAGATACAAGACACTGATAAGAGAAGACACACACTCGAGAAGAAATCTGAGAGCAAAAAGAAAAGAGCAATATTCTTCACGAACTAAACTGAATCTCTTAGAACATCACTTGTTGAGAGTTCTAGAGTTAGATAGTTTTTGTGTCTTTAGATCGAACCTTGAGAACATCACTTAGTGAGAGTTCATAGAGTGTTAGATCACAGCTCACCTTCCGTTCGAGCTGTAAGTTGGAATCACATTTTTTTTTTCTTTCACCTGAAAAGGTCTAGGATCCTACTCTTCCTGCAACTGAGTAGTTAGGTCGTTTAGTACCCGTAAACTAAACTGTAAGGTTGATAAGTACCCGCAAACTTATCCATAACAGTTGCTCAGCCCGCGTAAGCTGAGTGGTTTGTCCAGAAGAACTTGGACAGAGTTGTGTGGACTCACAACTCCCCGTGGACGTAGGAGGGTTATCTCCGAACCACGTTAAATTCTGTGTGTTTGTGTTTATTTCTGTTCAGTTACTTATTGCATTTTCAACTGACCAAACTAACCGGCATACAAACTGCATATTTGCATATTCAACTGTTTTGGTTCATGACTAATCG
This sequence comes from Schizonepeta tenuifolia, assembly GCA_029490685.1. NCBI lineage: Eukaryota > Viridiplantae > Streptophyta > Magnoliopsida > Lamiales > Lamiaceae > Schizonepeta > Schizonepeta tenuifolia. Next base: position 89,058,457 of record CM055959.1, read on the forward strand.
AGCATAAAAGCGTGAGTTATTTTTACGAGTATAATTTCCACCATATTCCGCACAGCACCACTCTCACAGCTGAGTTCTCTTACTCAGTTGTGATTTCAGCTGAGCTTTCAGTTGAAGTGATTTTTGAGTGTTAAGTTTTCAAAGTTGAAAAATCCTAACTGGTGTATTCGCGCCCCACATACACCAGTATCTCGTATCGGGACCATCAAGTGGTATGAGAGCAGTGGTTCAAAAGACTGCTGACTCTGTTTCACAAGGTGTGAATTCGAGAAATTTTCTTTAGTGGTCAACTGAACAGATCTTTTCACGCTAGTGCATATTTGCTTGCACATTTGTTCTGTTTGTTGTGTGCAGATGGACGTCAAGGACAAGATCGTCGTCATGTTCTCAGTAGTCAATTATATATCATGGAGAACACGGATGGAGAAGATCCTACTTTCGAAGCATCATAGGATGCAACAAGTTCTCTCTTTCGGACCGATCGTCATCAAAGAAAGAATAGCTCGCACTCCCACAAATCCCAACGATGGAGATACACTGGTGGAGTATGTGGAGAAACAGCAAAAGAAATGTGGGACATCCTGGCATCGCTGAGTGAAGGAAGCGACGAGACGAAGGAAAACAAGTTCTCGCATGCATGTCAAGATTTCGACAATTTCAGTATGCGACCTGATGAGACCATCGATCAGCTAGAGCTTCGGTTTATGGACATCATTAGAAGAATCCACTCCATCCGAAGAGGAAAATACACACTAAGAGAAATTAATCTCAAAGTGTTGCAAGCTCTACCGGCTGAGTGGGATACTTTCACCAATATCCACGAGAGCCGAGTTGACCTTGGTGAAATGGGAACTGAAAGATTGTTCTCAATCTTAAAAGGAAATGAGTATAAGGTCAACAGGAGGAGATCACAGTCCTCAGGTCAGACAAGTAGAATTGAGGATGTTGGCTCAGCCTCAAAGTTAGTTGCTCTCCGAGCTGACTACTCGAAATCGAGATCGCAAGGCCAACCAGATCGGCTGACACGACTGCAAAGGAGCCAAGCAGAGAGGAACTGCAACAGAACATTGCAGCTCTGTCAAAGAAGCTAGCCGACATGGACACTCGGTTCGGCAAATACAAACGATTCTACAAATCAAACCGAACTCGAGACAGTTCGAAGCCTGTCACCAATGGTTGCTTTGAATGCGGCAAGGAAGGACACTTCAAAGCTGACTGTCCAGACCTCTCAAAGAAAGAAAGAGAAGCGTTGAGGGCCAAGCAAACTGCAAAGAACAAGGCCATGGTAGCAGAAGAAGCAGCTGATGATATGGATATCTTCACTGATACTGAAGATGAAGATGAGCTGACTTCTACCAACAACGCCATCAGTCAGGATCAATGCCTCATGGCACTTGGAACCGACCAAGATGATATTAAGGTACAATCTAATCCTGCTCGCTTAAATTCTTCCAATACTTCTAACATGCAGGAATCTCTGAACGATGAGTTGGAACCCTCCTGGAGTGATTTTCAAGAACTCGGTGAAGAACTGCATCAGCAATCGGTTGAGTTTAAAAGTCTTCAAGCTCAGTTCGCCAAACTTGAAGATTCCTTAACCGAAAAGGACGATCTGATCAAGAGCCAAACCGAGGAGATAGAAAATCTCAAGAGTCAACTGATGAGGCTAAGACTCCAACAGATGAAGAGTTGACGAAACAGTTCAAGGAGCAGCAAGATCAGTTGAAAAATCAAGAGGCTCAGATCGACCAGCTGATAAAGGAGTCAGATGGAAAAACCGAGCAGATAACCGTCCTCGTCAAACAGTTGCGAACTGAGAAGGACAATCTAATCAAGCTGTATCAGTCATCCAAGATCATCGAGAACCTTATCAGTTACAGTAGACAGATGGATGACGTGTCAGGACTTGGTTATGATGTTGTCAAGGATACTGGAATTCCACCAGCAACCTTCATCAAAGCCATAGCAGTCACAGCTGTCGAGCCAAACACAGCTGAGTCACCAGAAGCTAATTCAATCTCCACCTCTCAGCAAGTTCAACCGACCAATAGAATTACAACTGAGAAGGGAAAAAGAGTAGTAGATGTAGGACAGAATGTTCCATCGGTTGGGACATCAATCGAGGGGGAATGTTCCAAAAGTCAGAAGAGGAATCAGAGGCGTCGAAGGCATAACCGCAACCGAACTCAGAATCAGAACCGACCTCTGCATCAACCTCAAAGTCAACATCAGAAGAAATGGAACCGACCGCAAAACAGAAAAGGGTTCAATTATCTGAATCAACAGCGGTTCCAACATCAGTTCGACCAAAGGTTCCAACCAAGTCAACCAATGAGGAACAAGTCGAACAACTGGAGATATTCATGTCATAATATGAATCATCAACAGGGCATGAACAGCTACAGACAACCCTCAGGGAGTTGGAATCAGAATCAGCCACAAAGATTCCAACATGGCGTCCGACCTCACAGACAAACTCAACAGGATAAGAATCGCCATCAAAACAGGGGGAAAGCCTCACCTCCTAAAGCTCAACATGGGAGAAATCCAACTCCTCCCAAGAAACAGAACATCTCTATTAACAACAAGCCTAAGGATAACCGAGGTGTTGTTATAGTTGATGATGAAGGAAAAGTAATCTGGAATGATAAATCCATCCGAGTTTACAGGGAAAAGCGACGCACAGTTCCAGGGAGAACTGGTTCTAACCCTCCAGGACCCAACTGAAATTGGGGACCTAAGCGAGTTTCTCTTTGCAGGTACAGGAGAAACAGCTGAGGAAGAAGAAAGCGTCCACAACAAAATGGGTAATGGACAGTGGATGCTCGAAACACATGACGAATCTAAAGGATTTGCTTGGAAGTTTCGTGGAGAAAGAAGGTCCATCAGTTACTTTTGGTGATAACTCAAAAGGTTACACCAGAGGTTACGGTACCCTTGAAACCAATCATGTTTCAATTTCTAATGTCTCTTATGTTGATGGATTGAAGCATAACTTGCTCTCCATCAGTCAATTCTGTGATAATGGTTTCTCTGTCAAGTTTAATGCACAGGGTTGCAGGGTTAAAGATGTCGGATCAAAGCAGGTGATATTGTTGGGAAATCGATCACCAACAGGGAATGTCTACTACGCTGACTGGAACAGCAGCCTCCCTGACACCTGCCTGTTATCAAAGAGCAGTTCGGATGTGAGCTGGCTATGACACAAAAGGCTCAACCATCTGAACTTCAAGACGATGAACTGACTCGCCAGACAAGAACATGCAAGAGGCATACCAAATCGAGTGTTTTCAACAACACACATCTGCAGTGCATGCCAGCTGGGAAAGCTCGCTAGATCCTCCTTCTGGTTGAAGTCAACTCCTTCAACTGACCGAGTGTTACAGCTGATCCATATGGATCTCTTCGGGCCAGTTACACCAAAAAGCATGAACGGGAACGAATATACCCTCGTTGTAACTGATGACTACTCAAGATATACGTGGACCATCTTCATGCGCCTAAAGAGTGAAACCCGAGATGAGCTGCCCAAGCTGATGGATCGGATATCGAACCAACAAGAGATGAAGATCATGTCTATCCGATCAGATCGTGGAACGGAGTTTCTAAATGAAACCATCATCGAGTATTGCGAGAAGAATGGAATTACCCATCAGACATCAGCCGCGCGTACTCCGCAACAGAATGGAGTAGCTGAGCGAAGGAACAGAACGCTGAAGGATGCAGCCACATCCATGTTAGCGAGCTCAGCTCTGCCAAAGAAATTTTGGGCTGAAGCGATCAACACTGCATGCTACACTCAGAACCGGTCTCTTCTCACCAAGCGGTTGGGAAAGACACCCTATGAGCTGTGAAGACGCAGAAAGCCAGATATTTCTTATTTTCGCGTTTTCGGTTCTAAGTGTTATATCCACAACAATGGGAAGACTCAGTTGGAAACCTTTGATGCCAAAGCTTCGAAGGGCATATTTCTTGGATATGCTGCTCGGATCAAGGCATATAGAGTTTTCAACAACAACTCGCGTGTTGTGGAAATAACACCTCATGTTAGTTTTGATGAATCTACCTTTGAGTGCAGGGAACATGTTAAAGGACAACAAGCAGATCCAGCTGTTCCACCCGTTCTCACCAGATCGCAAGCTCTAAGGGAAAAGAACCGAGCTGAACCACTGGTTTGGACAACTGAGGATGAGGATCCATACTCCTCTGAAGATGAATGCGAAGACCCCAGCTCATCCCAAGGGGGAACTTCAGCTGATGCTCCTCCAACTGCTTCAGCATTCGAAGCCCAACTGAGTCCAGTTCAAACTAATGTCAGTGTTGAGGATCCAGACTCAACAGCTGATCAATCACCAGCTCTGAAGACTCCAACTCAGATTTCAGAACAGCCACAGTTGGAAGAAGAAGGACGACGCAACCGAAGATGGTATGAAGTTCATTCCACTGACGACATCATCGGAGATCCAACCGAGGGTGTGCGTACAAGGAGCCGAGTTGCAAATCCTGAATCAACAAAGGAAAATTCCAACACTTATGCCCAATATGTTGAGGAGTTGGCAGTTCTAGAGGAGTTCGAGCAAGCTGGAGATGTTGCCATGATTTCTTGCTTTGTAGCTGATGTGCCAGAACCGAAGAATATTTGGGAAGCTCTCAACTGTATCCACTGGACAATAGCCATGCAAGAAGAACTGAATGAGTTTCTACGCAACTGTGTATGGGAGTTGGTAGAAAGACCAAATGGTGTCAAGGTGATTGGATTGAAGTGAATTTTCAAAAACAAGAGAGACGCCATTGGATTCATAGTGAGGAATAAGGCAAGGTTGGTAGCTCAAGGATACTGCCAACAAGAAGGAATCGACTTTGAAGAATCTTTCGCGCCTGTTGCAAGGCTGGAAGCCATCCGAATCTTTCTAGCTTATGCCGCACATCACAAGTTCAAAGTGTATCAGATGGATGTGAAGTGTGCATTCCTCAACGGAGATATCAAGGAAGATGTATATGTTGAACAACCTCCTGGTTTTGAGACTGGAGATGGAAGAGTGTACAAGTTGAAGAAAGCTATCTATGGTGTAAAGCAAGCGCCAAGGGCCTGGTATGACACTCTTTGTGGTTTTCTACTGAACTCGGGATTGAAACGAGGATCAGTTGACAAAACCCTGTTCACCATCTAAGTTGGAGAAGATATACTTATTGTGCAAATTTACGTGGATGACATCATATTCGGTTCCAAGTCAGAGGAGCTGTGCAAGAAATTCTCAGATCTCATGAAGGAGAAGTTCGAGATGTCAATGATGGGCGAGATGAATTATTTCCTTGGGTTACAAGTAAAGCAGTCACCTGAAGGGATTTTCATCAATCAATCTAAGTATACAAAGGAGCTCATCACCAAGTTCGGATTGCAAACAAGTAAAACCACAAGGATCCTGATGAATACTAACTGAAAGATTGAATCCAGAGCTGAGGGAAAACTCGTAGATGCCAGCCAGTATAGAGGGATCATCGATTCACTGCTATACCTAACTGCCAGCCGACCAGACATATCATACGCAGTTGGAGTATGTGCACGATTCCAAGTTCAACCAAGAGAAGCACACATGTTGGCAGCAAAGAACATCATCAAGTATCTAAAGGGAACTGTTAATGTTGGATTGTGGTATCCAACTAACGACAATATCCAACTGACTGGATACTCAGATGCGGACCTAGCAGGAGATCGGTTGGACAGGAAGTCTACCTCTGGACACTGTCAATTCATGGAAAGCAAGATGGTTTCATGGTTCTCCAAGAAACAAGCATGTGTTGCTACTTCTACAACCGAGTCAGAGTATATGGCTGCCGGAAGCTGTTGCATGCAAGTGTTGTGGCTGAAGCAACAGCTGAGAGACTATGAAGTCGCAACTGGATAGGTTCCAATTCGTTGTGATAGCTCGAGTGCCATAGCTATTTCTCTGAATCCTGTTCACCACTCTCGGACAAAGCGTATCGACATTCGTCATCATTTCATCCGAGATCATATTGAAAAGAAGGATGTGTCCATGGAGAAGATCCCAACTGAGATTCAGAGAGCTGACATCTTCACCAAACCTCTTCCTGAAGCTCGGTTCAAGATGTTATGTGATCTTCTTGGACTATTGGATCCATCAGATGAAGAGTCATCCGAGCTGGAGAGGATCCATCCGAGCTGAAGAGTCAGATATCCATCTGAGGGGGAAGCTCAGATGAAGGGGGAATTTCAGATGCGGATTGCCAACCGAAGACATCAAACGTCAGCTGAACAGACGAACTCGAGTCAGCTGATGGTATGCGGCAACTGAGGGACTTAACTGATGAACACAGCTGATTCAGACATCAGCTGGCAGGTATCATTTATGACTGAAGGTGTTATGATATTAAATGAGAATGTTTGAAATAAATTCAAACATTCCTGAACATGTCAACTCCTATAGCCTTACTTTATAGTGCGACTGGGCTGACACCTTAAACTATTCACCTTCTCACTCGCGCGCGTGGAGCGTCAGTCAAAATTACCCAACAGTCGCGTAATCTCAGCCGTTGATGGATTCGCGCCATTTAACCCCAGCCGTTGATCTCATCCGAGTCAAATACCTTTATAAGGCGGCAAATCAGGAAGTGATCCTTACCTTCTCTTTTCGTGCATATCTTTGCTAACTATTCATCATCTTCTCTGAAATTGTCTCACCATTTTCAGTAACGCATTTCTTCCTTCTTTGCATATATATTCCTCTGAGATGGCACCTAAATCAAAAGCCTCGAAGAAGATGGTCTCCGCAGAACCAACTACATTCCAGGAATCCTTCGACATGATGATGTCGAAGATTCACTTCGAACAGATTCTTTCCAAAGCAGCTCTGACCTCGCCGGAACTGGCTCCCGTCGCCACCATTCTTTCTGACCACAGTCTGCTCGACTGGGCAACCCTCTCTCCTTCCAAGCTGCTCAGAAAGCAGGTCGCCTTCTTCTACAGGAATCTGCAACGCTATGCAGAACTCGGGCTTGTCACGACTATCCCGTGCAAGCAACGAAACAACACTTCCCGTTCGATGGAAGACACCGCAGTTGAAATCAAAGTAACCAAAGAACTGGAGAAGATCATCCCCAGAAACAGGGAGGCCATAGACGTGATGGGGAATTTCACAGACAAGGAAGCTGATGCATTCCTGCAAACAATCTTTCTTGTCCCCGAACAATTGAAGGGGAGTATGCAGAGGACCAAACTGAAGCCGGAGCACCAACTTCTGTTTGACGTCATTTCAAAATGCGCCTTCGCGTACGGAGGAGCGTTCGGTGATATCAGCAGACCGAAGCTCAAACAATAGAAGGCTTTGGAAGAACACCACAAAATCGACTGGCTAGACTACATTGAAAGCCAGCTGTGGGCGGAGAAGCTGAAGATCTCCGAATCGGTAGCTCAGTCTGGAGAGCAGCTGTTGAGTGTCAAGGGCACACTCAACTTCGGCACAAAAATTTGTGCCCTGATCCTCCAAGCCACCAAGGGACAGAAGCTGACCTGGGAAGGGAGTGAGGACCCTCCGTTCAGCAAGCTGATGCTGTTCCCTACAGCCAAAAAGGCTAGGGATGTTGTGGAAGCAGTCTACACTCCCAAGGGAGCCTCCAAGCCAGCTGTGGAGTCGGCCCCAGCAGCTCGCCGCCCTTCAAGAACCAAGCCTGCCAAACGCCAGCTGGAGGAGGTGGCTGAAGAAGACGAAGAAGAAGAAGAAGAAGAGGTGGAACCCCTCCAGAAAAGGCCCAGAATCAGAATCATCCAGCCAGCAGCTCAACCGGATGCAACGGGCCTCGTGGTGGAGACACCAGCTGAGAAATCAACCGAATCTAGCCAGTCGGTTGATACAGCTGCGTTCGTGCTTCAACCCCGCCTGCAGGAGGCACTGGCTGAAGAAAATGAGATCAATGTGGAGGATTCCAGCTCGTCCTCAGATGACTCTTCTTCATCTGAGGAATCCCACGACAGTCCACCAACTGGAGCTGATGCCAGCCAGGAAATCGCACCTGTGTCTGAGGAAACAATTGAGCCAGCCCACTCACCACCCAAAGAGGATCTAGTTTTCTCAACTGGTCCTCAGTCAGATATCCCGAGCCTCTCGCTCGATGCCAACAATGAGACCGTTCCTTTGGCCAACATTGATGACACCCTTGAACCCATATCCTTCAAAATCGACCCACCCCCAATTGATGAAGAAGCCAACCGCCAGGCGATCTTGGCTGAGTACGAAGGCAAGCTAGACTACTGCTTTCGCAAGCTGATAGGCATGTTCCCCGAGGCCAGCTCGATGCCCATCTTCGCCATGTTCGGGACGAAATTGCTCTATCAGTTCAGCGTGATTTTCAGCTATTGGTACGTTAAGGAGGAAACCCTCAGGATCCACGGTTGGGATAGGTTGAAGGTTGAAGAATCCAACCTGATGGTGTACTTCGACTACCAGAACCTGGAGGTAGCCTACAACCAGAAGGTGGCTGTGCTCCGTCATCGTCTGGATAAGAGCCAACAAGAAGGGACAGACACCAGGGAGCTGTGCGACAATCCTGGAGCTGTTCAATTTCTTGACCATATGTTGGCCAAAAATGCCAACCACATGGAGGATGTCGACGGAGCTGAAGAGGCGGCCAAGAAGGAAGAAGACAAGCTGAAACAATACCTGGCCAGCCGAACAGCCCTGGTTGTCATGGACCCAACAGCTCAGACACAACAGCAACAACTGCCTGTACCCTCTGCTCAGCCAGCACACACAACCGATGATATCTGTGAGCTGATCACTGAGAGGGTCAACCAGCTGAGGCAAGAGCTGTTGTCCAAACTTGAGCACAACAAGGAAGAAGAAGCTATCAAGAGGAACTTGCTGATGGAAGAAAATGCGAGCTTGAAGAATCAGCTGGAACAACTCTCCTCCTCCCTTCAACAAAAGCTGGAAGGCCTCTCCACTTCTACCAGCTCGGAGGTCAAGGATCTGAAAAAGGCGGTTCAGGGACTCAGCTCGGACTTCAACGTCTTCAAGTCCGTTGTTGAATCTGATCTGGCAAAGTCCCAGCAGACATAAGACCAGGAGTGGATGTCTCGGTTCTCAAATTTCCGAGCTGAGTTCGTCACCCTTCACAAAGATGTCTCTGCGACCTTTGCAGCCTTGAAGAGAGCCAAGCAGGAACGTCAGGACCTGGAGCTGGCCAAGAAGGTGGAAGAGAAGGATGCTGTGGACGAACTCTTCTCCCGAGTTCAACAAGCTGAGGCCAAGCTGACCTCCCTGGATGGCACTGTTGCCACCCTTTTGGATGATGCCAAAAAGGGGGAAGACAAGGTGCCAGCAGCTGTTGCTGGACAAGGGAAAGATGTTCTTCAGCAGGGGGAAGAAGGAGTGCCAGCTGAAGCTGAAGGATCGCAGCTGAAGGAGTCCGAGCAGGAACTAGAAATCTCCCACGACCTCGTAGCCGAGCTTACAGCTGAGCTCGATGCCGATCTTGACGGGATCTCTATTGAAGATTGCATCGAAGCTGCAAAAGCTATGGGGGAGTCCAAGGAGAAGTACTTGAATCCCTCTTGGATCAAAAAGTTCGCTGCGGATCAAGCCAAGAAGGTGGCCAAGTTCGAGAGGGAACTGGCCAAAGTTGAGAAGAACGTTGACAGAAATAAAGCCAGCCGGAGCATGCGAAGAATAAACAAGCACCAGATGAAGGCTGAGGCTAGGAAGAAGACGCAGCAGCTGCAGAAGAATGCCCCGCTCCCGTCACGGTTCCCACACATTGACAAGTGGATGAACGCTGAGTGGAACGATGACTGGGAGCAGTTCAAGCACGAGTTTATAAATGACTTTTATTACAGGAAGGTCTACTCAACTGAAGACCCAAGGCAAGCCTTCAAGGAAGCCTTGTGGGAGCTCAGATCTGGAGATCCTGGAATGTTTAGTCAGTTTAAAAGGGCCATGCTGAAAGATCAGCTCGATCCCAACACCATTCCAGTTCCGCAGAAGCTCAGATATCGCCCTCAGATGATCAAAGGCACAAGTACTCCGAACAGAAATGCGATCATGGCTGAGGCGAGACAAGTCTGCAACGAACATGGTGTCAACACTGGGATTGAGTCAGCTACGAAGAAAGAGATCTTTGACCGTATCTTCAGCAAGTATGGTCAACAGTATTTTTGAGCTGACGAAGTTTTTGAGCTGACAGTTTTTGAGCTGATGTAGTTTTTGGAGCAACTGATGTATCTTTAAATATTTTGTACTTATTACTGTAATCATCAGTTGTAATGAAAACTTCAAGTATATATACGATTCAACTTGACACACAATATCTCATTGTCCAAGCCATGAATCACAGTATTTTTTAAATACCATGTTATAACTGTGCTAACCCTTTGATGTTTTATCTTATAGACTGTCTAGAATTTCAGCTAAGATTTTAGATAAGTTAGTGAGGTTTAGATCAGTAGTGGTTTCAAGTTGTAAGTGGTTTTGGCATCATCAAAAAGGGAAAAATTGTTGGGAAATTTATTAGTAAGAGTTTTGATGAATTCCAAAACCAACTGACCCCAACCGAGTAGATGTTGCCAGTTCCTAATGTTAGCTGTTAGGCTCGCTGTTTGAGCAATGTTAAGATTTTATCTTTACAGATCTCCAGCTGAAGACGGCAACATAGCAACACTCGGATACAACCCCGGATAGAAGATCGGATGAGGAACAACAGTTACAAGATTGCCTGATGAGAGAGCTATGCTTTTTGACAGCTGAGAGTTCAAGCCAACTGTTCAGTTGGAACATCAGCTATAGAATGCCATCCGATAAAGAGAATGTTTCAAGAAGGGGGAAGTTATAAAGAAGTCTCAACATGAAGTTCAAAGTCAGCTGAGAGTTCAACGGTTCAGACAGAACATCAGCTGAAGACCACTCAGGTAAAGATCAAGATTTTCAACCGACTAACCGAGGTTGACTGTCAGAAAAGTTTGAATTTGAATTTCAAAAGGAAGTCACATGAGGGTTTGACCGTTCAGTCATTACCCCATTTGGCCCAACACAAGGCTATCTCAGATGGAAAGCAGAAGAGCAAAGATGCCATATCAGGAAAGTCTGTAGAGATGAGAGACAAGCCATTGCTTTCATCGAACAGAGATCAACAGCAACTCCAACGGCTAGTTGATTCTCTCCGCCTATAAATAGAGGCATTCATTCATTCGACGAGATACAAGACACTGATAAGAGAAGACACACACGCGAGAAGAAATCTGAGAGCAAAAAGAAAAGAGCAATATTCTTCACGAACTAAACTGAATCTCTTAGAACATCACTTGTTGAGAGTTCTAGAGTTAGATAGTTTTTGTGTCTTTAGATCGAACCTTGAGAACATCACTTAGTGAGAGTTCATAGAGAGTTAGATCACAGCTCACCTTCCGTTCAAGCTGTAAGTTGGAATCACATTTTGTTTCTCTTTCACTTGAAAAGGTCTAGGATCCTACTCTTCCTGCAACTGAGTAGTTAGATCGTTTAGTACCCGTAAACTAAACTGTAAGGTTGATAAGTACCCGCAAACTTATCCATAACGGTTGCTCAGCCCGCGTAAGCTGAGTGGTTTGTCCAGAAGAACTTGGACAGAGTTGTGTGGACTCACAACTCCCCGTGGACGTAGGAGGGTTATCTCCGAACCACGTTAAATTCTGTGTGTCTGTGTTTATTTCTGTTCAGTTACTTATTGCATTTTCAACTGACCAAACTAACCGACATACAAACAGCATATTTGCATATTCAACTGTTTTGGTTCATGACCAACCGAGCATAAAAGCGTGAGTTATTTTTACGAGTATAATTTCTACCATATTCTGCACAGCACCACTCTCACAGCTGAGTTCTCTTACTCAGTTGTGATTTCTGCTGAGCCTTTCTTTACTCAGTTGAAGTGATTTTCGAGTGTTAAGTTTTCAAAGTTGAAAAATCCTAACTGGTGTATCCCCCCCCCATACACCAGTATCTCGTATCGGGACCATCAACTCCATTCACAGAAGATGGTGTTTGAAGTTGCTTCTCCACGTGAAATTGTTCATTTGCTCCAACCTGCAAAGCGTAACGCCGAGTTGTGTGTCGGCTTCGCGTCTCTGATGATCAAGTCAGTGTGTATTCAACACGAAACTTGAGAGAAATCAACGAGTTCTATCGTATATCAGAGGTACATGAACGTGATAACGAAGCTGATACATGCTGATATGCAGTGAAATCTGTATATATACCTGTACAAAGTAAGGGTATTTCTGGTATTTTTGGGGATACTTGGGAAGTCTCCAAGCCGACTTAAGTATGGGAAACTTCCCTACTTTAGTTGAGTGATAGGTCGGTACCGACGTCTGTCTGACATATTTATGCCTCGAGAAGACAAATTCGTACTGTCGATAAAGTATAAGTGGGCAGTGTTACCCTCAGGTAACATTCCTTCAGGACAAGTTTCCAGTAAAGTAACATTCCCTCAAATCAAGTTTCAATGCCTCAGGGCATGTTTTCCCAACGCTAAGAGTGCTGAAGCAAGGTTGCCTTCCAGGCAGAAGAGCACTTAGAGTGCTGAAGCAAGGTTGCCTTGTAGGTAACCAAGATGTACAAAAGGTGTCCCATCACACATAACCATGTTTAATCATCTATCTAGATGAGAAGCATTCACAAAACTAATCACTACCCTCTCTCGTAAGATAGTAAAAGTAGATCAAATCATCGACTCTCTCGGCTAAGACTCAAGACGACAATTCGACTCCCAAAGGCATAAAGAATTCAAGCTCCCATGCATACTTTCATCACTTACTAAGTCTCAAAATCATGCATGTTGTGATAATTTGATTTTCATGAATGCAAAATCCTATTAAGAAATTCCACAAACACTTGGCATGCAAAAAAGATGATGGTCCCGATACGAGTTAATGGTGTATGGGGGGGGAATACAACAGTTAGGATTTTTCAACTTTTGAAAAACTTAACACTTGAAATCAACTTCAATTGAGTAAAAGGACTCAGTTGGGATCTCACAGCTGAGTAAGCAACCTCAGCTGGAAGAGTGGTGCTGTGCGGAATGTGGTGGAAAATATACTCGTAAAATCAAACTCACGCTTTTATGCACAGTTGGTCAAAACCAAAACTGTTGATGTGAAAGTATGCAGATTGTATGCAGTTAGTTTGTCAGTTGAGATATACAAATAAAGACTGAACACAAATAAACACGACACACAAGATTTACGTGGTTCGGAGAGAACTCCTACGTCCACGGGGAGATGTGAGTCCACACACCTCAGTCCAAGTTCTTCTGGACAGATCCACTCAGCTTACGCGGGCTGAGCAACCGTTACAGTTTAGTTTCCGGGCACTAAACAGCCTAAGTCAAGTTTGCGGGTACTTGACGACCTGACTACTCAATTACAGGAAGAGTAAAGTCCTAGCACACTTTTTAGGGTGTGAGAAAGGGTAGGATTTCCAACTACAGCTCGATCACGAATGAGAGCTGGATCTAAGGCTTGAACGAATAAACACTCAACCTAAGATCAAAAACAGTTTCGATCTCTAGGAACCCTCAGCTACTAATGTTCTCTCAAATTGGAACTCTCAGCTGCTGATGCTCTTAGATGATGATTTTGCAGATTTGCTTTTTGCTTTGATTTCTCTTGTGAAAGCTCTTGAATTTTCGTCGTCTATCTCTTCTCTATATTTCTCGAATGAGAGAATGCCTCTATTTATAGGCGGATAGAATCAACTAGCCGTTGGAGGAGCAGTTGATCTCTGATCGGTTGAAAGCGATGGCTTGTCTCTCATCTCTGCAGACTTTCCCGATATGGCATCTGTGCTCTTCTGCTTTCCATCTCAGACAGCCTTGTGTTGGGCCAGATGGGGTAATGACTGAATGGTCAAACCCTCATGTGACTTCCTTTTGAAATTCAAATCTTTGACAGTCAACTTCGGTTTGTCGGTTGAAAGTCTTGGCCTTCACCTGAGTGATCTTCAGCTGATGTTCCGATCTGTCGAGCTCTCAGCTGACTTTGAACTTCAAACAGTTGAACTCCTTGTTCGGATTCTATAACTGAGGTTCTGAAACTGAACACTCAGTTGTCTTCCTTGTATTTACTCAGTTGGGTTTGAACCCTCAGATGATTTCCTTTTCATCTGATGTTCTCTTCCTTTCAACTGTTTCTCATCTGATGAACGCTCAGTTGGTTTCCTTCTCAACTGATGTTCTGAAGACTTCCCCTTGTTTGCATCTGAACAAATGAAGTTGTCTTTCTTCACAACTGATGTTCTGTCTGAGTGACGCCTTGTTGCCATCTTCAGCTGGAGACCTGTAAAGATAAAATCTTAACTTTGCTCAAACAGCGAGCCTAAATTCTAACATTAGGTTCTGGCAACATCTACTCGGTTGGGGTCAGCCGGTTTTGGAATTCATCAAAACTTATACTAATAAATTTCCCAACAATTTCCCCCTTTTTGATGACGCCAAAACCACTTACAACTTTAAACCACTATTGATCTAATCCTCTCTAACTGACCTAAAATTTCAGCTGAAATTCTAGACAGTCTATAAGATAAAACATCAAAGGGTTAGCATAGTTATAACATGGTATTTAAAAGACTTTGTGATTCAGAGCTTGGACAATGAGGAATTGTTCATCAAGGTGAATCGTATTATATACTTTGAAGTTTTTGTTACAACCGAAGGTTACAAGGTTAAGCGCAAAACATAGAAAGATACAAAAGTTGCTCCAAAAACTACAACATCCAAAAACATTATCAGCTCAAAAACTTTGACAGCTCAGAAATACTGTTGACCGTACTTGCTGAAGATACGGTTGAAGATCTCCTTCTTCGCTTCCGACTCGATCCCAGTGTTGACGCCGTGTTCCTTGCAGACTTGCCTCGCCTCAGCCAAGATCGCATTTCTATTTGGCGTGCTCGTGCCTTTGATCATCGGAGGGCGGTACCTGCACATCTTCGGAACTGGAACAGTGTTGGGATCAAGCTGAGCATTCAGCATAGCTCGCTTGAACTGACTGAACATTCCAGGGTCTCCAGATCTGAGTTCCCACAGGGCTTCCTTGAAGGCTAGCCTTGGGTCTTCAGTCGAGTAGACTTTCCTGTAATAGAAGTCATTGACGAACTCATGCTTGAACTGTTTCCAGTCATCGTTCCACTCCGCATTC
Organism: Schizonepeta tenuifolia; assembly: GCA_029490685.1. NCBI lineage: Eukaryota > Viridiplantae > Streptophyta > Magnoliopsida > Lamiales > Lamiaceae > Schizonepeta > Schizonepeta tenuifolia. The sequence continues at coordinate 89,073,638 of CM055959.1, forward strand.
ATCCACTTGTCAACATGTGGGTATCGAGACGGGAGCGGAGCGTCCTTCTGCAGTTGGTGCGTCGACTTCCTAGCCTCAGCCTTCATCTGGTGCTTGTTGATTCTTCGCACACTCCGGCTGGCTTTATTCCTGTCGACTCTCTTTTCCACCTTGGCCAGTTCTTTCTCGAGCTTGGCCACCTTTTTGGCCTGATCGGCAGCGAACTTCTTGATCCAAGAGGGATTCAAGTACTTCTCCTTTGACTCCCCCATAGCTTTGGCAGCTTCAATGCAGTCTTCAACAGATATCCCGTCAAGTTCTGCATCGAGCACGGCCGTGAGCTCGGCTACGAGGTCGTGGGAGACTTCTAGTTCGGGCTGCGACCCTTCAGCTTCAGCTTCAGCTGGCACTCCTTCTCCTTGCTGAGCTCCTTCAGCTTGCTGGAGAGCTTTCCCTCGTCCAGCAACAGCTGCTGGCTCCTTGTCTTCCCCAGCTGCTGGTTCCTTGTCTTCCCCCTTTTTGGCATCATCCAAAAGGGTGGCAACAGTGCCATCCAGAGAGGTCAACTTGGCTTCAGCTTGTTGAACGCGGGAAAACAGCTCATCAACAGCGTCCTTCTCTTCCACCTTCTTCGCCAATTCCAGGTCTTGGCGCTCCTGCTCAGCTCGCTGCACAGCTGCAAAGGTCGCAGAGACCTCTTTGTGGAGGGAGACGAACTCAGCTCGGAAAGAGGCGAACTGAGCCATCCACTTCTGGTCCTGAGTCTGCTGGGACTTTGCGAGGTCAGATTCAGCAACTGTCTTAAACACGTTGAAATCCGAGCTGAGGCTCTGAACGGCCTTCCTTAGAGCCGAGACCTCCGAGCTGGAAGAAGAAGAGAGGTCATCGAACTTGTGCTGCAGAGACGAGGAGAGATGTTCTAGCTGATTCTTCAAGCTGGCATTTTCTGCCATCAGCTGCTGCATCCTGTCAGCTTCTTCCTCCTTGCCCAGCTGGATCTTGGACAGCATCTTCGTCCTCAGCTGGTTGACCCTCTCCGAGATCAGCTCGTAGATGGCATCGGTTGAGAGAGCTGGCTGATCGGAGGGTCCGGGCAGAAGCGGTGGTTGTGGCTGGGCAACAGACTCCGGGACAACCATGGCAGATCGGCTGGCGAGGTAGGCCTTGAGCTTGTCTTCTTCTCTCTTGGCCGCCTCATCAGCTGCGTCGACGTCGTCCATGCAGGAGGCATTTTTGGCGAGCATGTCATCAAGAAAGTGAACAGCTTCAGGGTTGTTACACAGCTCCCTGGTGTCTGTCCCTTCTTGGATGCTTTTGTCCAGACGTCGTCGGAGCACAGCCACCTTTTGGTTGTAAGCCACCTCCAGGCTCTGGTAGTCGAAGTACTCCCTCAGGTTGGACTCTTCGACCTTTAACCTGTCCCAACCATGGATCCTGAGGGTCTCCTCCTTCACGTACCAGTAGCTGAATATGACACTGAATTGGTATAGAAGTTCCGTCCCTAGAACAGAGAAAATGGGCATCGATGTTGCCTCGGGGAACATACCAATCAGCTTGCGGAAGCAGTAGCTGAGTCTTCCTTCATACTCAGCCAGGATCGCCTGGCGGTTGGCTTCTTCATCGATCTGAGAGGGGTCAATATTGAAGGTTATGGGTTCGATGGTTTCATCAACGTTGGCCGAAGAAGTGGTCACAACGTTGGCATCGAGCGAGAGGCTCGGAATATCTGACTGAGGACCAGTTGAGAGAACTGGATCCTCTTTGGATGGAGAGTTGGCTGGCTGGAGGATTTCTTCAGTCACAGGTGGGTTAACCTGGCTGGCATCAGCTCTAGATCGACTGTCGTGGGACTCCTCAGATGAAGAAGAGTCATCTGAGGAGGAGCTGGTATCCACCACTTGGACCTCCACATCTTCACCTGCCTCCTCAGCCACGTCCTCCTGTCGAGGTTGAAGAATAAACCCAGCTGGGTCAACCGATTGACTGGATTCGGTTGACTCCTTCGCCTCAGCCGGCTTGACCACCACTGGACTTGTTTTGGATGGTTGAGCCGCTGGCTGGATGATCCTTATCCTTGGCCTTTTCTGCAGAGGTTCTGCCTCTTCCTCCTCTTCGTCTTCTTCCTCCTCAGCTACCTCTTCCAGCTGGCGCTTCGCCGGCTTGGTCCTCGAAGGACGGCGAGCTACTAACTCCACAGCTGGCTTGGGGACACCCTTGGGGGTGTAGACAGCTTCTACAACGTCCCTAGCCTTCTTGGCTGAAGGGAACAGCGACAGCTTGCTGACTGGAGTGTCCTCACTTCCTTCCCATGTCAGCGGCAGACCCTGTGTCGCTTGGAGGATGAGGGCTGATATCTTTGTCCCGAAGTTGAGTGTCCCCTTGACACTCAATAGCAGTTGTCCAGACTCAGCTGTTATCTCGGAGATTTTCTGTTTCTCCATCAGCAGCTGGCTCTCTATAAATCCCAACCAGTCGACCTGGTGCATCTCTTCCAGGGCCTTCTGCTGCTTGAGCTTAGGACGGCTTATGTCCCCGAAGGCTCCACCATATGCGAAGATGCATTTGGAAATTACATCGAAAAGAAGTCGGTGCTCCGGCTTCAACTTTGTCCTTTGCATGCTCCCCTTCAATGGTTCGGGAACAAGAAGAATGGTTTGAAGGAAGGCATCAGCTTCCTTGTCAGAAAAGTTCCCCACCACATCTGTGGCTCCACGGTTTCTGGGGATGAGCTTCTCTAGCTCCTTTGACACCTTTATCTCCACAACGGAGTCTTCTACTGTCCGGGAGGTTCTGTGGTGTTGCTTGCACGGGATGATCGTGACAAGCCCGTCATTTGCAACTCGTTGCAGATTCCGGTAGAAATGTACGATCTGCTTCCTGAGCAACAGGGCCGGAGAGAGGGTTGCCCAGTCAAGCAGATGGTGGTCGTAGAGGATGGCGGTGATTAGAGCGAGCTCAGGCGAGGAGAGAGCCGCTCTGGATAATATCTGTTCGAAATGAATCTTCGACATCACCATGTCGAACGATTCCTGGAACGTTGCAGGCTCTGAGGAAACCATCTTCTTAGAAGCTTTTGACTTGGGCGCCATCTCGATGAGATATATATGCAAAGAAGGAGTGAAAGACTTTACTGGAAATGGCGAAACAAGATTTGAGAAGTTGATGAATAGAGAGTAAAGATATGCACGAAAAGAGAAGGTAAGGATCACTTCCTGATTTGCCGTATTATATAATCTTTGACTCGGATAAAATCAACGGCTGGGGTTAAATGGCGTGAATCTATTAACGGCTGAGATTACGCGACTGTTGGTTAATTTTGACTGATATACCACGCGCGCGAGTGAGAAGGTGAATAGTTTAGGATGTCAGCCCAGTCGCACTATAAAGTAAGGCTATAGATGTTCAGCCAGACTTTACATTAAATGCGATATGATGGCTTGTTTAGTCTAGCTGACATGTTCAGGAATGTTTGAATTTATTTCAAACATTCTTATTTATTATCATAACACCTTCAGTCATAAATGATACCTGTCAGCTAATGTTGATATCAGCTGTATACCACAGTTGTGCTCCTCAGTTGCCGCATACCATCAGCTGACTTGAGTTCGTCTGTTCAGCTGACGTCTGTTCCATTGTTGCAGCATACCATCAGCTGACTCAAGTTCATCTGTTCAGCTGACGTTTGATGTCTTCAGTTGGCAATTCGTATCTGAGATTCCCCCTTCATCTGAGCTTCCCCCTTAATTCGATATCCGATTCGTCAGCTCGGATGACTCTTCTGCTCGGATGACTCTTCTGCTCGGATGAGTTTTTAGCTCGGATCCAAAAGTCCTAGAAGATCACACAGCATCTTGAACCGGGCTTCAGGAAGAGGTTTGGTGAAGATGTCAGCTCTCTGAATCTCAGCTGGGATCTTCTCCATGGACACATCCTTCTTCTCAATATGATCTCGGATGAAGTGATGACGAATATCGATATTCTTAGTCCGAGAGTGGTGAACAGGGTTTAGAGAGATAGCTATGGCACTCGAGCTATCACAATGAATGGGAACCTGTCCAGTTGAGACTTCATAATCTCTCAGCTGCTGCTTCAGCCACAATACTTGCATGCAACAGCTTTCGGCAGCCATGTACTCTGACTCGGTCGTCGAAGTAGCAACACACGCTTGTTTCTTGGAGAACCATGAAACCAGCTTGCTTCCCATGAATTAACAGTATCCAGAAGTAGACTTCCTATCCAACCAATCTCCTGCTAGGTCGGCATCTGAGTATCCAGTCAGCTGGATATTGTAATCAGTTGGGTACCACAACCCAACATTGACAGTTCCCTTCAGATATTTAATGATGTTCTTTGCTGCCAACATGTGTGCTTCTCTTGGTTGGACTTGAAAACGAGCACACACTCCAACTGCGTATGAAATGTCTGGTCGGCTGGCAGTTAGATAGAGCAGGGAACCGATGATCCCTCTATACTGGCTGGCATCAATGAGCTTTTCCCTCAGCTCCTGGTTCGATCTTCCAGTTCGTGTTCATAGGGATCTTCGTTGTCTTACTTGTCTGCAATCCGAACTTGGTGATGAGCTCATTTGTATATTTGGACTGATTGATGAAAATCCCTTCAGGTGACTGCTTCACTTGTAATCCAAGGAAATAATTCATCTCGCCCATCATTGACATCTCGAACTTTTCCTTCATAAGATCGGAGAATTTCTTGCACAGCTCCTCCGACTTGGACCCGAAAATGATGTCATCGACATAAATTTGCACGACAAGTATATCTTCTCCAAATTTAATGGTGAATAGAGTTTTATCAACTGAACCTCGTTTGAACCCCGAGTCTAGAAGAAATCCACAAAGAGTGTCATACCATGCTCTTGGCGCTTGCTTTAGACCATAGATAGCTTTCTTCAGCTTGTACACTCTTCCATCTCCAATCTCAAAACCAGGAGGCTGTTCAACATATACATCTTCTTTTATATCTCCATTGAGGAATGCACACTTCACATCCATCTGATATACTTTGAACTTGTGATGGGCGGCATAAGCTAGAAAGATCCGGATGGCTTCCAGCCTTGCAACTGGTGCAAAGGAATCTTCAAAGTCAATTCCTTCTTGTTGGCAGTATCCTTGAGCTACCAACCTTGCTTTATTCCTCACAATGAATCCAAAGGCGTCTCTCTTGTTTTTGAAAATCCACTTTAATCCAATCACCTTGACACCATTTGGTCTTTCTACCAACTTCCATACACAGTTGCGTAGAAACTCATTCAATTCTTCTTGCATGGCTGTTGTCCAGTGGACACAGTTGAGAGCTTCCCAAACATTCTTCGGTTCTGGAACATCAGCTACAAAACAAGAAATCATGGCAACATCTCCAGCTTGCTCAAACTCTTCTAGAACTGCCAATTCCTCAACATATTGGGCATAAGTGTTGGATTCTTCCTCGGTTGATTCTGGATTTGCAACTCTGCTCCGTGTGCGCACACCCTCGGTTGGATCTCTGATGATGTCGTCGGTGGAATGAACTTCATACCATCTTCGGTTGCGTCTTCCTTCTTCTTCCAACTGTGGCTGTTCAGAAATTTGAGTTGGAGTCTTCAGAGCTGGTGATTGATCAGTTGTTGAGTTTGGATCCTCAACATTTACAATAGTTTGAACTGAGCTCGGTTGAGCATCGGATGTTGATGCAGTTGGAGGGGCATCAGCTGAAGTTCCCCCTTGGGACGAGCTGAGGTCTTCGCATTCATCTTCAGAGGAGTATGGATCCTCATCCTCAGTTGCCCATATTAGAGGTTCAGCTCGGTTCTTTTCCCAAAGTGCTTGCGATCTGGTGAGAACTGGTAGAACAGCTGGATCCGCTTGTTGTTCCTTTACCTGTTCCCTGCACTCAAAGGTAGATTCATCAAAACTAACATGAGGTGTTATTTCCACAACACGAGAGCTGTTGTTGAAAACTCTATATGCCTTGATCCGAGCTGCATATCCAAGAAATATGCCCTTCGAAGCTTTGGCATCAAAAGTTTTCAACTGAGTCTTCCCATTGTTGTGAATATAACACTTAGATCCAAAAACACGAAAATAAGAAATATCTGGCTTTCTGCGTCTCCACAGCTCGTAGGGCGTCTTTCCCAACCGCTTGGTGAGAAGAGATCGATTCTGTGTGTAGCATGCTGTGTTGATCGCTTCAGCCCAAAATCTCTTAGGCAGTGCTGAGCTCGCTAACATGGATGTGGCTGCATCCTTCAGAGTTCTATTTCTTCGCTCAGCTACGCCATTCTGTTGTGGAGTACGTGCGGCTGATGTCTGATGGGTTATGCCATTCTTTTCGCAATACTCAATGATGGTTTCATTTAGAAACTCCGTTCCACGATCTGATCGGATAGATATGATCTTCATCTCTTGTTGGTTCGATATCCGATCCATCAGCTTGGGCAGCTCATCTCGGGTCTCACTTTTGTGGCGCATGAAGATGGTCCACGTATATCTTGAGTAGTCATCAGTTACAACCAAAGTATATTCGTTCCCAATAATGCTTTCTGGTGTAACTGGCCCGAAGAGATCCATGTGGATCAGCTGTAACACTCGGTCAGTTGAAGGAGTTGTCTTCAACCAGAAGGAGGACCTAGCGAGCTTTCCCAGCTGGCATGCACTGCAGATATGTGTTGTTGAGAACAACCGGTTAGGTATGCCTCTTGCATGTTCTTGTCTGGCGAGTCGGTTCATCGTCTTGAAGTTCAGATGGTTGAGCCTTTTGTGCCACAGCCAGCTCACATCCGAACTGCTCTTTGATAACAGGCAAGTGTCAGGGAGGCTGCTGTTCCAGTCAGTGTAGTATACATTCCCTGTTGGAGATCGATTTCCCAACAATATCACCTGCTTTGATCCGACATCTTTAACTCTGCAACCCTGTGCATCAAACTTGACAGAGAAACCATTATCACAGAATTGGCTGATGGAGAGCAGGTTATGCTTCAATCCATCAACATAAGAGACATTAGAAATTGAAACATGATTGGTTTCAAGGGTACCGTAACCTCTGGTATAACCTTTTGAGTTATCACCAAAAGTAACTGATGGACCTTCTTTCTCCACGAAACTTCCAAGCAAATCCTTCAGATTTGTCATGTGTTTCGAGCATCCACTATCCATCACCCACATTGTTGTTGACGCCTTCTTCTTCCTCAGCTGTTTCTCCTGTACCTGCAAAGAGAAACTCGCTTAGGTCCCCAATTTCAGTTGGGTCCTGGAGGGTTAGAACCAGTTCCCGCTGGAACTGTGCGTCGCTTTTCCCTGTAAACTCGGATGGATTTATCATTCCAAATTACTTTTCCTTCATCATCAACTATAACAACACCTCGGTTGTCCTTAGGCTTGTTGTTAGTAGTGATGTTCTGTTTCTTGGGAGGAGTTGGATTTCTCCCATGTTGGGCTTTAGGAGGTGAGGCTTTCCCCCTGTTTTGATTGCGATTATTATCCTGTTGAGTTTGTCTGTGAGGTCGGATGCCATTGTGGAATCTTCTTGGCTGATTCTGATTCCATTGCCCTGGCTGTTGACGATAGTTGTTCATGCCCGGATGTTGATTCATGTTGTGGCATGAGTAACCATAGCTGTCGTAAATGTTCCACATAGGTTGACTCTGTTGGAATCTCTGGTTGTTGTGGTGATGGAACCGTTGTTGATTATGTCGGTTGAAGCTTGGTCGGTTCTGTTGGTTCCATCTCTGCTGTGGTTGGTTTGTTGGTCGGTTATCACGTCGGTTCTGAGCTTGGTTATGTTGTCAATTTTGAGCTCGGTTCTGATTGCGATTCCGACGTCTCCGGTTCCTCTGTTGAGTCTTGGAACATTCCCCCTCGATTGTAGACTTAACCGACTGTTTCATTGGTGCTCCATCTGCAGCTCCTTTGCCTTTCTCAGCCGCAGTTGCCTTTGTCGGTTGTGAGGGTGTTTGTTCAATTGCAGACTCAACTGTGTTAGGTTTGGCAACCATGACTTCCTCAGCCTTGGTGAAGGTAGCTGGTGGAATTCCAGTGTCCTTTGCCACGTCGTATCCGAGTCCAGACACATCATCCGTTTGCCGTCTGTATCTGATGAGATTCTCGATGATCTCGGATGACTGATATAGCTTTGTCAGGTTGTCCTTCTCAGTTTGAAGATCCTTGAGAAGACCGGCTATATGCTCGGTCTGGGCATCTGATGTCTTCATCAGCTGGTCGATCTGAGCCTCTTGCTTGTTCAACTGTTCGTTCTGTGCCTTGATCTGTTCCTTCAACTGTTCATCGGTTGAAGCCTCAGTTTGGTTGGCTGTACTCAGTTGACTTTTCAGCTGGTCAATTTCTTCAGCTTGTCTCTTGATCAGATCGTCCTTTTCGGTTAAGGAATCTTCAAGCTTGGCGAACTGGGCTTGAAGACTCTTAAACTCAACCGACTGTTGATGCAATTCCTCACTGAGTTCTTGAAAATCATTCCATGAGGGTTCCAACTCATCGCTCAGAGATTCCTGCATGTTAGAAGTATTGGAAGAATTTAAGCAAGCAGGATTAGATTGTACCTCAATATCATCTTGGTCGGTTCCAAGTGCCATGAGGCATTGATCCGGACTGATGACTTTGTTGGTAGAGGTCAGATCATCCTCATCTTCAGTGTCTGTGAAGATGTCCATATCGTCAGCTGCCTCTTCAGCTACCATGGCCTTATTCTTTGCAGTTTGCTTGGCCCTTAGTGCTTCTCTTTCCTTCTTTGAGAGGTCTGGGCAGTCAGCTTTGAAGTGTCCTTCCTTGCCGCATTCGAAGCAACCATTGGTGACTGGCTTCGAACTGTCTCGAGTTCGGTTTGATTTATAGAATCGTTTATATTTGCCGAACCGAGTATCCATATCGGCTAACTTCTTTGACAACGCTGCAATGTTCTGTTGCAGTTCCTCTCTGCTCGGCTCCTTTGCAGTCGTGTCAGCCGATCTGGTTGGCCTTGACGATCTCGACTTTGAGTAGTCAGCTCGGAGAGCCACTGACTTTGATGCTGAGCCGACATCCTCAATTCTATTTGTCTAACTTGAGGGCTGCGACCTCCTTCTGTTGACCTTATACTCATTTCCTTTCAAGATTGAGAACAATCTTTCAGTTCCCATTTCACCAAGGTCAGCTCGGCTCTCGTGGATATTTGTGAAAGTATCCCACTTAGCCGGTAGAGCTTGCAACACTTTGAGGTTTATTTCTCTTAGAGTGTATTTTTCTTTCCGGATGGACGGGATTCTTCTGATGATGTCCATAAACCGGAGCTCTAGCTGATCGATAGTCTCATCAGGTCGCAGACTGAAATTGTCGAAATCTTGACATGCATGCGAGAACTTGTTTTCCTTTGTCTCGTCGCTTCCTTCACTTAGTGAAGCCAGGATGTCCCACATCTCTTTTGCAGTCTCACACTCCTCTATCCAGGGCAGATAATCTTGTCCAACCGTGGACATTATTGTGCTCTGAGCCCAGATATCCAGCTGGCTCACCTTGGCCTCCTCCGGAGTGTAGTCTTCTGGCTGTTTCTCCACATACTCCACCACTGCATCTCCATCGTTGGGATTTGTGGGAGTGCGAAGTATTCTGTCTCGTATGACGATTGGTCCAGAAGTGAGAACTTGTTGCATCCTATGATGCTTTGACAGAAGGATCTTCTTCATCCGAGTTCTCCATGATGTATAATTGACAACAGAGAACATGACTACGATCTTGTCCTTGACGTCCATCTGCACAAACACAAACAGGACAAAAATGCGAGCAAGAATGCACTAGCGTGAAAAGATCTGTTCAGTTGACCACTGAAGAAAATTCTTGAATTCACACCTCGTGAAACAGAGTCAGCAGTCTTTTGAACCACTGCTCTGATACTACTTGATGGTCCCGATACGAGTTACTGGTGTATGGGGGGGGGAATACACCAGTTAGGATTTTTCAACTTTTGAAAAACTTAACACTTGAAATCAACTTCAACTGAGTAAAAGGACTCAGTTGGGATCTCACAGCTGAGTAAGCAACCTCAGCTGGAAGAGTGGTGCTGTGCGGAATGTGGTGGAAAATGTACTCGTAAAATCAAACTCACGCTTTTATGCACGGTTGGTCAAAACCAAAACTGTTGATGTGAAAGTATGCAGATTGTATGCGGTTAGTTTGTCAGTTGAGATATGCAAATAAAGACTGAACACAAATAAACACGACACACAAGATTTATGTGGTTCGGAGAGAACTCCTACGTCCACGGGGAGATGTGAGTCCACACACCTCAGTCCAAGTTCTTCTGGACAGATCCACTCAGCTTACTTTGGCTGAGCAACCGTTACAGTTTAGTTTCCGGGCACTAAACAGCCTAAGTCAAGTTTGCGGGTACTTGACGACCTGACTACTCAATTACAGGAAGAGTAAAGTCCTAGCACACTTTTTAGGGTGTGAGAAAGGGTAGGATTTCCAACTACAGCTCGATCACGAATGAGAGCTGGATCTAAGGCTTGAACGAATAAACACTCAACCTAAGATCAAAAACAGTTTCGATCTCTAGGAACCCTCAGCTACTAATGTTCTCTCAAATTGGAACTCTCAGCTGCTGATGCTCTTAGATGATGATTTTGCAGATTTGCTTTTTGCTTTGATTTCTCTTGTGAAAGCTCTTGAATTTTCGTCGTCTATCTCTTCTCTATATTTCTCGAATGAGAGAATGCCTCTATTTATAGGCGGATAGAATCAACTAGCCGTTGGAGGAGCAGTTGATCTCTGATCGGTTGAAAGCGATGGCTTGTCTCTCATCTCTGCAGACTTTCCCGATATGGCATCTGTGCTCTTCTGCTTTCCATCTCAGACAGCCTTGTGTTGGGCCAGATGGGGTAATGACTGAATGGTCAAACCCTCATGTGACTTCCTTTTGAAATTCAAATCTTTGACAGTCAACTTCGGTTTGTCGGTTGAAAGTCTTGGCCTTCACCTGAGTGATCTTCAGCTGATGTTCCGATCTGTCGAGCTCTCAGCTGACTTTGAACTTCAAACAGTTGAACTCCTTGTTCGGATTCTATAACTGAGGTTCTGAAACTGAACACTCAGTTGTCTTCCTTGTATTTACTCAGTTGGGTTTGAACCCTCAGATGATTTCCTTTTCATCTGATGTTCTCTTCCTTTCAACTGTTTCTCATCTGATGAACGCTCAGTTGGTTTCCTTCTCAACTAATGTTCTGAAGACTTCCCCTTGTTTGCATCTGAACAAATGAACTCTCAGTTGTCTTTCTTCACAACTGATGTTCTGTCTGAGTGACGCCTTGTTGCCATCTTCAACTGGATACCTGTAAAGATAAAATCTTAACTTTTCTCAAACAGCGAGCCTAAATTCTAACATTAGGTTCTGGCAACATCTACTCGGTTGGGGTCAGCCGGTTTTGGAATTCATCAAAACTTATACTAATAAATTTCCCAACAAAAGATGATCAATAATTCTCACATGAAACGAGATCAAAATCCACAATCAAATAGATGAAGGCAATTAGAATTAGAAAGCTAAGATCAAAACCACCATTAAATTATCTCAAATCCCCACAACCAACAAAAAGGAAATTAGCTAGACATAAATGAAGAAATAGCACAAGAAATGAGAATTAAATGCATAATTAGAGATATTAAGAACCCAAATGGAGAAATCTTCAAATGTATCTTCAAATCCAACCTTCAATTGTAATACAATGACTAAAAGCTAAATCAAACCCTAAAAGAAAACTTTTGGAAGAGGAAACTAAGCTATGGAATGAGTTATCCCATTTTTGGGGCCGGTTCCCCCTTTAAATAGGGTACAAGAAGAGCTAAAGGGAATTAAAAACGTAAAAAGGACAAAATCAAAATTTCTGGTGCATAAACCACCGAATCGGCGGTCTAAGTCTCCAAACCTGTGACCTGGATAGCCAAATCGGCTGGGTCTGGGCCCCAGGCGCCAAGTGGACTGGGGCCCAGACCGCCGATTTGTATTATAACATGACTTTCAATCTAGTTAAAATCGGCGGTCTGACCGGCGGTTCAGGACTGAACCACCGATTTGGGTAGTCAGACCGCCAGTTCTTCATCTTGGGGCGTCAGTTTGTATTTTTGCTCGCTTTTCACTTCTTCGTCCCAATTCTTCGATTCCGTTCTTCTTTGAACCTTTCAGCTTAACGAACCTCGATTTACCTGTACACATGCATAAACTCCACCAAACGTGATACAAATCCAAAATAATGAAGTCAATACAAAACGCATCACATTTAAAGGCTAAAGCTTGGCAAAAAGTGAAGATAAACAAGCTTAGTTGCTAATAAAATGAGTGTTTATCGGACGACAAGTGACATGGGGCCGGCGGGGACAAAATAAGTTATAGGAAATTGTAAGTAATCAAAAAATTAGTTTAAATCATGCATTAATTCATAAATTTTATATTTAGTTCTGATTGTGCATTTATTAAAATTTTGAAATTTTAAGAAAATAATTAATTGAAATATTATTTTTTAACTCTATTAATCTATATTCTATTTAACGCATTATTTTTTTTTTCATATTATTCACGCATTAATCTGTTACTATTTGTTTTAATATGAGAATACCCTATTTTGTACTTCTACAATTCATTTATCTGTTATAGGATTCCCTATAAAAATCAAGGATTCATATAACTATGACTTTCATAAATGCATATTATTCACGCATTAATCTGTTACTATTTTTTTTTTATGTTGATAATTAATACTTTCAATTAGGCACAATCCTTTTATTCGACTGATATCATTAAAAGTTATTCTGAAAACAGTATATATTATTTTTTACAATATGATATAATGTTCTTAATTGCTTATTATAATGTTTCTTTCGTCACCTAATGCTTTAATACATGTAGTTGTGTGACTACCCTAATAAAAAAAAGTGAGTTGGTCTAGATTCAAAACTGAATTAAAATGTTGGATCATATTATGTCCATATTGAAAGTGTGATAAACTTTGATGTAGAGGGTGTCAAGTTATGAAAATGTATCGATATGATAATAATGTTTTTTTTTTTTGTAATTAACATAATGTTTTTGCTAATTCAACATAATGTTCCTAAGTGTAAATCTCAATGCTTTTGCCTTCATACAATTATACCATACAAATTTGTAATTATAATAGAGTAATTTTATTTTACAAATAATGTTTTCAAGAATAAAACATAATGTTGTTATATTTGTAATATAATGCACAAATTTAAAATCAAATTAAGTTTAATGCTTCAAGGAATAGTAATTAATGTTTTATTTGTAGATTTTGGGAATTCTGGGTTTAGCGTCTAGGAGCCACCTCGAAATTTCAAAAATTGCTTCGCCAAATAACAATACCAAAGCGACTCAATATAACCATCGAAAAAGCATTATATACTATATCATATGACAAAACATAATTAAGTACTCATACTGTGCATCATTTTACAGAAACCCAACCTTTAATTGCTATAAAATATTATACAGATATATAAGTAAACATTATAATACCTACATTAAAACATTATACTATAGAACTCCCTGCAAAAAAATTATTGATTATTCCACGAACTCGAATTCAATTGATTGATGTTGTCGGAATTATCTCTCGAGATAAATTGCTGCAATTAAATTAGAGAATTTGTTTCGGCATTATCTAATTTAATTAGGAAAGATTTGTTGCCTTATGTAGTGGAGGTGAGAGAAACATGTTACAATTGGTTACAAATTCACCCTTCTCGTATTATGTATAGTAATTAAGAAAAAAAAATCTTTAATCTACTCTATATCTTGACCATTGATTGTAACAATTAACGGTCAAAGATTGGTTTCTAGTTTCCACATAGGGTATGGTTTCTACCTAACCCCACCACTATATATATATATATATGAGATTTTGCATATTTATATTCCCTTTGGATAAAGTGGATTTATAATATATCCCTTTCTTATATTACATTTGCAATATACTTACTGGCCCACTAAATCCCCACCTTTTCAGATTTTTACTGTAATACCCCGGAAATTATAACTGTCTCTAAAAATGAATTTAATAAATAAAAATGGCTTTGCACGCCTAAAATCATGAATTTGAATTCTAAAACTAACGGTGAAATCTGTTTCCGAAAATAAATTACGGAAGTCAGTTAGATGACTACTGTATTTAGGGTTATCGCGTACGATAACTTTTTAGTTCTAGAACTCAGATCGGAATACCGTCTGATTTTTACATTCACGAAATCGCGATACGAATTCGCCCGAGAAAGTTCGTTTTTATGATTTTTCCGGACGAAACTCGGACTGTGATGACCCGAGATTTTGTCGGAAATTATTTTTTAAATATTACTTTCCGAGTAAGTAAAATACGCCGGAAATTATGGTCGAGTCGGATTTTGACGGAAACGAGCCGAATACGTATTTTATTTATCGATTTCCGTAACGCCGTATCGCGCCAGAAAAACCGCGTATTTTCTTCCTAATTATTCTATGGCTGCCGACTTCACCATACACTTATAGCATGATATTTCATTATTTTATGTTATAATCTTTACACCTAATGTACTTCAAATGTTCCAATACCTTTCCACCTAGCCAAAATACTATTCCATTAATTGATATTACTTTCTTCTTCACCTCTTGGAACCGCCATTTCCATACACACACACATAATTTCATTTCTTCTCATCACCATTAAGGAGATCAAGTTCTACAAGGAGAAAATTTTCCTAAGTCATCCATCTTCCATCATTTTCCAATCTCTTTTTATTAAACCTTAAGGTAATCATCTCCTCTACACTTTCATCCAATTAGATTTCATTTTTCCTCTATTTATTGTTAATACCGAAAATTGTAGTGGTATTAGGATGATGTTTTGAGTTTAATTCCTTGTAATTAGATGGTTAATAATCAATCCTTATGGTTTAATTGGTGAGAAAATTAAGAACCCTAAAATCTATGTCAATAGCCGAAATTTAGGGCTTTGAGGTAGGGAATTGTAATTCTTAAATTGATGGTATAATTGATCTTAGGATTAGTTTTATTGTGGATTGGTGAGAAAATAAATGAAAATCCCCTAATAAATTGGTGTGACCGATTTAGGGCTTAGGGTTCTAAAATTTGATTTTGATTTGGTGATGTATTAGTGTTAGTAATTGGTTACTACTTGATGTAGTAGTATTAGAATCGATATTAGTGGGTTGAATTGAAGAAGAAATCACCCTTCCTATTAGTGTGTTGAAACCGAAATTGGGTAAGAAATTGGGGTTCCATGTAGTTTGATTTCTAATGATGAATTAATGATGAATTAGTGTTCCTAATGATGCTAGTTGAGATTATGAATTTAATGGAATTATTCTAAAATACTTGGTGATAATATAAGAGATAAAGGTTCGATTATTAGTTGAGTTTGAGTAATGTTATGAGGTGATGATATAGATAATAATGAATCTCGATAGATGAGGTTTGATAATGTAGAATTTGATCGAAATCCGATAACTTTGGAAAATTCGTAAGAGACGAACGAATGTACGTAATTAGTGATAGGAAAGTCGAGTAGGAAAGATATTTGGATAATAATGATCATTAATGTTGAGGGAACGAAATTTTAGTTGACGGCGTGTTGATCCGAGCTATGAAATGTCGAATTTCAGTTATAATCTAGAAGTAGAACGAGAAATGATAACTTGTTTGGTATAGTAATTGTTTTAGTTGAAACGACGAGGTTTTGATCGTCGTGGTTATAAACGGGAAATGGAAAGGAGTTCTTCACGTACGAGGGTACGTGTTGACTGCCTTGACGTGATATTTTCGTGAGAATGTAGGTTCGATAACTTAGAACGAACCTAGAAAGTCATACGTCAATTCTATCGAGCATTTAGGGTTAGCCGCGGCAGTTTTGCGACCCTTGCCGGAAACTGCAATATCTCTTAGCCGCGGCAGTTTTGAGATCCGTAAATTGGAGCGTAAACTAGACTTCCATGGCTTTCTAACGGTATAGGGAACCTCCCCTGTTTCCAGATACTCTGGGCAGTCCCCAGAACTACTGCATTGCGCAGTGAATTTTCAGAATCTATTTTCCTAAGTTGTTTTCTTCTCAACTTAGTTTATTTCGATCTTTTAAGTCGTAATGAGTTAACGACTATTTATTCTACTGACCTAAGAGTCAAGTACAGAGATTGAGTGTCAAAACGAGATATGATCGTATCTCATTTCCGATTAAATAAAAGAAATTAGTTAAGCGTGCAAATGCCTAAAAGTTGAAACGTAAAAGACTAAATCGAACTTGTTTTCGATTTCCATTTTCTTTTGTCGTCTCAACGACTCATCGAGGTTATGTTTCATGTACGATGAAGGACGAAGTCAGTACAAGGAAAGGACGGAAGACTAAAGAGGAGAAGCTTGTTATTTAGTTCTGTAAAGCTAAGGTGGGCTTTTATCTATAACAAATAAAATGTGGGTTTTTCCACAACTCGAAAGTGAGCTTCATGAGCTTTGATAACTGTGTTTTCAAAGTGATATCAGGCATAAATGAAATGTTTTATGTTTATGTGAGTTCTCTTGTACCACTTCTGAGTTAGCCGTCGTGCTTTCCAGAATTGTATGTTAACCATTAGGTGTTAACTACTTAACGATCTGCTCTGAGTTAGTCATTAGGTGCTTTCCAGAGTTAGTGCACTGTAGCATGTGGTGTATGTGGTATCCTGTTGAGGGGTAACTAGCCACGGTGATAATGACTGGTCAAGATTTTGAACGTAACATCAATGGAAAAATGCTCGCGCGAGCTACTTATTGAATGAGATAAAAATGTTTAATAGGCACGGGCTCTTTTAAATGAAAACCCCGTTGCGCTATAAAAATGAGATGTCTGTTTATCTATACTATGATTATGTTTTCGGCAACGTGCCCACTAAGTACTATCGTACTTAGCCCTACATATATTTCTAAATGTGCAGGTTGAAGCGACGAGAGCGGATGAGGGTTGAGTTAGGAGTGGAAGTCGTCTTTAGGAGAAGACTTGTATTTATGTCTCACTTTTTCCGCTGCCAAACTTCAGACGCTTGAACACTGTTGATGTTATGTAATTATATCACTGTAGTCTAAGTTCTGTTAATAACTTAGATTTCTTTTTGAATACTTTGTCGAGTGATCTTCCGAGATCAACTCTTTTCTTATATATATTATAATCGAGATCTTGTTCATAGAAATTATGTAGTCGTGTATGTATGTTTATTCAGTCAGTCCCTTTCTTCCCCGCTTCTTTAATCCAATTCCGATCGCACCCCGACTTCTGCCGTCCCTCGGGATTTGGGGTTGTGACATTTACCCACCCAACCCCTAACCTTTTCGGCTAGTTTGCTTTTTAATTTTGAGAAATGGTTTGTCCTCTTGTTCCCATCCCCATCTTTGACTATATATGGTGAGCGTCGTATACTCCCAAATAATTCCTGCAAATCCTGCTCAGAATTAAAATGAGTATAGTAATAAGCAGGGTCGAACCATAGAGAACGGGATATAATTTATTCTTCCTATAAATCAGTTTTGGGTGTAGTCACCACGCCTTAAATTTGGATTTTTAATTATTAACTAAGAAAACAAAGAAATTAAATAAATTGAAAACGAGATATTAATCAAAAGGGAAGTAATTCGGCTTCGAATAATCCACACTAGTCTAGGCTCTGATCATCGACGCAAAAATTAATTAATTATCTAGGACCAACCAGTTATAGGGTACCGTGAATGCAGCGGACATACCTCAATTCCTACGTACTTTATCGATAGTTAGCTGTAGACGCCAGACTTAACTATTTCTCTTATTAAAACATAACCTAGCTGGAAACGCCAGTCCTAGATTTAATGCTCTAATAGCTTTTAGCTTTGAAGGAACCCAATTTAAACGAATTACCCAAGAACGCAATTAATAACCCGTTTACCAATTTATTCCTACTACGAACATGGTAGCTTTATCACTAATTAGCCCTATTCCAACAATTACGGATTGGGGAAACTAATTGATTATAATCTAATTAAATCTAAGTTGATCAGGCTTAAATAAAATCAGAATTAACTCTGAACACAAGGAATAAATTGAAATCCTAGAAATTAGTTATACGAACTATTAGGTCTCACATATTGTTAAACTAGTGCTTCATTATTCTCGCCGAATCAAAGAATTAGCTACGCAAAATAAAATTGAACGCAAGCAAATAAATAAATGTATGCATGATATTAAAAATAAGAACTGAAATTAATAAAAATAGTCACCGAATTAAAATTAAACTGGAATCCCTTCGTCTTGAAACTTCTCGCCAACAATAAAACAGTCTGAACGTGCATGTTCTATGAAATATAAAAGTTGTCCTCCCATAAAACCTACTCCTAATATATATATATATATATCCTATCCTACGGCGGCTAGAAAGTAAGTCATAAAATAAGGGAATTTTCTCCCCTTTGACAAAAATCAGCCGACCAAAAAAGGCTTCCAAGCAAGTGGGCTGATTTTAACAATTAAGCCCAATAGTTAAAAATAAGCTACTAACTATAATAAATAGATAAATTATCTAAACAAATCCAGCCCAACTTTGCATCTTCAATTCCATAACAAAATCGTCTTTTCTCGACTTCTTGCATCCATATCTCTGCACTCTAGGATTCTACAATCCCTGCACAAATTAACATCTAAACGTGCATTATATCCACAAAAAAATACTAGAAAATCTCGAATTCTAAACAACCAAAAACACACACATCAATATACTTTCTTCCTTCCCCATTATTGTTCTCATCTACCCCCCCCCCCCCACCACTATCTGCACGTGTGCTCTATTACTCCCTCTCTATTTTGTTCGAAAACTATTGTTCTCTAAAAAAAAACCTAAACAATCTAACTTCCTATGCTCTTCTCCCATCTCCCTTCTCTGAAACTCTCTTCAATCGCCCAAAATTTTAGCTCTCAAAGTGTCATCAATCGCAACAAATTACTACCATTCATATTTGCCCATTACTAATATTTTTTACGGCCATTAAAAATATTCCAACGACCACTTCTAATTTTTCCGGCGCCGGAGAACTCATATAGATGGCGTCGTCGTCTAGATCCACACGGAGAAACAAAAACCCACCACAAGAAGAGGTTTGTAATTTTTTTTCGTTTTGCACTTGTTAATGAGTTATTTAAGTAATGTATGATATATTTATGATTAATAACATGTTGTAGTTTTCTAATATGAATATGTAGATTCTATTAGGATTATTGCAATTATTTTTAATGAAGATTTGATAGTATAATTAGCATGTATTTTTAATTAGATATTTTAAAGTAATTAGGTCCGTATTTTTTTGAAGAGCTAATCACGTTTATTGTTTTCTGTAATTATTATAAATAAAGTTAGTCGTGATTATAAAATTAATGGTCATGGTTATATTTGCACGCATTATGATCATCACTATTATTTTCATAGTCATGACTAATATTTGTTGAATGATATGTCTTTCTCATTCTTGTTTCGTGTAATATACTTATAAAGGTATAAAGGTATGACAATAATTAGTTTGATTGGGATTAAAACTTGATGGGAAAATATTTACATCAATTTGATTGGATTAAAACTTTATTATAATGCTGAATTTTGGATATTGTTACTAATTGGTGTTTATAATAATTATTTTGCTTAAATATAATATGGAATTATAAAATGTTTGTTCTAGACTTGTATATTATTGATTGTTTTGGACATATTAATACTATTCATTCATATTATATTCATCATATACAATTTATTGGGCTCTCTAAGAAAAATAATAGTCACGGTTTTCAAAAATATAGAAAGGATCCATATAGGTATATATACATGCTGTCCATTTCTCTTGTTTTTACATAAAAAAAATTATACAAAACAAATCAAAATCAAATTATTTTATTCAAACAAAAACAGAAAAGGCCATGATAAAAAATAAATGGTACCACCCATAACTAAATAATAACAATCGTTACCAAATTTTAATTGAACGTGACTATTATTCAAAGTGAACTTACTGAATTGCTGCAACAGCATGAGAACAAGGTATCAAGTCCATATCGAAAACCCTGCATGGACACCACCTCCGATTGAGATCCACCGTCAAAGTGTTTTTGTCATCATTCACTAAATGTTGCCGCAGTAATGGGTGTGACAGTGTAAGATCTTACTTTCTCAACCTCTACAGTGAGCTTCTCATGTGCCTTCTTTGTCAAATAATCAGTACTCGACGCTGCTTCATGTCTTCTTTCGTCGCACCATTTCTCAACGAGGCCTCTAATAGCCTCTACAGTGAGCATATTGGAAGTCGTCTAGCCCACAACAGAGATCTATTGAATGCTTCAGCCCAATTGGATGTCAATGTACCATATCGGCAGACAGGGCAGAAGGATCTAGCCTACTTCTCAGGACCGATTCCAATTAGCTTATTGTACGCAGTAGGTTTGGCGAGCCACATACTCTCCATTGCTTTTTCATACACAGATCTCCGACATGTAAATGTTACTTTATGATACAACTTGGTAATGGGTTTTCCAAAAGGAACCAATCCCTTGAGGATGTGAAAATAGCATAGGTCGTGCGCTACACCAGGATAGACTGTCCTCACTACATTCGCAATGCTTAAGTGCTCGTCTGAGACAATTAACAAATCATCACGACAGCCAAATGCCACTCTCACATGACTGAGAAACCAGATCCACTCAATGTCATTCTCAATCAGACCGATCCCCCATGCTAGGGGAACTACGCCGTCATTCGCGTCCTTTGTAACCGCAACGAATAAAATGCCCTGATTTTTTCCCTTTAAATGTGTTCCATCTAAAATAATCACGGGCCGAACAGACCATTCAAATGCTGCGATAAAAGGTGCCAATGCCACGAAAAGATGTTCGAAATGACCATCATGACTAACACTGTAGTCTATGATCAACCCCGGATTTGTTATCTTCAACATGTGTAGATAGCCAAGCAGCTTCATAAATGAGTCTCCATATCCACCGTATATCAACCCTAGTGCTTTATTCCGTGCTCGCAGACAAACACCGTAACTTGCAGTGATTCCAAAATCTCGGTGCAATGTAGCCATTACTGCGTGGGGCTTGATGATGAGTTTTTCATTTCACATTATTTTCGCAAAATGAGTTGCAATCACCATGGAACTGACCTTCCTTTGAATAACATCGCGGTCCAAGTTATGATTGTATGTATGTGTCAGATTGAACTTGCATATATACCAAAAGTTCCCCTGGAATCGGGCACGTAGACGAAAATGACAGTCTTTATGTCTACATTTGTAGTGAACACGACCCAGATCGGACCGGGGAGTACGAAACTCTGCTCATTGTTCCATATGCCACATTCCAACAGCAAGATATATAGCTTCCTTGCTGTAAAATATGTCGTGCAGTGCCAACGGACTATCTGGCATCCGATCAAGATCGCTCACAATAAGCGAGGCAGTAGCATCGAGTGAAATAACTGGAACTAACCAATTTTCTAGCTTTTCCACTTCATTGCCACATTCTGTATCTTCATGACAAGGGGTGGACTGCATCAACATTGACAAGAGCTTCTCCACTCCGTCCTGAGTGTGCACCCACGAAACAAAATCTGCGAAAGAAGCAAAACTTAAATTTAGGGATTCTGCCTTTTCCTCCTCCTCATCGGACTCTGATTCTTTGATATATTCTTCACCATCTTCGTCTGACTCCTCAACGGTACATTCCACATGCTCGTGTGATTGCGATGTCGGTATCTCCTGCGTAGGAATGTTTGCACCACTACCACTTCCAAATTGAGTTTTTCCAAACAAATTGGATGAAGCCATATGTGTGAACAACACGACATACTCATTGTGTTGAGAGTATTGATTATCGTAGGCATATGACGACGAATTCAGATTTAACGAAGGTGTGTACACATCATCATTGTGCACTACATACTACGTAGGCTCAAATTCAAGACCACACAAACGATAAAGTTCATCATCATTGCTCATACAATCTTTAACAGTTCGGCCAATTTCAGACTTTAATAAACACCATAATTCATAAATGCAACTCAACGATTTCAACATCATTATCAAGTCGATATTATCTTTAGTGATAGAGAAAATTATCGTATTCAGCGGCATGTAGAAAGTGTCTGACTCTCCACCATTATACAATGTATCGCCTAATATCCCACCATATTTAATGATGAAGCTCTTACACTCCATCTGTTAAATCAAAACAATTTCCGAAAAAATATTATAAGTACAGAAATAATAATTTCAAAATGCATAAAAATTAAACAATTTTAGTCATGACAAATATGTTATAGTCATGTTCAATAATGTATTGGTTGCGATCATATTTTATTTAACTGGATCGAAACTATTTTTTCTTGTTCCGATACCAATAAATAAAATTAAAATTCAATTTAGTTGTGAAAATATGGCTGAAATTTCTTACTTGTATAGTATTTCTGAATGAAGCAACTAATTTTCAATTGGTTCGTGGTGGTTTCGTAAGTTATCTACAAAATAAGACAGTAATGTTATAAAAACATCGTAAATACTTATTCACTAATGTAATGATGCTCAGTAACTAAACAAAGTTGATCGTGATAAAAAATATATATTTTTGTGATCGTTCAGATGTTTGGTCCCGATCATTTATTTCAAACTTGATCAGCACTATTTTTTCTTGTTCTGGTACCAACGACTAAATTAATATCAGTTTACCTGTGAAATTTTGGATGAAAATTTCTCTCCTCTGTAAAATTTCTAAAAGATTCAAGTGGTTTTCAATTGGTTCGTAGTGGTTTAATACTTTCTCTACAATATAAGATTATCGTGTTAGAAATCAAAATTACATAGCTACAAGTATAAGAAAGGTTAAAAACTAAAAATAATTAGTCGTGATCGAAAATATATTTGTCAGGGTCGTTGCGATATTTGTGATGGGACACCTTCGGTACGTCATGGTTGCCAGACGGCAACCTTGCTCTAATACTCTCAGTATTCCTTTACTTGGATTGCAACCTTGCCCAATACTCATAGTAGTAGGGAAAGTATGCCCTGCTATGTGGAATTTTGCTCTTGCGGAAGTTTATCTCTTGGTAATCTTCCCTACTTATACTTTATCGACAGCTGGTCTAAAGTACACTACAGATTTGTCTTCACGAGGCATAAATATCCTAGAAAAGTGTCGGTACCGACCTATCACATCAACTAAAGTAGGGAAGTTTCCCTATGAAAGTCGGTTAGGAGACTTCCCAAATCTCCTCGAAATGATTAAAATACCCTCACCATCACATGTATTATATACAAATTTTACTGCATAATATCAGGTATCACGTTCATTATCTCTCATATACGATAGAACTCGTTGAATTTTCTCAAGCTTTCGTGTTTTACACACACTCACTTGAACGTCGGAGACGCGACGCTGAACACAACCCGGCGTTACGTTTTGCAGGTAGGAGTTCAAGGACTAAATCCACGTGGAGCTCTTCCCACCATAATCTCTTCGATACAAGGTAATTATTATGTGTTAATGATCCTTCAACATCGGTATGTTTAAGGGCTACAAATCTCAACCCCATCAATTTGTTCCCGGTCATATATTTTCAACTTCATCAGGACCATTTTTTCTGGTTTTGGTACCAATTAAAAAAAACATCAACTAACAAGTGTATACTTCAAACACAGTGGCTTTTTCGATGATTAAAATGTCAAGAACTAGCTTTGATATGTGAAATTGTATCGCCAATACGACAGTGAACACACATGACAAGCCGGAAGCCAAATTGAGTTTCAACAAAAAGATATGAAAATAAGTTATCATTATAACACTTCCTAAGTTCCTTACTTCCTGTATTTAATTATTTACTTCTTTCCATCGAAATATATAATTGCCATCTGAGCATTCAAAATGTCATAAATTAACTATTTCGAAAAATAAAATTTATTCAATTCGATTTCATTACCCGTTAGCATTAGCAACCGTGGAAACGATATTAATTTAGGAATGAACATTTCGTTCCTTATGACTACCATCATAGAAATTTTGTTACTTCATTCTCTCCCACATCATTGAATTATTCATTCCAATAATAATTTCATTCATACCCTACTTTTCCTGCACATACAATTACCAACCATCACCTAAAAGTACTACTAATTAATATTTTAGAATTTTTATTAATCTTTCGTACAAATATATTCTCTCTCTCTCTCTCTCTCTCTCTCTCTCTCTCTCTCTCTCGTGAGGACGATAAGAGCAATATAAATATACAGACCAGAAAAAATGGAACCGTCAATGGGAATCTTAATCTAATGGGACTGAATTTTCATTATCAAAATCTCAAAAAAGAGAGAATAAATTTGACTCTTACAGTGGAGTTAGATTTGAATAATATGTCATGTAAGCCTATCACCCAACAAAGACTCCTCTTCAAATAACCTCTCCCGCGCCTTTGCTGCCTGCACAGTCAATTTTATTTCATTCTCACTACAACAACAATGGCATTCCAATGATACTTAAAACATACACACGTCGGTACGACTATTTAGATCATTCAAGAAAACGAAAAAAGAAGAATGAACGGCAACAGAAATACCTGTTTCTCCCAATTTGTGCAAGCTGTGATGATCATAAGCATAAGCGACTGCACTGTCGCCCCACACAGTATTCCGATCCACAGCCCTTTTCCTCTAAAATCAAACCAGAAAGCCAATGCAGCCGCAATCGGGACTCCAAAGAGGTAAAATGCTACCAGATTGATATAAGCACCAAGATGCTGCCAGCCACAACCCCTAGCAACACCTTCACAGACAAAAAGCGGGTGATTTTTAATAAATACAGTTTTCATATATATATGTGTGTGTGTGTGTGTGTGTGTGTGCTCGAGACTATGATTGAGAGTTAAATGCGTACCTGAAAGGACTCCTTGGAGACAGTCAGTTATAATAGATAAACAAACAAGAGGAGCCATGTTCGCTACATACTCCACAACTTCCTTCTCGTTGCTGAAGATGTAGCCAAAAACGTTCCCGCTGGGAAAGATGGTAAGGCTTACAACTAACGCGTTTACTGCTGCAAGGAGCATTAGCGCAATCACTGATAGACGAGCACCCTCTGGCCTTCCAGCACCCAGCTCGTTTGAGACTCGCGTGCTGAACATTTTAGTTTGACCAGATTTAAAGATATTGCCTATGGAGAATGTAAACAAGGACAAGACACAAAATTGAGCAATGAATATACCTTGCTGCGGCTGCCAATCCAAATGGTATTGCATAAAGTGTTACAACGATGTTTAAGCTATTAACACGAGAAACAAAAAAGAAAAAGTCAGTTAGAAGCTATGGTAAATTAAAGTAGTGTTCAGAGGCATTTAAAAATGATTAGGAAGAACCTACCACACAGAAAGCACTGAAGTTTCAAGCTGTGGATTTGGTAATAGCCCTGAAAGCAAAATTAGTAGCTCAAACGACCACCATTCGAGACTACAATCACCAAATTTCACAAAATATTATAATGGTGTCATGCATGTCTATAGCAAGTTCAACTGATGACAGAAGAAGTGATTACCAGATCATGAGAGCAGAAGGAATTGCAAAGCGGAAAAATTCTCGCATGCCTTCAAATATCTTCATAGAAATTGGAGCACGGGTTTTCTTGCAGCGAGGGGAGTACATCATGTATAATCCGAGCATGGCTACGTTCAACCACATCGAGATATCCATGGCAACTGCACCTCCAAGACTCTTCAATCCCGTCTTGAAAACCAGCGCCCAACACAGTGGTACGTGAAAGAAGAGTGTGATGCAGGAGCTAACGAGCATGGGAAAAGTCAAGCTTTGCATCTGATAGTACCGGATAAGTGGTTGAAGAATTGCAGAGCCAAAGAGTGCAGGAATAAGCCACATTGAAAACTTTCCAGCTTCACGAGAGATCTGGGGGTCTTGGCCGAGAGACTTGAGCAAGAACTCCACGTAAATCCACAAGATGGAGAGAGGTATACACACAATTATCAGAGAAACGATAGCAGTATAAGTCTGAATTCCAAGTTTTTTGTATTGTTGAGCACCATAAGCTTGTCCACTAATCGTCTCTAGCGCACTGGCCATACCCAACTAATTTCCATCACAGATCAAACAGTCACTATAAATGCTTAGATCAATTGAACTATTTTAAATCCAAGGTACATAAAGTGCCACAGCTTGTAAATTTTCGATGCCAAAAGTTACAAAAAAAGGCCCTTGGTTTCAACAGCATGTGAATCAATCAACTAAATATGGATGGAAACTGAGTCAATTGAAAGCCACCAAATTAACATCCTGTATCATCCTGTGCCAATCTACAGGACACAGAGCAGAATACTTGCACAAAATCCACCACTATTCAATCGAGCAATCACGTTCGGATGAGTGATCAATCAACCCAGCGAACTGAGGACAACAAGTATGAATCGCGGAGTAGTCAGTGTCACTCAAACAAAATCGTCCAATAAACACAACTAAGTGAAAGCAAAAGCCCTTCTAAGTTTACCAAAGCAATGCTGTCCAAGGACAACAAGCAATCAACCCTCCCTTTAAAATAAGAATCTATGCATTGGGGGCATAATTGACATTCCCTTATGCACATTAGACATAGAACACACACATTCCAAATCAAGCAAGGAATGCCTATCTATGATTCACAAACATTCTTAACACATTTCTTGCTATAACAAGTGAGAATCAAATTAAGTATTTGCTTCAATACACTACAAACATCCCCTCTCAACTAAATGGGAAATTACTACGATGCATGTTCAAAATTTCCTAATGGCAGATCAATAAACTAAATCAAAGAATGTCAGCTGAGTAGCATGTGATTCTAACAATTGTGGTGAAGACAACATTCAAAAATAAGAGAGACGCCCAAAAAATTAAACCTATTGTTGAACTTTCAAATCCAAAAATACTTCTGATTACAAAGTAATTGGCAGAAACCAAATATGCAGCAATATGTACTATTTATTCATTCAGATAAATTAAAAAAATTAGGATCGGAGAGAATATGGTAGGGGAGAGAGAGAGAGAGGTGCAGGTGCATACAAGGAAACTGAAGCCAGTGATTCCAGCGAGAGAAATAGCTATGGCGGCGCTGGAAAGAGCGAGTTCACCTAAATGGCCGACCATAATCAATGATATGATTTCAAGCAAGTAGAAGGATAGAGTGACGGCCACCATTGGAGCTGCAATAAACCCCAATCTCTTCATCTCCTCCCCTATTTCCTTCCATCTTCTCCGCCTCTCCGACAGCAACCCCTCCTCCATCTTCTCCCTCTCCCTCTCCCTCTCCCTCTCCTCTCCAGTCTCTCTCAAGAATATATATTTGTTGAGGTCGGAATCCCAAGACTAAAGATATTTAATGATGCCTTTTTGGTTTTGAGAGGGATCCTCTTTTATTTTATTTTACTTCCCTAATCCTACGACACAGTGTGTCGATTTTAATTTTCTTGATATTTTTGGATAAGCAATTTGATAATTAGTTTTCCAGAATCAGAAAACGACAAAAGCTGCGGTAATGTGAAAATTGACGTGATCCCTCTTTCAACTTGATGGTGTAATTTGGCATTGCCACGAATTACGATTTGGGCAGCCCTCATCTGTGTTGGACCGCACCTATGTATTCTTTTTCGAAAGGGTTTATTCTAATTACCTTTTTAACTGATAACTAACACTAATTTTAGTGGGGTTATAAAAAATTTACTTGGAAAAGTAAATCTAATTTGGTATTAATAAACTGCAATTACCTTTTAATTATTCCATACTTTATTTTATTCAATAAATTAATGAAGGTTATAATTGTCAATCACAAAAAAATAACAAAACAGTTCAAATAGAATAAATAATCCGACCGATTTAAACCAATTAAACTAGTAAGTGGCCAGCCACCTGGTGTTTAATTATCACTTCTCTATTTTATTATCCTCTATACCAACCATACAATAAGTTTGGTTGTTGCCAAGTTATTTTCTTACAAATTTAGTCATTTTAAATTTACATATTTTAAACACCCTTATGTTTCTCCTAAAATACTGTGTAAGTAAGCTCCTCAGAGTATTTTTTAGGTAAAACGAGTCTTCAATGTTATAAATTATTGACACATTGTATTCCATACTATCACCACTCCAAATTAAATTTATGCAACCTTTTATTTTTATTTAATTCAATACGATTACAGTTCATTTTCTCCCATTTATACATTTCTTTGTTACTCTCTTCGTCCGCAAGAAAGTTGTACATTTGAGATGACACGGAGATTAAGAAAGCTGGTAAAGTGTGTAGTGAGTGAAATGAGGGTCCCATTTTTAGTATGATTTAAAAGAGTGATTAATTTTGTTAAGTAGGCAACCTTTATTGACAAACCATTCCTTTGTTGATTAATTTTATTATAGGATCCCATTTCATTTTTTCTTTTTTTCTTTTTTTCTTGTTTCGTTTTTTTTTTATACAGTTGACAATATGAAGAGGGTGAAATTTTTTGTTAATCTTCTACAGTAAATAAAAACTGAAATCATGAAACATTATGATTGAACAACATTTCTCACACAAATTCGAAAATGAAAGACAATGAGAAACATTAAAGAATAAAAGAGTAATAAAAGTGCATGGAATAACAGGAAATTGAGAAGTACTATGAGAAGAAGAGAGGAAAATTTGCATTAAACTCCAAAAAAAAGGCGTCATTTCTCATTTCTTACAAGAGGGAAATTTGCCTTGATTACATAAATTAGAGTTAAAGGTGCCACTTTTCACAAAGTGATGTGATCAAAAAAACGAGAGAATTTTAAATACAAGTGAAGGAGCTTCTCTCCTTCATAAATACACCAACAAAAATGGATTCATTACACACTGTCAAAATCCAAGTTCAGTCATTAAAGGAGAAATCAATCGATATAAATACAACATTTAAGGGAGCACATGGTTGCTCCAAAAGGGCGCCTGAACGTGACAGGCGATGAGAAGAATGTGGTGGCTCAATGGCTTCTTCAAAACAGCATTAAAAAAAGAGTGAGACATGGAGCATTTGTTGAGGTTGAATTAGTGTTTGGATGTCACAGGAATACCATCCAAGCCATCTGGAAAATTACTTGTCAGCAGCTGGATTTAGGAGGCCCTATCGAATTGAAATAGAAAAAAGTTCAGTTTATCAAAAAAGAAAGTAGATGGATGTGGAAAGATAAGAAGTCTAACAGTCTTAGAAAGATCATCATATAGAAATATTGCAGAGAAGTTAGGAAGTGAGCAAAATTTTAGTTGGAAATTAGATAAAGCAAAAAACGTTAAGGCCTCATACCTCATCAATTAAACCAGCACTAACAGATCAAAACAAATTCTATAGACTACAATGGAGTCTCAAACAGTTGGATCCAATAGTTAAAGATGACAAACTGAAATTTCAGCAGATATACAATATAGTCCACATTGATGAGAAATGGTTCAATCTCACCAAGACCACAAATAGGTATTACTTGCTGTCAGGTGAAGTAAAACCACATAGAACATGCAAGTCTAAGAGATTTATAGATAAGATTGTGTTCATGTTGTCAACAGGCCACAATACTGAGAGGATGGTACATGCATCTTTGATGGGAAAATAGGAATATTTTCCTTTACTACATTGCAGCCACTAATCAAAATTTCTAAGAACAGAGTCAGGGGCACACTAGTGACCAAACCAATTCAGTCTATCAATCATCCAGTGATGAAGGATGTGATGATAAACAAGGTTAGCATTATTCAGATTTACTATCAGAATGAAACAATTTTTCATTCATCACTTAGTTTTTTTTTCCACAGATAGTCCTTACCATGATAGCAAAATGGTCAAAATCAGCAAGCAAATATATCATCATTCAACATGACAATGCCAAACCCCACATCAAGCCCAATGATCCAGAGTTTCTCAAGGCAGCAAATTCACATGGATTCCACATAGAATTGGTCAATCAACCATTAAATTCTCTAGATACAAACATCAATGACCTTGAGTTTTTCAGAACAATACAAACAATTAAAAACAGAAAGATAGCAAAGGGAGTGGACGAGTTATTGAAGAATGTCACTAATGCATTTGAATAATTTGAAACATTCAAGTTAAACAATATTTTCCTCACTCTATAGGGATGCTACACTGAAATCATGAAGCAAAGGGGAGGCAATAACTACAAAGTGCCACACATGAACAAGGAAAAATACATTAGGGAGGGGACTCTTTCAGAATGCCTTAAAGTGGATTCAGAGCTTGTAAAGGAATGCATAGAGCATCTAAACCTATTTGCAACTACAAATGAGATGATACAGGACATTAAAGACCTAGTGACTGCTTTCAATGAGATGGGAATGCATGAATAAGAGTCTGAAAGCAAGTTTTTTTGTTTTGGTCAGTTTACAATATAAGCAACATACATTCACTACTAAGGTTGTTGTTTAGGATGTAAACAATGTTTTGGTATCTATTTTTGCATCACAGATTGTCTTGTAATGTCTCAGCAATGAATTTAAGTATATTAACCTAATGGTCGCAGGTTCAAGTCATGCTATACCCAAACCTACCTTACACTCTACTATGAGTAAGTAAGGATGCGTAGTAGCGAACAGATCTCTCTCTTCCTATGAATGTGTTGAGGAAGAAGATTTCGCTCAATAATTACAGAACAATAGGTCAGGGTAGTGAGTGGCCACTTTTTGAACTTTCCCGTCTACACGAAAGTCGTATGAAACCTGAGCAAGCCGGTTGATTTAGTCCTACGGACGTGACCGATTGACCTATTGATTGACCCCTAAAGGGGAGCCTTCGGTCTATTAGAGGAGATCTAGTCGAATAAGAGAGCAACAAAGGAGATATTAATACTGTAGACTAGCTGCAATCGTGCGAAGGACTTCGATCTTTAGCTTTTGAACATAAAGTTTCTTGACATGGACAGGCCTCTCTCTTCCTTCTTGCTTCACACCTGCTATTGACCCCAGATTTAGGAGATCAACCTTAAAACCTACCCATGTTCTTGTTTTGTCCTCGCTAATTCCGCTTCTGCCTTTGAGGATTGGGTCTCACCCTCTACTTTTGGTAGGATGGTTGCCATTTCTTACTTTAAAGCAAGGATAGAATGAGCCCAAAGGAATAGCAAAATAAACCTAGGCAAGAGAAATCGTCGCCTTAGAGAAGTCTTGTGTTTCTGGTTGTATTCCTTTGGTTTAAGAAGAAGACCCGGAGGCCATAGACCGGAGATCGGACACCATCATCATCAATTCATTAGAATCATCAATCCATATCAGAATCATCAATTCATAACCAGAATCACAACCGTATCACAATCAGAAATAACTCAATGGATCAGAAAATAAGAACATAATACTCATCACCTAATAATCAGAAATTAAGAACAGAAAAACCTGATTCAAGGAGCCTCAATACCGAAGGAAAAAAAAAATGCCCAGCCATTCCAGATACTCAGTTTCATCTCTCCACAGAGAATATGGGTTTTCCGGTCCAGAGATCTAAGGTGGTGTCTCAGGCACCACCTCAGAGTAATCAATCTCGGCATTCATTGGAGATTGTGCATCGTGCATCACCATTTCAGATTCCGACAAGGTCGAATCTGAATCTGGCACCATCGATTCAGATTTAAGGAGTCTCAAGACAGCAGGGAAAAAAATTTCCAAAAACTGCAGATACTCGCATTCATCTCTCCAAATAGAACCATTTCAACATATAAATCATCCATTTGGTGATTGAGAGTCCTGGACTACAAGTTCAGATTCCGGCATCATCATCATCGATTCAGGCACCATTGATTCCGGCGAAATAAAAGCTTCCATCACAGCGGTAAGATTAAGGGGAGACGATTTCTAGGGTTTCAGCAGAGAAGACAAGAAATGAGAAATGTGGACATCCCAAAATGAGAAAGGGAGAGGGGGAGGGATGATTTTAGTGGGTAGGTTTAGTGTTTAGGGTTAGTGTTAATTGGGCTTTATTTTATTCATAAGTAAGTTTGACTAGTTTTTTCAATATGGACCTAGTAATAGCAATGTGGTAAATAAAGAATAAGATGTAGAGTAAATATTAGGGAATAACTTACTATAAATAGAAATGACGAAAATGATAAAATGCACAACTTTGTGGACGGAGGGAGTATTTGTTATAAGTACTATTCTATACATTTATAATAAATAATTATGAGAATATCTCGTGCACTTTTTAGTAATTATTTTCGAGGATACGCCAAATGGTCTCATAAGTCATAAACTATGTTCTATTAATAGTTGAAAAAATCCGAGAAAAAAAAAACATGTACTTTGGATTGTAGTAAAATTTTGGGCAGTTGTGATATAATTTTGGATGATACAAATTATTCTAAGTAAAAAATAAATGTTGTATTAGTGATGGAGTTTAAAAGTATTTTAATATGTCTTAGATATTCTAAAATTTAATTGTTTTTCATAGTAGTTATAACTATTACTAGTATTATTATAAAAGTATATTTGGATATTTTTTTATGGACAAAATGGAGAGAAACTAAAGAAATCATACTTTTAAGAGTACAGTTGTGCTTAAAAATATTTTCACAAAAATTTCCCTACAATTGGTTGCATTGTATGCAATCGGTTTTGACCCGCGCCCCAACCCGACCTGACCCGAACGCGTGAGTTTTAGAAAAAAAAAACAAAAACTGCCGCTCTAGTTTATATACTATTAACTGTAATAATAATACAAATCTGGATGTTGGCTGAGTGGGTGGGCGGAAGTGTCTTTCCTTGCGCGTTTGCCCAGGTTCGATTCTTACTGGTAGAGGTTTTTGATTATTTTTGGTTTCTTTTTCTTTTTCTTTTTTTTTTTTTAATTCTTTCTTCTTTTCATTTTATCCTTGAATTTCTTTTCTTTATTTTTTCTTCTTTCTTCATTTTCGTTTCTTCCTTGAACTTTTCTGCTATAACTTTTTTTTTAAAATTGAGGCTACACGTTGGGCTTGGGTACCAACATAATAATTACTTTTATTTCTTTGTTCTTTTCCCTTTTTCTTCTCTTTTTTCTTTTCTTTTCTGTATCTTTATATAAAATACATATAATTTAAAATAATTATTTTCATGAATAAAAAGTAATTATTAAAATGAAATTAATGAAGAATAATTATTATCAATAACGTTTCACAATTAAAATTTTTTTTAATAACAATGTTTACTTTATTTACGATAATTTGTACCTTTAATTATGTAGTCAAGTAATTATTATTGTGATAAAAAGTAATTATTGATATAAAAGAATGTAACGTTTTACAACTATTATTTTTCTTAATGATAATGTTTATTTTAATTCATGACAACTTGTACTTTTAATAATTCGGTCAAGTAATTATTGTTGTGATGACAAGTAACTATTGATAAGAAGAAAGGTAATGTTTCACAATCATTAACTTTTCTTAACGTTAATGTTTACTATATTTACGACAACTTATACTTTTAATTTTTTTATTAAGTAATTATTGTTGTGAGGATAAATATATTATTGATATGAAGAAAGATAATGTTTGTCAACTACTCCATCAGTCCACGAAATGGTTACTACATTGTGGACGACACAGGTTTTAAGAAAATGGTAGGTAGTAGTGAATTATAGTGAATATTGTTGTGAGTGAAGTAAGGGTCCCACAATAAATGTGAATGGAGTAGCAAAAGTGGCAACCATTTCGTGGATGGAGGGAATATTACTTTTCTTAATGACAGTGTTTACTTTTGTTCATAACAAAGTGTACGTTTACTTATTTGGTCAAGTAATTATTATCTGCAGAAATCTACTGCAGTAACTTCTGCTAGTAACCCAAAGATTAAAAAAGTAAGGCGATGAAAATAACACCCAAGAACGAAAAGATAAAATAAAATTGTTGTAGTGATATATGTTGTAGATTTTGGGCAATAGGTAATTCGTTCGGTTTTCGTATTACTCCTGTCGGGTATATTTGTATGCTCCTCAGATGATGGCATGTCCTCAGAAGACCTAATCATGTTATTTGCCGCACAATTATGAATCTCAATTCTTGCTGAATTACATTTGGACACTGCACATTCTTCACAAAGTAAATTCCAGTCATCTTCTACAATGAGTGTCGGTCCATTGTCTAAAGAAAAAAATTTGGAAAAAAGGCGATATGTAGCATTACAAGCAGCGGTCTGCAAATATATAATTTAGAGGTAAGATGATCTGTTATACACTGCTTTACGTATCTTCTTTCATTTTTGAGGGGCTATATTGATCGCAGATAGTTTTAGGGTTTATTTTATCTTTTTAATTAAAATTATAAGTTGGGCTATAAGGATATAATAGAATTTTTATAATTTAATTTATTATGGGGGCTATAATGAAAGATTTGAGAGCTATATTTAAAATTACTCATAATTAATGGTGGTGTAATATCAAAAAATAGTTAAAAAGAAATTTAGAAACTACCCAAAAAAAGAAAGATAGGAAGAAACTTGACGATCGGAGATAGTACTGAATTTTAACAAGTGGCCCATCATCTTATAATTCTGAAATACCCTATCGTGTGGAAATTAGTTGGGCCGGTCCATATTACTTTACAAATAATAGGCCCATGTCTCCAACAAACTGGCCCTACTTTAGTAATAGCACCACTTTAAATCACATTTCTTATCTTTATAAAATAAAACTTCTCCATTTCTTATTCCCCATTTTCACTCTATGGGGAGGTAATATTATCATGAATTATAGGTGTGATAATGTTCCTCATAAAATTTAAGTGAAAAGAATCGAATAAGAAAGTGTGAATTCTTTTATATATAATGATTATAAGAAAGGAAGAATTTAACGGGAGAAAGATGTACACCTCATTGTGATAAATTCAACCACTAAAAAAGAATGCACACGTTAGAGATGTTCATTTTTCCCACTTATAAACCTAAACCGGGCTATTTATATAATATTTACTTGTTTTTATATGAATATACTCTCACATTGATCACATCAGGATCACCAACGGCCAACGGACCATACTTACAAAGTACTTTTGTACATCGCACGGAGGACACACTAGTATACCAGTAAAATTCAAGACTAATTTACACTCCCTCGGCCCCATATTTAGGCATGAGCATTCAGTTGTTTCGGTTAAGAAACGAACCGAGCACCTAAAATTGAATTATTTAATTTTTTCTTAAAATTAATTGAATTGATCCAAGGTTTTCTCATATTTGAACCAACCCAATCTATACTTTAATTTCGTTTTCGGTTTGATCAAACTTTGTATGCATGATTTTATTCTTACATTCTGCTCTCAGCTTGACAAGTAACTTGGCAATTAATATATATGTACTTATAGCACATAATGAATAGATGATAGCTCTTTGGTATTTCTTTGATAAACCCCTCTTCGGTAGTGAATGGAGAATAGGTCTTTGGTATTGCAAAACAAATGAATTTATCAAAATAAAAACTTATAAATCGAATAAGCGTACATAAAGAATTAAAAGTTCGATTATATATATGAATATATAATTGTATATATAATTATGAATTCTATTTAGTAAAACTTAAAGTTAATTTGGTCAGTTTGATTATAACCGATTTTTTAACTCTTTAACCGAAATGAAGCGAAATAGAACCAATCCGACCCGATCCAATCTAATAGGTTAGGTTTGCATTTCTGCTGCGATTCGGATTTTTTTTTTTCGGTTCGATTATAACCAATTTATTTGTACAATTACTCATGAGTGCGCTCTGAATAATATGTAACAAAAATAATATCCAAAACCGATGCAATCATAAACCTTGAAAAAAATGGAATTGATCTCATTCATTATAGTTTTTAAATCTCTAATTTTCTCCCCCTCCCGCTTTGATATAAAAATTTGAAAAATTACTCCTTTTAGCCACGATTTAATTAATTACTAATTATTTACTATATCTATAATAATTGCCCATCCATGATCAATAATTCTCTATTTTGAGGTATACTAGCATTGGTCCACGAATTTCCTAGGCATGCATAATTATTCAGCTTACTAGTACATTATTAACTATATTTATGACTTTGCAAGTTTCCAAGAACGAATAAAAAATTAAAACGAAATAAATACAAGCAAATTACCAATAAGAAAAGTATACAGCCTTTGATCGGTCAGTCTCTCTCTCTCTCTCTCTCTCTCTCTCCAACACACAAACAGCATTTTTGTCCATGGCCAAAAGAGAAAAGCAATGCCTTGTGTCAGTAGTCTCAGCCTCCCAAAAACAGCAACAAAAAATTATCTAAAAGCAAAAAATCTTCATTCATAAAAATTCAACACACAATCAACAGATTCTGTCAGTCATCCCTGCCAAAAAAAACCCTAGAATTCAGTGATTCTTGATAAAGACCACATTTTAAATGTAATCAAGAGTCTTCAATAAGAACTACTGATCCCATATTAATAATCTAAATTAATTTACTTGCATGTTATCACAACTTAGCTAATTCCCACAAAAGAAATCAAAGAAGGGATGATCATCGCCATTATTTCCATATCTCTTTTTATCGACATCAGTAGAAGTTGATAGCATTGATGGATGATTGGCACAAAAACTAGGGTTCTTGGTTTCTTCAAACTGCATTTGATGATGATCTTCATCAGCTCTTGACTGTAGAATTCCAGTGGGATGAATTGGGAATAAATCCAGTGTTTCTTGATGATGATGGCTGCTGCTGGAGATATTGCAGTTTAGATGCTCCATTGATTTGGGGTTGTACCTTTGGTTTGGGGTTGTACCTTGTGGGACTATTCTAGACCTCTTGAAACTGCCTGACGCTGTGGGGAGTTGTACCTTTGGATGCTGCTGGTAAAACACTGGATCATTCTTTGGTGGAGGAATGTAGCATGGGCTGCAAATGACTGCAAAAATAAAGAAAATTGTGGATGTAAATAAGCAAAAATCCATAAATCACACACACATTGCAAAAATATTGAAGTTTCTTGATTTGAAAGAAGCTATGTTTGAGATAAAATTGTAAACATGTAGTGAAATGTATAATGTACATCCAAACGAAAGTATATAAACTATATTTGGAAAATAGTCATACAAATAAGAATCCAAATCCACATGAAACAATGTAGAAGAATTATATTTTATAAAGTTGGAAGGTATAAAAAAAACTATTCTTTTTCCAACAATCAAAAGAAGAAAAGTTTCATACTGCGCAGTAATCATAAATATTAAGAACCCTTATAACAGAATATGAAAAGACATTCCACATAAGTTTCAAGAATCACAGGCAAAACACATAGTACAGGTGTAATTAATATAGGTTCCAAAACACACATAGTAAGTGTAAAAATACACATAGTATACAGTACCATTCTGATAAGGAGGGTAAAGTGGAGTTGGTGCATGAAGAAAACGGTTGTAGAAAGCAAAACTCTCCTGCTTCTGCTTCTGTCTTTGCCTGGCCTTGTGATTCTGGAACCAGTAAAAGACGTTTTTGCCCTCGATGTGGCCATAGTCTCTGAGCCTTGCAGTGATCTGCTGAATCTGTTCAGCAGTTGGAGTTCTCAAACCCTGCTTGTACAAGCTCTCAAGCATGTTTATTTGCTCCTTTGTGGGATTCCATCTTGACCCTCCATTTCCAAGATTTTGATCACACCCCTCCATTCTTTTGTCCTCTTTTTTTTTTTTTTTTACCAAACTGGAATTGGAAAGAAAATGGAAATGGGATGTGTTTGTTTCTTGGGTGGAGAGAGAGAGAGAGAACAAAATCTTTGATGAAGAAAATATGATGTGCATGGTATGTAATGTGCCCATTTTATAGGGATGGAAAGGGGAAGTAGCCCTAGAAATCAACCAATCATATGGGGGCGTGAATATGCGTGCACAATGTATAAATGTACATGCGTATATACAAAGAAAGAGATAAACAAAGAGTCAAACAAGGAAAAAACACACACATGAGAGAGAGAGAGGGAGAGAGAGAGAGAGAGAGAGAGAGAGAGAGAGAGAGAGAGGTTTGCATGCGTATAGTTTTTGGTGCAGAAACATCTCTGAAAACATGGAGGGAAGCGGCTGAGGTTAGGCCTGGCATGCATGGAATGACGGAAATACCCCTAGGAGGGGTTGCATTGGGAATGAAAGATGGGGTGGAAGAGGATGTGGAGATAGGGGCAGATTAGGGGAATGAAGAAAAAGACAGGCGGTTGGGTTGCAAGGAGTATAGGGCCTAGGCTTTGGAAATTGCAGAAAACTAAAAGTAGAGTAGTGCAGAGAGAGAGAGAGAGAGAGAGAGATTGGTAGGATGATGAGAGTGAGTTGATTCAGAGGTAAGAAATTGAGAGGCTCTTTCTTTGGTGGAGATTGATGAAGAGAAAAAATGGCAAAAAGTTTGCTTTGAAATCTGAGATTTGGTTTTGCTTCTATCTACATCTACCACTTTTACTACTAGTTGTTGACATCACATTTTCTAACTCAATTCACTATTTTAAATGAGATACATATTGGGTGATTATTCTCCCATTTTAGATTATATTCCATCATTATTATTTAGAATCTTACCGTTATTCCATAATTTTATATGCAATTAAAGATTATTTATTGAAGTATATATTCTTGGAAACTATACACTGGCTGCTGCGTTATTAAATTGGAGTTAGTGATGCTGATTACCTCTTGCTTCGATCGGAGCATTAATAAATAAATAATCGGCTGGGAATATTAATGCCTGCATATATATACTCATCAACATTGTTATCATGATCAAATTTGAACTTTTAGGAACGGCATCAATCAATTTCGGGGCTACTATAATGCACAGATTTATTTTGGTGATATGTTGAATTAAATGCTTCATCTCTCATATCCCCATTTCCCCAGAAAATGGGGAAAATGTAAGACAAAGCTGATAAGAAAGATGTGCAAAATCTTCCTTGCAATTCCGCAGTAAGATGTAGACAAAGGTAAACGGTACATCACGACAAACATAAAAGTTACAATTTTAATACAATCAAAATTAGATGAATTTTATCATAATTTGAAGAATCATAGATACAAATGACTTTTTATCCAATGCCACTTATGCATAAAATTATATTGTTATATTATTAACTTTAGAAATTATATAAGGATATTGTAGAATAAAAATTTAAAAATATATATATATACCTTTATAGTAGTAGTAGCATGCTTGTTGTAGTAATGCAAATTATTAGTATTAACTTGAGGAGCATCACTCCAAAGGAGAGAATTTCACCAAAATTTCGATATATCTCTCATAGAATATGCTTTCACAAGTTGCAGTTCAGGAGGACAAAGGAAAATCAGAAGTACTTGGCTTAAAAGCAACTGAAATCTCAAAATTATATTGAATGTGAAGCATATAACATTACCTAAATATTTTATTCAGAAAGAATAAGACTTCTCTCCCATTCATGTACATGCAAGTTGTCCACATCTTTCAGATAAAAAAAATGCCTACATCCAGATCTCTCTAACAGAGTATTAGAAGCGACTACCAGAAGCCTCTCACAAGCATGAATTTCGTCGAGTTTCTCCACGTCACTGCGTTCAGTTTGATCTCTCCACGGCTGGTGATATGACCTGTTCATGCATTCCATAGCAAATCAAACAATTGTTTAAGATCAAGGAAGAATAAAAAAACAGCAAAAAGTCGAAATGGATTTCGTTAATTTCTTTACATTAGTTCTTGTACAACCCTAGGCCTTACAAGGGCTAGATCAAAGGTTTTAATGATCTAATCTGTTGATCCTAGCAAAGCTTAGTAATTAAAGTAACTAATTATGGTGAAAGAGTTAACAATAAAGGCAAAAATCGAGCCGGCTTGAAATGACTAGGTGCGATAAGTCGATAACTAGCAGCTCAATGAAAAGTTGAGTTTCCAGAGATTCAAAGGCAGAAATTAAAAGAAAAGGTATCTTACCATCTCCAGGCAGGATTAGCTTCGACTGGCCATTGTATCTTCGAACAAAGTGATGGCAAAGAAGTTCGAAACCCGACCAAACTCTTCAAATCTACTTAAACAAAATGAAGACAGTTAAAAGGAGAGTCGGCAAGTAGTGATAGAAACTAGCTAGTTGTATGAATTTAACATTGTTCCAAGGAACCATCGATGATCAGTTCTCCTCATAGCATACTACATACGAACGCAATATATTACGATACGGGACATATTTAATTGAAGCATGAAATGGAATATAACCTGCAGAGGACTCAGAAAGAAGTAGGAGACACAATGCAGAAACAGCTGATGGAAGTAATTGGTGGCTAAAGTTCAGCTGCTGTAGCAGGTAAATTATTGAGGCAGCTAATACATCTTCACGACCATATCCCACATTTTCTTCGAGCCTTTTCTCGGGGCATTCTAGCCAAGATTGCAAAGCGTGGAGGCTAGATCTTTCCACAAAATTGCCATCGTTGAGTTTTCTGGAATTAACACAAATATTTCCAAGGATTGCTGAGGCAGTTAACCAGCGCAAAACTTTCGATACAAGGGATTCTTCAGGTTGGTTGTTCTCTGACACTGCTATCAAATGAGAATCAGAATCTTCAGGATTAAGCACTGCTTCTGACTTAGAATGGAGAGCAGTAGTAACTGCCCAACCCAAGAACTTCGACAGCTTCTCCTGATCCTGAAATACATAGACAATCAAATTTAGTGTCTAAAATGCATGAGCAACATTTCTATAAGATTAAGATCGAGTTATCATCAGCAGCTTGAAGATTTTCGACTGCAACGAACCAAACAAATAACAAAATAGAAGAATCAGGTTCTCACATCACTGACTTTGCCTGACGAGAATTTACTTGCAAGGAGGGAGGGAGGTGAAGAAGAAAAAGAGATATAACAGGTAGTCATAAGACTCATAAATATGCATATAGTGGTTAAACCACACAGTTTCCAGTTAGTGCATTGCTTTATGCTGATGATTGACTTTTTTTAAATGACATCGTCTTAATTAATAGTGTATGTTATAGAATATATTAGGTTAAAAACATGATACAAGTATAACATATGAAGCCATTCATATCTCACACATGCAATTAACTACATTGACAAACGCAGATTAAAGAGAGCTACCATTTGCAGAAGAGTGACTGGAGGAGTACTCATAAGAACAGCTTTCAGACCCAAACCCGTAATAGGATTGCAAGCTGATTTGGAGCATACTTCAACAACCTCGTACAGCTGAAACAAGCCCTCCTCTGACAACGTTAAATGTGGTTGATATATCTTCCTTTCCTGTGATATCTTCAGCACTAATGCTAATATTTGCAAAATTGAGGCACAAATGCTGCTCTGATTTTTGATAAGTTCAGTACAACTAACTAGGAATTTGTACAGATGCAATGAAAGTTCTGAAAGCTGCTCCAAAGCATGCTTTTGCAGCCACTCAACAATATTTCTTGGTGATGTAATACAATGTACAACCTATATATTAAAATGAAAAGGGGATAACACACAATTAGATAAACAGTAATCTCCTACCATCAATAATGGTTTTACCAGAAGCGACGAAGGATAAAATTACAAGCCAGCAAAATGTTAAGATAAACTTTAAAATGTTAAAAGATCTTCATTCTCCGCAACCAAATTTACCATATTCTAATTGCTCTCGGAATATCTTTAGAATACCCCAAACTTACCATATTCAAAGTACATGCATGTTTATACCTTCTATACTCAACATAATCATATACATCGCATTCAGTAACTCATAATAACAGCAAACACATCATAATAAGAAATACTTGATGTAAAACAACTAATAGAGAAAGCTTAAGTACACATCTGATAGAAAATTCCACCAGCTAGAATTGAAACCATAAACATTTTTCCACAAAGAAACCATTATGCCAATTTCTTTCAGATCTCAGATCTCGTCAGATTTGTATTCTTCAGACTGCTATATATTTCATACAACGGGAAGCCTTCCCAAGATTTCATTTGAATCTTAATATCAATTAAGGTCTTCCAGCTTATAGTGACTAGTTTTAGAAATTTATAACTTGGCAATAGAAAAAAAGGATGTCAGTGATGCAACCAGATAATTTGGCATCTATAACATCATCAGTAAGTTCGATCATAACAACCAGATAATTTGGCAAGAAGTAAAGGATGCCATATTTGCAAGCAAGACAAACCAAGCCTTCACCGAAGAACATGTAAAACAATCAAACAAGGGAATAATTACCTCCAATATTACAGGCAGTTGTGCGAGGACAAAATTTTGCTGGTCTTCAAATCCCATCCCGTAAAGAGATGGGAGAATAGATGACAACCATGAAATGACACCACAGTGTTCAACTAAAAACCAAACTGCTTTATGTAATAGTACAGCCTTCTTCACTACCTGCAGCACACATCATTCAATTGAGTTTACTCTTAAGCGAGATTAGCTAGTCAGGGAAAGTAATAAAAGCTAAAGAAGTGAGAGTAGCACCCATCAGTATTCCAAAACATTTAGACAGCTGAAAAGAGAATATTCAAACTAGTCAATACGTTTACTTATAGAAGCAAACTGTATAGAACTGAATTTCTGCCGGCTTATAATTAAAACATGAGGACATACAATTTCTTATGAAATGGGCATGTATATGATTGATTTCCGAACATGCACGAAAAATTACAACTGTTCTCCATACAAAGAATGTCTCAGCTATGCCAGAGTGCATGTGCATGCAATAAGATAAACGAAAAGGAAGCTTCACCCACCCAATGTAAGTCAATTATCATTTCTGAGATTCATAAGCAAATGTAAGAGAACCATCAAATGTTCTAGATAAGCCATTTCATTTGCAATTCTAGAATCAAGAGAGAATTAGGCAGTTTACTAACTGATACAAAAACCTAGCTTCAAAAGGAATGCGTGCAGCCTGAAATAATGAATAAAAGTACATGTAAAGCTGCTAATTCTTTTTTGTTGACATACATGGCGTACATAGATAGACAAGATGGTCAAAATTAAAA
Source organism: Schizonepeta tenuifolia (assembly GCA_029490685.1). Classification (NCBI taxonomy): domain Eukaryota; kingdom Viridiplantae; phylum Streptophyta; class Magnoliopsida; order Lamiales; family Lamiaceae; genus Schizonepeta; species Schizonepeta tenuifolia. The sequence continues at coordinate 89,116,627 of CM055959.1, forward strand.
GTTCTATATTTGCAGAGTTCCGAGATAGAATATGCATTAGCATCTACTAGAGACAAGACATGTAAAGAATGAAAAGTCAGAACTCCAGAGGCAGATATGAAACGGACACAAACTATGTATAAATAATTTATAAAGGAATGTATTACACACTAAGTCAGGAATGATGCAACCAATCAGACCTGAATAATAAGTTCCTTTGACTCGTTATCTGAAAGAGGAGAAGAATAAAAACTAATGAGGGTCTCAAAAATAGAGTCTCTGATGTATGTTAGAGCATCATCTTCTGTATTCAGCCCCACACACAACAGACGAAGCATCCATAGTCTGTCTGCTTTAAAAGTATTCGAGGTACTCCAGAAAAAATTCCTGAATAACGGCATAGCCTGCCAATTTTAACATAACAATAACTGAATGTTAAAGCTTAGCTATCCACAAGTACAGCACAGGATAATGAAAAACTGAACCACGAGTGTCATACCTTCATGTTCACACTAGAAGATTTACTGAGATGCTCAGTTATGGTACAATAATTATTATTGGATGGATCCAACAGTATCAGGGAAGCCTCTGCAGCGAATACAGCAATGACAGATGGAATCCTTTGCCATTGCTCTTCTATTCCATTTTCCAAATAATTAAGTAGCAGAAGAAGCCGCATCACGTCCTTCTTCTTTTGACATTTCTGTAGATAAGATTTAAATAGTCAAATAAAATTTTAATATATATCTGCCTGTAGTGAATGTTCAATAACTAAATAAGGTAAGTGACTAAATAGTGTAGATCTTTCAGGATAAAACTTTATGCTTAATGAATATAGAAAACAGTATATGGAAAGAGGTAGTTAAACCCCTTCACAACTTTATGAGAGTGCCTCTGAAGGCCCTTGCCTATTTAACAAATTTCAGAACTGTAAGACCATCTGTGTCTGATGATACTTCCGGAGCATCATTCTGATTATGGAGAAAGCTAAAATAGTTTTTGGGATTTTTTATTTTAAATTCAACTAATCGTGGTAAAAGACAAAAGGTTATAAATGAAACATATACTTTTTGTTTACTTTAATTGCACCAATATAACCAGAGTTGCGGCACATGAAGTAAAATAACATTGTAATCACTGCAAAAGATTAGGTACCTTCAGTGCACACTTGAACATTGCTAGTGCTTCGTATCCCAATTTCCTCATACCATCATCAGGTGAAGACATACTGGCAAAAGTAACACAAAGCAAGCCTAAGCTAGCAAATTCAATAGGTTCGATGTAGTTCATTGAAAGACAGTGAATTGAGAATCGAAGGATGAAGACGGGATCATATATCTGCAGCTTATCAGTTGTAGAAGAACCCTGTATAAAGTAAAACCAGTGAGCAAAAGGGTAGAGTAAACATCGTTTTACCAGCATATAAAGATGCAGAAATGGGAATTAGCATATAAAGGTCAAGTGCAATAATAGCTGAGTGAACTTGCCAGGAAACTACCTGAAGCATAACTGCAGAACTAGCTTTTTGAAGCTTCAGTGAATTTCCCCCCTTAAGCACTCTGTTGTAAGGAAAATAGAGCCCAGTTTGAGCACATATCTTTGGGTCGATTGGAATGTTCTCTCTGAACTTCACTTTTCGACATTCGTAGACTTCTATGTTATTTTGGTCAACAGACTGCATGTCCTTGTCCTGTTCCAAATCTTTTCTCACCTTTACAGAAGCAATACCCCATAGATAATCTGTTTGAGCAACAGTTCCAGCACATGACTCATCATTGGACTCAATATCCAGCAATAAATTATATACTTCCAAATCAACCTCAGAACATGTTGCCCCATATGATGATAGAAGAAGATGAACCAACTCCTTAGCATTTATACCAGTGTCTTCTCCCAAATTTACTTTTCTTTGCTGCACATAAATATGAAGAAGTACTCTGACAAACTTAACAAGTTCAAGCAAATAGAGAGTCTCCCTATCTATTAATTTTTTATTTTTGCAATCCAAACTATCCGAGCCACCATGACCAACAAGAAACAATCTTAACATGCTCTGCATGGGAGTAAAAACAAGTCCAAACTTGGAAGAATCAAATGATTGACAGGCCAAGTGAACAGAATTTGCAAACTGGGAGTGAGCAAGCAATAGCTGTATAGATGAAGCAGATGAAAATTTCCAGTGAGATAGAACAGTTCGAAGCATCTTCAGTGTTACAGGATCTCCAAACCTATACTGAAGAAATGATTTTACAAGCTTCTCTATGAAGGAGTGAGAGTCCAACTTGATTAGAGAATCGTGCATATCTGTTGTCAATTCCAATACATTATTCATAACAAAAACTTCCAAAAATCTAAACAGCGATAGTTTATCGCCATCATCATTTCCAATGTAATCAATATTCTCCGGGAATTTCTTGACAATCAACATCCAGGAACTAATCAACATCTTCAGAAACCGCATTCTTGATGTTGCCATGTCAGAGGTAACTTGTGGAGAATCCACCATTTTGCCTCCATTATCCACCTGGGTTTTAATATCAGTACCATCTGTAAACAACAGCATCCTGCACAAGTTAATCTTGGCAACAACTCTGTTCACAAAATCTAAAGGCTTTTTAAGCAAACAACCTCCAGTCTCACTGCAGAAATCGTCAATTATATTGTCTGCAGTAGAAGGGCACATGGAATTAAATAGATCCAATCTCCTATCAACGGTCATAGCATCTTTACCCAATATAAAGTGGTCCCGTACCATCAAAATTGTTTTTCCAAGCAGACTACCCGAGAAAAGATCTGAATATTCTTCTTTGGATGCAATCAGCAGGACATCAAATCCAATATCAAAAATTGTCCCAGAGACAAAGCTCTTCCACTCAGAGAAACCACTCAAGAGTACACGGCCATACACCAGACGTATAGCTTCAAAGGCCTTGTAGAGCTGTCCCGCAAATTTAGGAATAACTAACTTTAAGTACAAGAAGACGGTTGGCAAAACCATCAGTAGTTCTTCATCAGAAAAACAGCACTTAAACATTCCTTCCATCACATTGGCATTCGGAAGCAAAGACTTACCAAGTATTTCAGAAAACATAGATCCAAAGACAGACATATGCAGGGGGCTGATTGCAGCAATATCATACATCAGGTCAGCTTTTGTTCTATTAATTTTGTGCAAGCAATGTGAGAATATATTTACAGGAATTGTTGCAACTACTCTTTGGAAAACCATAATAGAATGAAGATGTGAATGATGAATAGCTTTATGCATTTTTACGACATTGAAAGCTTTAAGCAGACAAGCATCCGCAATATCCAGTTTCAAATGGCAGCCAATCTGTACTAATTGGCAAAAGATCCTCTCGAACAGAAAAACATCAAAATGTGTCTCAGTTCCACCAGAAAAAATATATGGTTTACTTTCCAGGAATGGCAGCCTCATGTGCTCTGAAAGGAAATCAAAAGTGCAACTAGCAAGGTGCAAACCAATGACGAGGGCATTTCTTTTTGATGGCACTTGGATTGCTGCATCATCAATATCAATACGAGAGAATGACCAATTCACCAATTCAAGCAGCTCGGAGGGAGATATGAAACTGATCATAGAGTGTAAAGCATAAAATGTTGGGAGAAAGGGTTTAAAGTCCATGGACTGGATGCAAGCATCAAACCTACTCTTGAATATCAGAAATAGTTTCCCTTTCAGCAATTTAAATGCTCGCGATATGCGCTTCCTAACATCTATAAATTGTGCAGAAATTTTACCACCATCCACCAGAAGCAAGAGCTCAGAAGCTGTCCTTAACAAATTCAGGACATTGAGATCCATTCTACAAATTCCTTGTTTGGCTAACTCAAGAAGTTCTTCCAAAGTTTCTCCAAAGACTGAATCTGAAAACACATTATCGCCGGACAGGGAACAATTCAATGAGGCAGTTAAAGCAGGATTGCCATAGATGATTTCTGCCACATCAACCACACAATGAAGCTGTAAAGGCTTGTTATCATGAGCCAAATTAACAGTGTTAATATTCTCAACCAACAATTGTCTCAACAAGTGCTCTGCAAGTATGAAGCATATTTCAGAAAGAATATCAAGCTCCTCCAAAGATCTAAGACCGTAGTATGACCTTATATGATTGATCCAAAAGAGTACATTGCACAATGAAGAAATTAAATGATCAGGTGCAATCCCAGTAACCTTATCCAACAGCAACTTTTGAAGTCTTGACTTCTCCACTAGATGCAAGCTGCAACTTTGTGCAATAGATGAAATGAGTACATGGAACGGGGCAATTTTCAAGTAACGGGATAATGCAAAAGAAGCAGCTCCCTCTGAATCAGGATCATCTATATCCAAACTCTCTCCCTTTTCTTCACAATGCTCAACACTTTTTAGAGCAGCAGAGAACACTTCAGGCCATAGTTCTATAACATCATCGAGATAACTTGGTTCAAGGAACAAAATGGATGACAAAGCTGAGAGAGGTACCTCAGACAGGTTACTCGATATTGATACGACTAACGGAAAATTCAGCAATAGCTCATTACGTCCTGTGCACATCAATGAGAAGGAAAACCCTACAGTCAATCCAACAAGTCCATTATGATACTCACTTTTTAAAACTCCTCTAATGTCTGAAAGAGTATTGACAAAAGAATTATCCGATTGCTTAATATCCTTAACATTGGAAGATATGCCATAACACTGCCGATGCAAAATATCACGTGCAAAACGCAACAGGTTCTTTAATGGCCTCCATTCACATGGACATTCAGCTAGTTCCAGAACATCAACATTGTTGTTCTCCAGCTTCTCAGACAATACGCGATCGATTAAAAATGACAACACTTCAGCTTTCACCTACCAAAAGTTTATTGCATTGCATCCAAAGATCAATGGATAAAGAAAGATGAAAAAAATAAAATAAAAAATACATTAACAAACAAATGTGCATACACATAACATGAAGATTAAACGAGTATATCATCATACGGTTCATACCTGTGTGTCCAATAGATACTTGGTTGTGTTGGAAACATAAAGTGATATCAATGACTTCTGAGCTATTGTGAAGGATCCTGATTCAGAGCTGAGCAAGCGCAAACACTTCTCCAGTACACATATAATAAAAGGGCTTACTTCAGGAGACAGATCTGCCAAAACCAAGTAAAAGCAGAAACTGAACAAAAATATTTTTTTCAAAAAGGAAGTAAAAGATCGGAAAGGGATGTGTTACCGGTTACCTTTACCATCTTCTGCATCATAGATGTGATGCTTCAACGATTCCATATACTTGTATAAGTTGTTTCCGGTTGTGGAAACAGCATCACATAGGAATGAAACAATAACTGATGACAACTCTTGGAAGATCTGGATATCAAGGTCTCCGAGGATATGATCTGTGTAATAGCCGGGTATAAAAAAGAACCAGGCGCAAATCTCCTTGACATTCTTGTCAAATGCACCAGTGCTTAAGATGGCAGCCTTTGCTAAGGCATAAGCTTGTTCCTTTATCTGTTTGAGTGGTGAGCCCAGTAATAAGACAATAAATGGATGCAGATGCCTGTACATTTGTGGTGGGGATCTGATAGCCTTCACATCTTTAGAAAACTGACTAACATGTTCATTAAGCAGTTGCAATAGAGACTGCTGCAGGATTGTTGGTAATGCCAGAGGATTATTTGGTATCAATTTGAAAAAATCAACTGATCCCTCGATGGCCATAGGCATGGTTCGCTGCAAGACAGTAATAGAACTCCAACTGAGTTATGAACATCGCCATAAAATAGACAAAGAAATCAAGCATTAGGGAAATTGTGCATAGGAAGTGAACGGATCTATAATAAGATAAATATTATCCGCAATATTTTAACAGGTATTGTCTGCCATTGTAATTTAAATAACAGAACTTACATAATAGATCTTAAGAGAGTCAAGTATCTTGGAGTAAAAGAATGTATCCATATCTTTAGTATTTGTCTGTGTTGTGGAGCATTGGCCTAAACCCCAAATATCTCTTATACTTTGAACAGTATCAGCTCCATTCGCTAGTTGTTGCTCGCCATCTGAATCTACAACTTCCCCTTCCTCAGACAAATCGACTTCAGAAGAGTTGACTCCACTTATTACAATATCCAAGTCTTCACTTGCCGTTGAACGTTTCAACCTCTTACTAGCATTACCAAGATATTCTGGCACAATTTCTACTTCAGCCTTTCTTTTCGAAGAAGACTCGAGACTCTTGACATGGCTATTTAAGGGAGAAAGTAAAGACAACAAAACTTGAGGGTCGGGAAGCAACATCCTGACACCATTCTGAATCTCTGACTTTAGAGCTCCCCAGCCATGCACCATTTGATGGTTCAAATAAGAAGGGTCCAAAGTTTTCACCAAATAATCAAACAACTGTAACACCTCAATTACAAACTTCAATGTTCCATGTTTCACAAGAGAATCGGCATGAAGTAACCCCTTAGTGATAATTGATCTACTGAAAGGGCGTGGTGCAATGCATTTTATAATATTTTGCACGTCTTGACTGTCAGGTGCAGGTTTATCAATGAAGCCATGCCCAATGCTGACTGAGGAAACCACATCTGCAGCCAATGAAATAGCAGGAAGCCTGCAAGTAACTTAATCATTCCACATGATTGTAGGGCCTAATACATAATCACATTTATGTAGAAATCTGTGTGTGTGAAGTGTGTATCATAATTGATCTCTTCATATTCGAAAACAGAAATTAAGAACTCATACCAGTTATCTGATGCAACATCTTCAATGTTATAAGGGAACTCGTCCAAGTATGAAGAACCAAACAACGGACGCCCTCTCACAATGGCGAGGAGCAGTTCCTTATGGTACACCACTTCTGTTGCCCTCAATTTCTTCATTAAACTCAGCAGACGATTTGGATTCCCACGGAGAGGAATCGGATGCCTATTCAAATCCGGCATCAAGCCATTCTCAGGATCGACACACACCATCATCAACACATTGTGTGCCAACTCTGCTGCTTCAACAAACTCCCCCCTCCCCGAAACACTAATCAACTGCTCCAACGTAACGTTCCCAAACAAAACACTCCTAAGCCCCGGAGGCACGATGGACTCAGGACCGAGCACTCTATCACGCAAAACTGAGAGAACATAAACTAAAGTCTCCTCATCATCATTCCCCAGCCCCCTCAACACCCCCGAATACATCTCCTTCTTCTGCAAAACACCTCTCAAGAACCTCGGATGCCCCACCTCCAAAAACGACATAGCAAAACGCACAAATGCCTTTCTTGTAGAGTGAATCTTCCTCCTCCCTTCATCATGCTTCTTCACCCTCAACCTAACTTCCGCCAGCTTCGGCAAAACCGGGAGCTTGAATAATTCGTGAACCTCCGCAACTTGCCATGCCAAGTTATGATTACGCAAGACAATCGACGCCAGCAGAGAAAGCACAGCATTTTGCCTATTGGCTTCCTTGCTATTCAATTCCTTGAACAAATCCCCCATTTTCTTCTCCTCAATCAACGACCGCGCGAACTTATCCAACCACCGGCCGATATCACCACCTCCCGCATTATCCTTCCAAAGCTTCAGGATCGCAGAAACTAAATTCAAAATATGCAAAAATCCGGGCTTTCCCCTGCGAGATTCCCACGCCTGGGAGATTTCGACGAGCTTGGAAGAAGTTCGAACGTATGAGCGCAGATATTCAGGGCCTGAATCGGATTTGAGCAATTTTATGAATTCTTTGGCGGCGTCGGAAAAGAGCTGCGCTTCGACGGAGTTTAAGTTACGGAGGAGCTCTTTGAGCTTTGCTTCGTGGCTGATTTTGATGGCGAATTCAGAGAGTTTTTGTTCATTTTCGTCCATTAGTTCTGAAATTCAAGAACAGAGGTGGAGAGGAATGAGGTTTACACTATTCATAAACCCTAAACCCCTTTTTTTTGGTAAATAAATAATTCATTAATAATCAAAGGAAGTGTGATACAAAGGGAATCATAAATTGATGGCACCAGTATCCTAAGGCCATGTGTTTAATTAGAATTTTATTAATAAATCAAAAAAATAGTTACAAAATAAAAATAAAAATAAAAGAAGAGCAGGAAAGAGGGTTTTCTAAAACCGAAAAATTAATCTAAATATATCTAGTGAAAACCAAACAAAGTATCTGTGTAGATCGCATTTTGGATCTTTATGGGGTGAAGTCCACCATCCTGATTCAACATCTAATTCCGCCATTCTATTAGCAACATCATTTCCTTCCTTGTAAATATGCGAAACTCGAAAAAACATATTTCTAAGCAACCTTAAAGTATGACGCCAACGAGCCAGAAAACTCCAAGGCACTTTTTCGGATCTAGTCTGCAGCAAACCAACCACATACGTGGAATCCGACTCCAACCATAAATTATTCCAATTATTTGATAGGTAGTATTAACCCATATTATATTATTAATATGGGTTAATACTTTGTTTGGTAGCAAATATTATTATTACTGAGAACCCTGTATTAAAAGAAAGCCCTGTGTTGTAATGTGTTCATAAGCAGATTAATAAAACGACCAACCCCTTCGTATTATTTTCTATTGCTATAACAGTGAGTTGTATTATTGTGAAGAAAGACTTCAGTACCCTCGCCAAAATCATTTTCTCTCCACCATATCACTCATATCGAGTAGCTCCGCGTCTGGTTTCTTCACAGCTACATATCCAAATTCCTCCCTGCCGATAGGAATCGCTATCTCGGAGTCTTTCCTTCGGTGAGTTCAATTGAAATCCCTATCCTTTTCCCCCTTGTCTTCATACAGAATCTCATCAACGGATTTATCAATGAAAACAGACCCCCGTTTGCTTCATCCCCTACAAATCGTGAATCTGAAATTTAAGTCGCTATATCGGAAGTTTCCAGTCCATTTTCTTCGGTGAGTTCAATTGTGGATATAGAAATCGCTAATCTGGTTTTCCCCCTTTTCTTTTAAGCGAATCTTATTATTTCTGTTTGAGTAGAAGATCTCATTGGGTGAGTTCCATTTTGATATAGAAATCCCTAATTTGGTTTTCCCCTTTTTGTGTATTGAGGAAGTCTTCCTCAATCTAGGGTTTCTGCAGAGCACCGAATGGCGTCGCCCCTAGTCTTCCTGAATCTGTCGCAGTCGGTGTCGTGGGCGCGAAAGACTTGTCCCTGCCCATTTGGAAAGGTAATTTCATCTACAACTTTGTACGAGTGTGTCCTGATTTCGTGCTTGGTAAATCATCAGTTTTCTTCATTCCTTGTTCACATCGGTGACTTATGTGAGTTATATATATGCGACATTTGTGTGTAAATAGCGAGGTGTGTACCAACGTTGTCGTATAACTATTTGAGAGAGGTAGGAAATATTATATGAATTGTGGTTCTATTGCACTCAATACAATTGCAGAGGTACATTACATAGCCATTTATAGACGTGGCTTGGATAAAATTCCACAATCGCCTTAATTTGATTTGTGGTACGAGTATTTTGGTTCGCTATTTTCTTCACACGCCGCAAGTGCACGGGTGCTATTGTGTAAATGGAAGCAAGATCGTATTCCACAGAAACTGATTTAACTTAGAAAGTACTACTTTCAACTATTATCTTCTATTTAAACTACGAACTTTAATTTTGGATTTTTAATGAAACTAATTGAGAAAATAAAGAGCAATTAAAATAAACAAAAATATGTAAAGATTCAAATAAGAAAAAGGTATCCTAAGGCTTTAATTTCAATGGACAAATAAAATTCAAATCTCAATCAATTAACACTGGGACTCGACTCTTCTTAGAACAATCACAAAGATAGCTTAAACCTACTCCCGTAGCGAATAAACCGTTGTTCACATGCAAGGGTTTTCGTTCCCGACAAACATCATATGCATGCAACTCCCTAAAGATCCTAAGATTAATGCTCTCACACAAGGCTCGTCCCCTCTCGGTTATTTTGCAATGCGTGTCCTATGTTCCAGTTCATGTATTAATCCATCTCCCGACTATTTAATTAACACAACTAATTATGCTAAATTGGTGATCATTCAACTAGCATTCAAAATAAATCAAGAACATAAGAAAAAAGAGAAGGTCGTAATTGATTAATTGATTAAGAATCAAAGATTAATTATCTATCTACTCTCTAACCCTAAGATACAAGAAAATTAGCTACTCATAATTAAAGCAAACACATAATTAAAATAAAAGAATTCATAAACATTAAATAAAGGAAACCGTAGCCGAAACAAATCTCGTCTTGAACTCTTGAACAAGTCTTCAAAACTCCAAGTCAAAGCTAAAAGAAAATAAAAACTAAGAATAATAATAAGAGAGGGGTGTTTATATGTGTTTTGGAGGACATATATATATAGGTGTGGGGATTATAAGGTTGTATCCTAGTAGGAGTAGGAAATAACCAAAATAGGAGAAAATAACCAAAAATAGGATAAATCTAGAAAATTCACGTGTTGTCCGCGTGTATACTGGGCCTGCGCGCAACGTTTTTGTTTTGGCCCGTTCTCCTTCGTTATTACTCCGTTTTTGGATCCGTTTTCGCCTACGAACTCCTATCGAACTGTACTTTCATTCTATCATGCTCAATTTGCATAAGATTAACTCCAAATTTCTGCAAAATCAAACAAAGTACGAACGAGCATCATATTTCATAAATTAACAATACTTAAGCACAAAACTCATTACAAACATGATTTTCCAATATAATGTGACATCAATTAAGCTTATAAAGATGAGAAAATCCATGTTTAACAATTTTCTTCTACAATCCATGTATTGCCCAATTTTTATATATTCCTCAGTTTTTCTGATTTTTGTCTTTCCTTTGAATTCTAGATTTTTCAAAATAAAGAATATGCACAAGTTTTAACAGTTTGTCATTTCCTCATTAAATTTGTTTGTTTGTTTTGTTGGCTCCTGTCATGTTGCACTGTACAGGTAGTCTGTTATAGTTTAGTGTGTCTGTGTTGTTTGCTCTTAATCTTGTTTATAAGGTATTCTGAATTGTTGGATCCATGTCTAGTTTTCACAATATATTTGTCTAATTTGGGTGATTTCTGGTTTGAGGAGATAATATCTGAATGTATATAGCACTGTAATATGTGAATATATTCATCTTGCATGTGTTTATGGATCTATTGTAATGAATAGATATGATGGTCCCGAAACGAGTTACTGGTGTATGGGGGGGGGGGGAATACACCAGTAAGGATTTTAAAAACTTAACCCTTAAAAATACTTTAACTGAGTAAAACTGACTCAGTTGGAATCTCACAGCTGAGTAAACAACCTCAGCTGGAAGAGTGGTGCTGCGCGGAATGTGGTGGAAATTAAACTCATAAAACAACTCACGCTTTTATGCACGGTTGGTCAATAACCAAAACAGTTGAATATGTGCGGATGCAGTTTGTATGCTGGTTAGTCAGACAGATGAGAATGCTAGAAATAACTGAGTAAAGAAAAACACGAGCACACAGAGATTTAACGTGGTTCGGAGATAACCCTCCTACGTCCACGGGGAGTTGTAAGTCCACACAACTCTGTCCAAGTTCTTCAGGACAAACCACACAGCTTACCTGGGCTGTGCAACCGTTGCAATAAGTTTACGGGTACTTATCAACCTTTACTGTTAAGTTTACGGGTACTTAACAACCTATGTCAAGTTTGCGGGTACTTGACAACCTAACTACTTAATTACAGGAAGAGTAGGGTCCTAAAACCTTTTCAGGTATAAAAGATAAGGTTCCAACTAACAGCTCGAACAAGAAGTGAGCTGTGATCTAACACTCTACGAACTCTCACAAAGTGATGTTCTCAAGGTTCGATCTAAAGACACTCAGACACAATCTAATGCTCTAGAACTCTCAACAAGTGATGTTCTTAGAGACTAAATCTAATTCAGCTCGAGTAAGGAATATAGTTCTTTCTTTCGCTCTGTCTCGTCTCGTGTGTCTTCTCTTGTGTGTCTTCCGCTCTTGTCTCCAATGAATGGAAGCCTCTATTTATAGGCGGAGAGAATCAACTAGCCGTTGGAGGAGCTGTTGATCTCTGTTCTTTGATAGCGATGGCTTGTCTCTCATCTCTGCAGACTTTCCCGATATGGCATTTGTGCTCTTCTGCTTTCCATCTGAGACAGCCTTGTGTTGGGCCAAATGGGGTAGTGACTGAACGGTCAAACCCTCATGCGACTTCCTTTTGAAATTCAACTCTTAACCTTTCTAACAGTCAATCTCGGTTCGTCGGTTGAAAGTCTTGATCTTCATCTGAGTGGTCTTCAGCTGATGTTCTGAACTGTTGGACTCTCAGCTGACTTTGAACTTCAAGCAGTTGATCTTCTTGTTCGAGTTCTACAACTGAGGTTCTGAACTGAACACTCAGTTGTCTTTCTTGTATTTACTCAGTTGGGTTTGAACCCTCAGATGACTTTCCTTTTCATCTGATGTTCTCTTCCTTTCAACTGTTTCTCATCTGATGAACGCTCAGTTGGTTTCCTTCACAACTGATGTTCTGAAGACTTCCCCTTGTTTCCATCTGATCATATGAACTCTCAGTTGTCCTTCTTCACAACTGCTGTTCTGTTTGAGTGACGCCTTGTTGCCTTCTTCAGCTAGAGACCTGTAAAGATAAAATCTTAACTTTGCTCAAACAGCGAGCCTAAATTAACATTAGGTTCTGGCAACATCTACTCGGTTGGGGTCAGTCGGTTTTGGAATTCATCAAAACTTATACTAATAAATTTCCCAACAATTTCCCCCTTTTTGATGATGCCAAAACCACTTACAACTTGAAACCACTACTGATCTAAACCTCACTAACTTATCTAAAATCTCAGTTGAAATTCTAGACAGTCTATAAGATAAAACATCAAAGGGTTAGCACAGTTATAACATGGTATTTAAAAGACTTTGTGATTCAGAGCTTGGACAATGAGGGATTGTTCATCAAGGTGAATCTTATAACTGAATAGTTTTCATTACAACTGATTGTTACAAAAGATAGGCTCAAAAACCGAAAATTACAACAGTTGCTAGAAAACTAACTGAGCTAGTATTGTAGCCCATACTTGCCAAAAATCCTTACAAAAATTTCCCTCTTAGCAGGTGACTCCTTGGAGATGTCCACTCCATGCTCCTTGCAGACCTGCCTCGCCTCAGATGCAATCTTCGTGCGGTTCGGGTTGCTGGAATCCGAGAAAAGAGGTGGCCGATAAGTAACCCTCTTGGGAACTGGAACAGTGTTCAAGTCCAGGTTGGCGTCAATCATGGCCCTCCTAAATTGACTGAACATGCCCGGGTCACCTGAGTGCAACTCAGTCAGCGCCTCCTTGAACGCTCTCCTTGGGTCGTCAGTTGCGTAAACCTTCCTGTAATAGAAGTCGTTCACGAACTCCTGCTTGAACAGCTCCCACTCCTCATTCCACTTGGTCGGTATCCACTTGTCGGTATGCCTGAACCGACTCTCAACCTTGGACTTTAGAGGCAACCTTTGTTGCTTCAACCGAGCTTCCGCCTTTGATTGGATTCTGTTGATGCTGCGTCGGCTGCGGGAGGCAACGTTGCGGTCCAGGTTCTGAGAAACCTTCTTCAGCTCAACCTCGAACTGGTTCACCCTCCTCGCCTGGCTGGCGGCAAACTTTCTGATCCAGCTCGGGTTCATGTAGTCCTTCTCCTCTACATCTATAGCCTTGGCCGCTGCAATGCACTCTTCAGTTGTTATCCCGTCGAGTTCAGAATCCAGCTCGGCTGCGATCTCGGCTATGGAGCTGTAGGAAACTCCAATCTTCTTTGCCTGCTCCAATTCCTTAGTCATTTCGGCTCCACCAACTTCGGTTGTCTTGGCAGCAGCAGACTTCCTCCTCCTCAGCTGAGATTTGGATGGTTGAGCAGTTGGCACTCCTTCTTCTTGGGTCTCTTCTTCTTCATGTGCTTCACCCTCCGTCTCCTTCTCTTCCCCCTTTTTGGCATCAGCAACAAGGCTTGCTACTGAACCGTCCAGAGAGTTGAGTTTGGCCTCGGTGGATTGAACACGGTTGAAGAGTTCATCGACCGCACACTCCAGCTCGATCTTCTTTGCCAGTTCGGAGTCCTGGCGCTCTTGTTCTGCCTTCTTCAAGACAGAGAGGTTGTCGTTGACCTCTGTCTGAAAGGCAACGAACTCAGCCCAATGCGACTCGAACCGGGACTCCCATTCAGCATCCTGCGTCTGTTGGGACTTGGCCAGATTTGAGTCAGCCAAGGACTTGAAGACATTCACTTCTGACTTCAAGCCCAACAGAGTGGATTTCAGCTCCGACATGTCCTGACTGGTGCAGGAGGAGAGATCATTCAGCTTCATCTTCAGCTCGGCATTCTCCTTCACCAGTTGTTGGTACTTCACTTCTTGAGCTGCCAACTCCCTCAGCTGGTCATCTTGTTGGTGCTGGAGGTTGGCGAGCAGCTCGGTCCTCAACTGGTTGACCCTCTCAGCCACTAGCTCGCAGATTTGTTCTATTGAAGGAGCGAGCTGAGCAGCTGGAAAGGCTTGAGCAGACTGAGCTAGAGGCACAGCTGTGACCATGGCTTGACGGTTTGCCAGGTACAGCTTTAGGTTTTCCTCTTCTTCCTTTGCGGCGGCAGCTGCTGCATCGACATCTTCAAGGAAGTCAGCTGAGTTCACCAACATGCTGTCAAGGAAATCGACACACTCCTTTCCAGCTGCCTCCCTTGTGTCCTTCCCTTCAGCCAGACTCTGGTCCATCCGTCTAGTGAGCAGCGCGATCCGGTTGTTGTACGCCACCTCCAAGTTGGAATAGTTGAAGTAGGCTCGGATGCGGGACTCATCAGATTTCAGTCTGTCCCAGCTCAGTACCCTGATCGTGTCCTCCTTGACATACCACTGGCTAAAGATCAGGTGGAACTGGTACAGTAGCTCGGTTTCCAGTATGGCGAAGATGGGCATGTCGTGAGCCGCAGGGAACAGACCCAACAGCTTTTGAAAGCAGTAGGCCACCCTGCCTTCGTGCTCGTCAGCAACAGCCTGCAGGTCCTCCGCTTCGTTGATCGGGGAGGGGGTGAGATTGTATGGTTCGGGTTCTAGAGGTTCATCGATGTTGGCCAAAGATTCGGTCACAACATCGGCATCGAGCTGAGAGCTCGGAATTTGGGATTCAGTTGGGGAAGAGGGTGGAATGGTTTCCTCAACATCGGCCGAAGGAGCGGTCACGATGTTGGCATCGAGCTGAGAGCTCGAAATTTCTGGCTCGATTTGGGTAGAGAGAGCAAGAGGCTCTGGGGGCAGTACAACATTCACTCCAGCTGTGGGGGAGGTGGTAACATCTTCGAGGTCCTCAGATGAGGAGGATGCAACC
This sequence comes from Schizonepeta tenuifolia, assembly GCA_029490685.1. Classification (NCBI taxonomy): domain Eukaryota; kingdom Viridiplantae; phylum Streptophyta; class Magnoliopsida; order Lamiales; family Lamiaceae; genus Schizonepeta; species Schizonepeta tenuifolia. Next base: position 89,131,972 of record CM055959.1, read on the forward strand.
GACGTCTCCATGCCCTCAGCCTCATCAGCTCCGGGGGCTCGAGGGACAATCTCGAGCGATGCGGCCTCAGCTGAGCGGCTGGATTCGGAGTGTTCCTCAGCAGGTGTGGACTCGACCTGCGCTCCCTCCTTATCTGGAGCTTGTTCCTCAGCTGGCTCCTCAGCTGGAACCTCAACTGGCTCATCAGCTGACTCATCAGCTGGAACATCAGTTGGCTCATCAGCTGGCACCTCAGCTGCCTTCTTGATTGCCTTCTTGAACCTTACCCTTAACTTTTTCTGGGCAGGTTCGTCAGTTGACTCCTTCTCAGCGTCAGCTCGGCGACGTGAGGCTTTTGGATTTTGTGGGGCGAGCAACAGCTTGTTCCCCCTCAGCTGCTGACTCAGCTGGCTTTCCCGACTCCCTTTTGTCCTTAGGAGTGTAGACACTCCTCAGCACCTCCTGTGTTTTCTTGGCCGTCGGGAACAGCAACAGCTTCTTCAGTGGCGTCTCCTCGCAGTCAGCCCAGACCATGTTGCGGTCCTTTGTTGCGAGGAGGATGAGGGCAGAGATTTTGCAGCCGAAATTGAGCGTGCCCTTCACACTCAGCAGCTTCTCTCCAGACTCGGTTGTAGTCTCAGAGATCTTCGACTTTTCCACCATCAACTGGTTCAGAAAATATTGGAACCAGTTGATCTGGTGTTGGTGCTCCAAGGCCACCAGCTGCTTCAGCTTGGGTCGGCTGATGTCGCCGAACGCGCCACTGTATCCGAACACGACCTTCGACACGGCGTCGAACAACAGGCGGTGTTCCGGCTTCAGCTTAGTCCTTTGCATGTTGCTCCTCAACCGCTCTGGCTCGATCAGAGCACCCTGAAGAAATTCATCAGCTTGTTCGTCGGTAATATTCTCCAGGAACTCGGTGGCGGTGTGGTTGATTGGTATGATGTACCGGAGAACATCGGACACGTCGATGGAGAAGGAGACATGGCGTATCGTCCTTGCCGGAACATCTCTTTGTCGGCAGGACACCTTCGTAGAAACTCCCTCTGAACCGTCAAGGGGGCGAACAAGATTGACGTAGAATTCTCCGACTTGACGCCTGAGCAAGTGAGAGGGGCAGAGCTTGGCCCATTCCAGAAGTCCGTTCTCACGGAGAGTGTTGGCGAGAGGGGCTAGGACCGGCGACTCTAGATCCTCGTCGGAGAGGATCTGCTCGAAGTGAATCTTCGAAACTAACATATCGAATGACTCTTCATACGTGGTAGGCATGAGGGAAGGTCCGGATGATGCCATTCTCTTGCTTTTGGGTGCCATTAAATCACTGCAAAGGTAATATATATATAGGAGAGGAAAAGAATCTATTTGCAGAAACGGGTTAGGCAGAAAAACTGGAAGACGATGAATAGTTATAATTGATAAGCACGAATGAGGAAAGTAGGAGATATCTTCCTGATTTTTTGCCTTATATAGGTCTTTGACTCGGATGAGATCAACGGCTGGGGTTAAATGGCACGAATCCATCAACGGCTGGGATTACGCAACTGTTGACTATCTTTGACTCGACGCTTTGATCCGAGTTCCAACCAGCGCGTGAGAAAGTGTACCGTTTCATGTCAGCCCAGTCGCACTATAAAGTAGGCTATGGATGCTCAGCCGTACTTTACATTTAATGCGACATGATGGCTATTTTAATGTAACTGACTAGCTCAGGAATGTTTGAATTTATTTCAAACATTCTCATTTAAGAACATAACACCTTCAGTCATAAATGATACCTGCCAGCTGATGTCTGAATCAGCTGTGTTCATTAGTCGAGTTCCTCAGTTGCGCATACCATCAGCTGACTCGAGTTCGTCCGTTCAGCTGACGTCTGATCCATTATTGCAGCATACCATCAGCTGACTCGAGTTCGTCTGTTCAGCTGACGTTTGACGTCTTCAGTTGGCAATCAGTATCTGAGATTCCCCCTTCAGCTGAGCTTCCCCCTCAGATGGATATCTGACTCTTCAGCTCGGATGGATTCTCATCTGCTCGGATGACTCTTCATTAGCTCGGATGACTCTTCTGCTCGGATGAGTCTTTAGCTCGGATGAGTCTTCAGCTCGGATGACTCTTCAGCTCGGATGAGTCTTCAGCTCGGATCCAAGAGTCCTAGAAGATCGCACAGCATCTTAAACCGGGCTTCAGGAAGAGGTTTGGTGAAGATGTCAGCTCTCTGAATCTCAGTTGGGATCTTCTTCATAAAAACGTCTTTCTTCTCAACTGTGATCTAGAAACTCAGTTCCATGATCTGATCGGATGGAAATACTTTTTATCTCTTGTTGGTTCGATATCCGATCCATCAACTTGGGTAGCTCATCTCGGGTTTCACTTTTGTGGCGCATGAAGATGGTCCACGTGTACCTCGAGTAAACATCAGTTACAACCAGATGGTTGAGCCTTTTGTGCCACAGCCAGCTCACATCCGAACTGCTCTTTGATAACAGGCAAGTGTCAGGGAGGCTGCTGTTCCAGTCAGCGTAGTATACATTCCCTGTTGGAGATCAATTTCCCAACAATATCACCTGCTTTGATCCGACATCTTTAACTCTGCAACCCTGTGCATCAAACTTGACAGAGAAACCATTATCACAGAATTGGCTGATGGAGAGCAGGTTATGCTTCAATCCATCAACATAAGAGACATTAGAAATTGAAACATGATTGGTTTCAAGGGTACCGTAACCTCTGGTATAACCTTTTGAGTTATCACCAAAAGTAACTGATGGACCTTCTTTCTCCACGAAACTTCCAAGCAAATCCTTCAGATTTGTCATGTGTTTCGAGCATCCACTATCCATCACCCACATTGTTGCAGACGCCTTCTTTTTCCTCAGCTGTTTCTCCTGTACCTGCAAAGAGAAACTCGCTTAGGTCCCCAATTTCAGTTGGGTCCTGGAGGGTTAGAACCAGTTCCCGCTGGAACTGTGCGTCGCTTTTCCCGGTAAACTCGAATGGATTTATCATTCCAAATTACTTTTCCTTCATCATCAACTATAACAACACCTCGGTTATCCTTAGGCTTTTTGTTAGTAGTGATGTTCTGTTTCTTGGGAGGAGTTGGATTTCTCCCATGTTGAACTTTTGGAGGTGAGGCTTTCCCCCTGTTTTAATGGCGATTCTTATCCTGTTGAGTTTGTCTGTGAGGTCGGACGCCATGTTGGAATCTTCGTAGCTGATACTGATTCCATCTTTCTGACTGACGACGACAACTGGTCATGCTCGGATGTTGATTCAACTTGTGGCATGAATATCTCCAGCTGTTCGAACTGTTCCTCATTGGTTGACTCGGTTGGAACCTCTAGTTGAACTGATGATGGAACTGCTGTTGATTCAGATGGTTGAGTCCTTGTTGGCTCTGCGGTCGGTTCCATTCTTTCTGTGGTCGGTTCTGTGGACGGTTCAGAGGTCGGTTCTGATTTTTGTTTCGGTTGTATCTCCGACGCCTCTGGTTCCTCTTCTGTGACTTGGAACATTCCCCCTCGATTGATGTCCCAACCGATGGAACGTTCTGTTCATCCATTGCTTCTTTTCCCTTCTCAGTTAGAGTTCCCTTGGTCGGTTGAGCTTGCTGAGAAATGGAAGTTGCATTACTTTGGGGAGATTCAGATTCAACTGTGTTAGGTTCAACAACCTTGACCTCAACAGCTTTGATGAAGGTTGCTGGAGGAATTCCACTATCTTTAACCACATCGTAACCGAGTCCTAACAAGTCATCCGTCTGTCGGTTGTAACTGATTAAATTCTCTATGATCTTGGATGACTGATATAGCTTGATCAGGTCGTCCTTCTCAGTTTGCAATTCTTTGAGAAGAACAACTATATACTCGGACTGTTCATCTGACTTTTTCACCAGCTGGCCGATCTGCGCCTCTTGCTTGTTCAACTGATCTTCCTGTTTCTTGATCTGTTTCTGTAACTCCTCATCAGTTGAAGCCTTAGGTTGGCTGGCAGCATTCAGCTGATTATTGAGATTGTCAATCTCTTCCTTTTGGCTCTTGATCAGATCGTCCTTGTCGGTTAAGGATTCCTCAAGCCTGGCGAAATGTACTTGAAGACTCTTAAACTCAACCGACTGCTGTTGCACTTCCTCATTGAGTGCTATGAAGTCATCCCATGAGAGTTCCAACTCTTCATCTAGGGTTTCCTGCACGTTAGAAATAATTGAAGAATTCAAAATAGCAGGATTAGATTGTACCTCATCGTCTTTGACGTCCATCTGCACACAATAACGAAAGAAGGGTGCAAGTAGATATGCACTAGCGTGATAAAGAGATCTGTTCAGTTGACCACTGAATAAAATTCCTCGAATTCACACCTTGTGAAACAGAGTCAGCAGTCTTTTGAACCACTGCTCTGATACCACTTGATGGTCCCGAAACGAGTTACTGGTGTATGGGGAGGGGGGGAATACACCAGTAAGGATTTTAAAAACTTAACCCTTAAAAATACTTTAACTGAGTAAAACTGACTCAGTTGGAATCTCACAGCTGAGTAAACAACCTCAGCTGGAAGAGTGGTGCTGTGCAGAATGTGGTGGAAATTAAACTCGTAAAATAACTCACGCTTTTATGCACGGTTGGTCAATAACCAAAACAGTTGAATATGTGCGGATGTAGTTTGTATGCTGGTTAGTCAGACAGATGAGACTAGAAATAATTGAGTAAAGAAAAACACGAGCACACAGAGATTTAACGTGGTTCGGAGATAACCCTCCTACGTCCACGGGGAGTTGTGAGTCCACACAACTCTGTCCAAGTTCTTCTGGACAAACCACACAGCTTACCCGGGCTGTGCAACTGTTGCAATAAGTTTACGGGTACTTATCAACCTTTACAGTTAAGTTTACGAGTACTTAACAACCTATGTCAAGTTTGCGGGTACTTGACAACCTAACTACTCAATTACAGGAAGAGTAGGGTCCTAAAACCTTTTCGGGTATAAAAGATAAGGTTCCAACTAACAGCTCGAACAAGAAGTGAGCTGGGATCTAACACTCTACGAACTCTCACAAAGTGATGTTCTCAAGGTTCGATCTAAAGACACTCAGACACAATCTAATGCTCTAGAACTCTCAACAAGTGATGTTCTTAGAGACTAAATCTAATTCAGCTCGAGTAAGGAATATAGTTCTTTCTTTCGCTCTGTCTCGTCTCGTGTGTCTTCTCTTGTGTGTCTTCCGCTCTTGTCTCCAATGAATGGAAGCCTCTATTTATAGGCGGAGAGAATCAACTAGCCGTTGGAGGAGCTGTTGATCTCTGTTCTTTGATAGCGATGGCTTGTCTCTCATCTCTGTAGACTTTCCCGATATGGCATCTGTGCTCTTCTGCTTTCCATCTGAGACAGCCTTGTGTTGGGCCAAATGGGGTAGTGACTGAACGGTCAAACCCTCATGTGACTTCCTTTTGAAATTCAAATCTTAACCTTTCTGACAGTCAATCTCGGTTCGTCGGTTGAAAGTCTTGATCTTCATCTGAGTGGTCTTCAGCTGATGTTGTGAACTGTTGGACTCTCAGCTGACTTTGAACTTCAAGCAGTTGATCTTCTTGTTCGAGTTCTACAACTGAGGTTCTGAAATTGAACACTCAGTTGTCTTCCTTGTATTTACTCAGTTGGGTTTGAACCCTCAGATGACTTTCCTTTTCATCTGATGTTCTCTTCCTTTCAACTGTTTCTCATCTGATGAACGCTCAGTTGGTTTCCTTCACAACTAATGTTCTGAAGACTTCCCCTTGTTTCCATCTGATCATATGAACTCTCAGTTGTCCTTCTTCACAACTGTTGTTCTGTTTGAGTGACGCCTTGTTGCCTTCTTCAGCTGGAGACCTGTAAAGATAAAATCTTAACTTTGGTCAAACAGCGAGCCTAAATTAACATTAGGTTCTGGCAACATCTACTCGGTTGGGGTCAGTCGGTTTTGGAATTCATCAAAACTTATACTAATAAATTTCCCAACAAGATATTTATTATGTGATTTAGCTTTTATGTGTTAAGAAAATAAGATGGGAAATGACAATCTAACTATCTAGATTATTTGATGCTGTGATTGCAAATTTTTTTTTTCACCCAATAACCATAGCATTATGATTTCATTGAATTCTCTCCTAAAACCAGAAACTTGTTAATAATATGCATATAAATGATCCATCCAAGGAGCTCTAATTCAGAGGAAGTTACATCACCAATCTTGAGTGCGGACAACAAACTCCATCGAAGGCTCTTTGATGAGGGTTCAGTAGTTGTTGATCCTCACTCCCTCTTTCATTCTGGTGAACGTCAAAACTATCCATTAAGGAATGTCTTCCCACTACCGCCAATGGGGTCGGATGATCTTGGCAACTCGAGGCGTCATCGGATCCATTTGGGTGGAGCACAAATCCTTTCAACTAATGTTATCTTGGGTATTCTTGTATCGTGTGATAATATGTCTGTTTCGTTACCTATGTAGTCGTGTGTTCTATTACCTATGTAGTCTTGTACGTGTGCGTCATCGTTACCTATGTAGTCTTGTATCGTGTTTTCTTAATTTCTGTTTCGTGTGGTCATTTGTGTTATTGAGTGATGTTGCTACATTGGAAGATATCGTCAAATGAGAGTTCACTCATTTCACATATATTCGTATTATAAATGGTTGAAATTAATATTTTCAGTAACAAATTTTGAGCAATAAAGATTTGCTGATTTACTTAATGAATCGGCAAAAAGAAGAAATTTATCTAACTCAAGCACACCTCAATACAAATATGTGAATATAATTGAATAATTATATATGATGGCAATGTGTGTAATTTATTTGGTAGGGTAGGGGTAAAATGGGAATAACATAACTTAATATTCATTTAACATCTTCTACCAAACAACAAACTTTCATAAAAAAGTTATTATATTTTCTACCAAACACACAGATTCAATAATCTATCATACAATTGCCATATTATTTATCCAGGTATTATTTATCCCAATATTATTACTACACCCCACCAAACATGGCCTAATGGGATAACTATACCATCAATAAAGTCAAGAAAATAAAAACAAGGAAGAACTGAAATTACAACTAACGAAGGCTAAGAGCCTTGTGAGGTTTGAAATCGGGTAAGCAAGCACCCCATGCGGGTGTGCTCAGCTGTCCATCGCACGCGATTGAAGATGCGGGTCTTGGAGTGGGATTGCCAGGCTTTCCAGGCAGTAAAAAGGTGTTGTCAGTGTTCGGCTCTCCATTGTGGTACGTGCCTTGCATCATCCAGAACGAGTTCATCGGCAGTCCTCGGCCATGGCTCGCACCTGGTGCCATCCTGGTCAAGAAAACTGGATAGCTTCACACCATAGTTCGTGCCATTGTCGAGTTTTGCCCAAGGAGGCAGGCTTCAGAAAAACATGTCGTCCCACAACCTTTTCAATATTTGATGATGCCCTCAAGAATTTTTGTTCTAAGATTATTATAGGGAGCGAGGTGCTATGAAGGGTCATGGCACCACCTGTCGAGCCAAGACTCGGCAGAACATGGTTGGCTACGAAGGATGACCAAACTGATGTGTGACGGTGATGCCACCGTCTCTGGGGGTGGTGCCAGCTGTGGCGACCCGCGACCCGGGCCTATGCGGATCCGTCCGAGACGCCACGCGGGGTGGGGTGAAAACATAGAAATCATAATCATAGGTAACAATAAAATGTTATTTATTGAAAACATCTAAAGATAAGTGTTTGGAATAATAAAGGCAAGATGGGTAATTGTTCAACATCGATGCCCTAGCATAACATAACTAGGGTCGATGCATGAGGACATCGGCCCCGCACTGCGAAAGCGGTTCAAAAGATAACCAACTTAAAGAAGATGGTTAGAACATAGAGGTAACTTGAGTTTGATTGACATAAGCCTTATTGAAAACAAAGGTGATGGTCATAAAGACCGACACAACAAGTACTTGAATGGAATGAACAGACAACATCGACATCCCCCTCCTTCGCCTCCATGTTGATCAACATGCATTAGGGAAAAGAATGCAGGGGGTTGAGTACAAAAGCACTCAATGGATTCCATGCCCCATTCTGAAAATGATTTTGAAAAGATATAGCATGCTTCTTTCTTATGGAAGGGGTTACTTTAGTGAAAACAGTTGTCCTTCTCATAAGTTAAAATAGTTAAAAGGATAACCGGTTTGAACCATAAAACAACTCACATTCTTGGATTACCGCCCGGTCCAATTAGAGGGGAACCACTCCCTCCAATCGAATCGTCATAACTTCCTATGTACACTACCTTGGCTTGTACAGAGCACAAGGCCGATCGTATTATAAAGACATTCAACATTGGTAATCCACAAGCAATTGAGCATAAAAGATTTAGCATGCATCTCACATTGGAAAGCGTTGGGTTTAATAACCCTAAAGTTACCTCAGTGGGAGTTTGTAATCCCACAGTTTGAAAATAGAAACCCACCTTGATTCAGACTCACTTGACTAGTCCTCGAAATTAAGGGTTGCTTTGTCCTACAAGAGTTGTCTTAAATACTTAGGTTCACAAACATGTATGTGTCTAAAGTTTTAGCATTCTAGGTCAAGCTTATTCCCGAATTATAACATGTATATCATGCATGTTATGTCATGTGAATCACATAGATGTCTTATGCATACTATATGCTTTACATCGTATCATACTATATGCATGCGCTCTTAAGTAATTACATATCTCATGTCATAAGATCATACTTTAAAACATGTAATTCATCCATACTTGACTATTCAATATATAACAATTATTCAATTCACTTAGATCATTTTAATTGATTAATTAAGAATCAATTTATTACTTGAGGACATATAATTAATTAATTAATAATTAATTATTAAAGGCATATAATTAATTATTAAAAAATTAATTAATTAATAAAGACATATAATTAATTAATAAAGAATTAATTAATTAATAAAGGCATATAATTAATTAATAAATAAATAATTATTAAAGGTATATAATTAATTAATTATGAAAGTATATTATTTAATTAAATAATTTTCAATTAATAAATAAATAATAGACAATTAATCATGCATAAATAATAATAACATTAATCATATAATATATAACTTTACATTTAATTGCATATAGATATGAACTAAGGTACACATTACACATAAACAAGTCATGTTGGACTATCATATTTTCATTAATCATATAAGACTAATACATTTCATATTTCTTTTTATTAACTTATGATAGTCCAACCCAACAACATAATAGTCATTATAACAACATAGGTCCAATTTTATTTTACTAGGCTCATTCGATTTTATAGGATATTGCCCATCTTTAAAACAAATTCGGGCCCAACCGAAATTAATTCAAAAGCCCACAACATTTTAATTCAAGCCCGAGTACATACAAATCTGAAAATTTGGCCCACTGCCCCAAGTCCATTTATATTTATTTTTGGCCCAAAACAACTTAGCCCAATTTTAATAAATAATCACTTAGCACACAAAATAAATTCTTCTAGTTATCAAATAATTCATAAATCATCATTTTAACTTATAAGAATGTTATAACATGTCTTAATATGCAATTTAGAAATATTTTTACCCAAAAACCGAAATTAACATAAAATATCACACTAATAATTTTCTGCAGATTTTTCTTCAAGACGATCATCACCATAAATTCCGATTAAAATAGTAAACGAGCTCAAAATGACTTGAAATTTTTATAGGATGCTCTTAACACATAAGAGACTTTCCAGAAGTCACTAGAATTCAAAAATATAATGTTTTACTTGCCCAAACGGGGCCTTGTTTGTAGATCAGTGAATCTGCCAAAAGTTGAAGTTTTACTGCACAACAGTTTACTTGAAAATTCAGTATAAAATCGTTCATTTGGCCACAAGGGATGAGAAATATCAACTTCAAATCCTTAAGATGTCTAGTTTCATTTTCCAAAAGGCTAAGCCTTCAAAAGTTATGAATCAAAGGAGAAAAATACTTATACATTTTACTGCGTAGATTAACATTTTCAAACAAGAGCAGTAGCATATTAAATCCACCAAAATTACACGGTTCAATGAAAAATTTGAAAAATTCACACAACTTTCCTAACATGGTTATCTACAACATATAAAAATTTGAGAGTCAAATTCAAATCCTAACATGTTCAACCGAGCAGATCAGATCAGGGCAGAATGCTCCATTTCACATAAACACCATAAGCTCATACCACTTTGCATAACTTTCCAACCAAACGACCTAAACATACACTAAAACCCTTAAACATACTAACATATTGTTCATATCACTCAAGAAAGCAAGAAAAACGAGATTCTTAAGTCATACTCCTATCCACCTTGAACATGCATCCCTAGAATCAATCGAAGGATTTGAGAACACACCTAATCATCAACATTGTCATGGTCTCATTCACATTAGGAGGGTGTCAAGGGCTGCCTCTTCACTTATTCAACAAGGAATCAAACTTAAACAATGATAACCCTAACTATAATCATAGAATCGGGAAGGGGAAGAAGAATATAAACAATTAGTGAAAAGGGAAGAACATATACCTAGCCTTCCTCTCCTTCCTCTCTTCCTCTCTCTCCTTCTCCCTCCTTCCTCACGACTGCTCCTCCCTCTCGCTCTTTCAACCCATTTCTCTGGCTTTCCTAGATGATGGTAGTGGTGGTTCCGATGGTGATGGATGATGGTAGATGGTGGTAGAAGAAAATAGAAAATAAGGTTTGATGGAGAAGATGAGTTGGAGAAAATGGTGAGAGTGGTGTGTTTCATCTGCAAATTCTTAACGTGAATGAAGGGGAGGGAGAATCTGTAGGCAACTAGAAATATTATTACCTCTATTTCATTCTGATTGAGGATTACGGGTGGTGATTTTGGGGAAGGAAAAAATATAATGATTGTGTTTAGATTTCATCTGTTGCAAATCTTTTCTCCCTCTTTCTCTCTTCTCCTTTTAATCCCTTTTCTTTTTCTTTTTATCTATTACTAGATACTAATGATTCTATTAATTAAGGAAATAAAAAAAAAGAATTTCTAACACATACATATACACAAGCACACACCTACGGCACACGCATACAACTCACACGCACACACATTCACTTATATATATAATGTTTATATTATTATATTATATAATTTCCTTTTATAAGTTTTTTCAATTTTCATTCCGTAATACAATACTTATTAGTCGGATCAAAGTTTCGATCGAACATACGAATATGATTAATTATTTTGATCCTAACGAGACCAATATCGATATTATTTCACAAAATAATTCTTCTTCAAATTAACTAGGCAAATTATTCATATAAATATATATAGTTCATCTTTTGATTAATTATTTCTAATTAATCACCATATTACATATACAACAATCATATAAAAGATTCACTCAATCACATAATATGAATGCTCGTTTATATACAATGCATGAATCATCTAAACTTTATATAAATTGTAGAAGTTAAAATTGATGGGAAATAAGTGACCGTTCTATTATTAAATATATTCTACTGATTTTATATACTACGAAATTTTTAAGCTCGAATTTTTGGGGTTCTACACCAGCACCGTTCCGGCGAACTTCCGGCGTCGCTTAAACTCCGAAAATGGGAAAATTTTCAATGTGAGATGGCTCGTGTAGGACAAGGGCGTGAGGTCCGAAAATGAATGGAATTGATGGCGCGCAATGGCCATGGCGCACGCCCAAATTTGGGCGGGCGGAGCAGTTAGTTTCGGCGGTGCTGAGACCGTGGCACGCGCTCTGTGTCAAGCGGGTGATGCTACTCAATGTTGGAGCCGGAAATTCGGTCGGCACACGCTCCAGAATGGGCAGACGAATATGTTGACAAGGGCAAGGGCGGTGCGCGATGGCCGTTGCGCACGCCTATGATTGGGCAGGCGAAGCTTGTTGCTTTGAAAAGACGGTGTTGGTGACCGTGGTACGCACTCTCTGTCGAGTGGGCGGAGCTCTTGGTTTTAAGTGATGGCTTTAAATTGGCGGCGCACAATGGTCTTGGCATGGGCGGGCGGATCAGTTTTCTTGAATAAAAAATTGTGAGAAGTGGTGCTCAATAGCCATGGCACACGCCCGGCTTGGGCGGGTGGAGTTGTTCGCTTTAGTGATATATGAATATCGGCGGCACACAATGGTCGTGGCGCACGTCCATGATTGGGCGGGCAGAGCTGTTGGCTTGAAAAACGACGGTGCTAATGACTGTAGCACACAACCTTTGTCTGGCAGGCGGTGCTTCTAGAAATTGATGAGCTCTGGACAAAACAGAGAGTGTAGGATCATGTAAACATGTACCTTAATTTTAGAGGTAGAGGATTTTTTAGGCCACTAACTTATAGCGTTTTGCAATTTTAGGACAAAAATTTTCAAGCTTATGAAAGTAGGACAATACTATTTAATTATTGCTTTGCAGGACAAATTTAAGCCCGTTTGGGCTGAATTACATGTCAGCACCCAGGTGGAGCCCGAAAAATGATGTGGCAGCTATATAAAGTAAAATATGAAATAAAAAATCATACGCAAAAAAGAAATAAAATAAAAAATCCATATCATGTCCTTCATTTCTCTCTCTCCCTCTCTCTCCCTCGCTCGTCTCGTCTGCAAACATACATATCTCCGATGTGGAATTTGATAGTGAAACATCCATTGGTTTTCCCTCTTCATAAATCATTGCCACTTCATATCCATCCTACAGAAGTATTAATTAACCCAAAAATTGGATGCTGATCAATGAAATTCAACACGCTCCCACCGCCCATGTTGAATCAATGAACCGGTAAGCTCAATGTTTATCATGACACAGAAAGAGACAGAAACTTAAATCCATAACCATGACCCGAAACCAATCCTCATCAATCTCTCTCTTTCTACAATTTTTCAATCTCAGACCCAATTTGAGATATCGAACTTACATTTCAAAATCAAATTTCTCAAAATGTCGATTCATTTCTCAAGCGGAAAAAAGTCTTATTTGAGGGCCGACATTATAAAAATTGAATGGGGATACAAGAAATGGGTGATAATATGGAGAAGCAATGCAAAAATAGGAGAATTAATTAAATGAAGAGTTGGACAGAATTATACGATTGTGGTCATCGAGATATGCCTCTTGAAAACCAACAAGAGTATATGATCACAATTCCAGTTTTAGTTCCAAGAAAGCGTTGGAAGTGGTTGAGGTGGCGAAGCTGCTGATAGATATATAATAGGATGGAGTTGCACTTGAGCGGGCTTTAGCCATGGGAGGCGGCGACGTCAACATTGTGTTTGCAAACGGAGATGAAAGAACGAGAGCAAGGATGTTTCGGGCTATATCTCGAACGTCATGCACAAGTCACGTGAGATTTGGCCCGAATGGGCCGAAATTTGTCCCACCAATGCAACAATTTAATGATATTAACCTATGTTTGCAAGCCCGATAAAATTTGTCCTAAAATTGCAACACGCCAAAAGTTGATGGCCTAAAAAAACATGCAGCTCTTAATTTTATGGACAAGTTCCTCCGTGGATGGCCGACGGAGCTCGAAAATGGTTTCATTCCTTCCTTTCCATAAGAAGCAGATAGTGCAGCAGAGGGCAATCCACATTGCCTTTTTCTGCACTACTGGCACCTGTCGGACTTTTTTCTGTGGGATACATGTAGCCAGTCGTGAATGCAACGCCAAACATTTTCTGAGTAGCCACAAATGAAAAAGAGGTGTTTGGAGTTTTCTGGGCTTGTGCAAAAAGTGCAAGTTTGATCCTCTTCGATTCCGAGGCTTTTCAGCTACGACTGTCAAAATGATGCCCAACCCAGCCCTAGGCAGGCCACGAGGCAGGTCAGGCCAAAACAGCCCGGAGCTGAAAAAAATCGAAATCAGAAAATGAAAGTTACAATTACACAACAAATCACATTATATCTCAAGATTTTTAAAAATTCTGGTGAATCGAGGTTAATTTAGATTTAATCAATAAGTTGATCTTGCTGAACATCAATTTCAAGCAATCTTATGAGCCTTGAGAAAAAATTACGAGCTCCCAACATAGACTAAACTAATCACCTAAGTTTCAACTAAATTTTCAAAGAGAGAGAGAGAGAGAGAGAGCGCATGGACGGAGGGATTGGGATGGTGGCAGCAGTGGGGATGGTGGTTGTGGGTTTGGGTAGGTTAACTAATTTTAATTTATGAAATTGGATCAATTGTAATTAAAATACAAAGAAATTGGACCAGAACTTAAAATACTAGTAATTGATATAGAAATATAAAATAATGTCCAATATAATCATACGGGCCTTTTTGGCCCGAAGCTCAACGGGCTTTTTAGGCCCGCGGCTCGACAGCCTGACGGGCTAAATGGGTCGGGCCAAATAGGCCTGGCGTTTTATGGGCCATTAAATTCTTGGCCTAGCCCGACCAAAACTACGGGCGGGTCGGGGTAGCCCGTTGGGCCGAGCCATTTCGGGCCCATTTTGACCGCCCTAGTATCAGCTTGTCCTTTGTGCGCAATTTGTCACTAAATGCTAGCCACGTTAAGAAGGAATATTTCGGTGGAATGAAGATTTTCCAGATAGCCTTTTTTCCAAGGCTGGATTGCCCTTTTTGCGCGAAAGATATCATAGATTGCTGCAGTTTTGAATCCTCGATGGTTACTAAGCAAAAGAAGCTTGCTAATTGCGCACTGTCGGTTTCTGTAGACTTCCACGAGTCTGTCCCTAATGCCAACAAGCTTCTTAAGAAGAGGTGAATCTCTAGGTTTGGGTTGCCACACCCATGTGTAGCCTCCATTAAGATACACGCTATGAATCGACTTGATCCAAAGGGAGTCTGTTTTCAAGTGTATATTCCAAAGGACTCAGGCTAGGAGTGTTGCATTCCAAGTGATGCCGTCTCGGAGTCCCAGTCCCCTCTCATTCTTAGGAAGACAAATTTTCTTCCATCCAACTAAAGGCTTCTTCGATCCCCAAAGAAATGTCTTGCATAGTCTATTGATCCTCTCAATCACGGCATGTGGAAGAGCGAAAATTTGAAGCCAGTAGCATTCGATCCCTTGTGCCACGAATTTAATGAGCTCAACACTCCCCGCGTAGGAAAGGGAGTTAACTGTCTGAGCATTGATGTAGGCAGAGTTGCGATCAAAAAGTGGTGCATAATGCACCACGTTGAGCTTTTGTGCATGTAGAGGAATACCCAAGTAGCGAACTGACAAGCTACCTTCTGCGCATCCCACCAAGGTCTGGATTTCATTGAGATCATCTGATGGTCCCGAAACGAGTTACTGGTGTATGGAGGGGGGGGGGAATACACCAGTTAGGATTTAAAAATAAACTCTTGAAAATTACTTCAACCGAGTAAAAAGACTCAGTTGGAATCTCACAGCTGAGTAAACAACCTCAGCTGGAAGAGTGGTGCGGTGCGGAATGTGGTGGAAATTATCAACTCTTAAAACAACTCACGTTTTTGTGCACGGTTGGTCAAAAACCAAAACAATTGTGAATGTGCAGATGCAGTTTGTATGCTGGTTAGTCAGTCAGTAGAGTATGTAAGAAATAACTGAATAAGGAAAAACATAAGCACACAGAGATTTAACGTGGTTCAGAGATAACCCTCCTACGTCCACAGGGAGTTGTGAGTCCACACAACTCTGTCCAAGTTCTTCTGGACAAACCACTCAGCTTACGCGGGCTGAGCAACCGTTATGGATAAGTTTGCGGGTACTTATCTACCTTACAGTTTAGTTTACGGGTACTAAACGACCTAACTACTCAGTTGCAGGAAGAGTAGGATCCTAAACCTTTTCAAGTGAAAGAAAAATGTGTTTCCAACTAAAAGCTCGAACGTGATGTGAGCTATGATCTAACTCTCTAGGAACTCTCACTAAGTGATGTTCTCAAGGTTCGATCTAAAGACACAAAACTAACTAACTCTAGAACTCTCAACAAGTGATGTTCTAAGAGATTAACTTCAGTTCAGCTCGTGAAGAATATTTCTCTTTCTTTTGCTCTCTGGTTTCTTCTCGCGTGTGTGTCTTGTCTCTGATCTCTGCAGACTTTCCCGATATGGCATCTGTGCTTTTCTGCTTTCCATCTGAGATAGCCTTGTGTTGGGCTAAATGGGGTAATGACTGAACGGTCAAACCCTCACGTGACTTCCTTTTTGAAATTCAAATCTTAACAACAGACTTCCAACAAGGGGTGGTCGGTTAAGACTTTCGATCTTCAACTAGCTTGTTCTTCAACCGATGTTCTATCTGACAACTAACAGTTGAACTCTCAGCTGACTTCGTCTTCAAGCTGTTGATCTTCTTGGTTGAGTTCTACAACTGATGTTCTGAAACTGATCACTCAGTTGTCTTCCTTGTATCTGGTCAGTTGGGTTCGAACGCTCAGATGGCCTTTTTTCATCTGATGTTCTCTTCCCCTTTACTGCTTCTCATCTGATGAACGTTCAGTTGTTTTCCTTACAACTGATGTTCTATCTCTTGAATGTGACTTCCCCCTTTTTGCATTATGATGAAGTGAACGCTCAGTTGTCTTTCTTACAACTGATGTTCTGTCCGAGTGATGCCTTGTTTCCATCTTCAGCTGGAGACCTGTAAAGATAAAATCTTGACAATGCTCAAACAACGAGCCTATCTACTAACAATAGGTTCTGGCAACATCTACTCGGTTGGGGTCAGTTGGTTTTGGAATTCATCAAAACTCTTACTAATAAATTTCCCAACAATTTCCCCCTTTTTGATGATGCCAAAACCACTTACAACTTTAAACCTCTACTGATCTAAACCTTACTAACTTATCTAAAATCTTAGCTGAAATTCTAGACAGCCTATAAGATAAAACATCAAAGGGTTAGCACAGTTATGACATGGTATTTAAAAGACTTTGCGATTCAGAGCTTGGACAATGAGGGATTGTTCATCAAGGTGAATCGAATATATATACTTGAAGTTTTCATTACAACTGATGATTACACAGATAAGCGCAAAAATAAAAAATTACAACAGTTGCTAGAAAACTAACTGAGCTAGAACTTTAGCCCATACTTACTAAAGATCCTAACAAAAATTTCCCTCTTAGCAGGTAACTCCTTGGAAATGTCCACTCCATGCTCCTTGCAAACCTGCCTCGCTTCAGATGCGATCTTCGTGCGGTTCGGGTTGCTGAAATCTGGGAGAAGAGGAGGCCTATAAGTAACCCTCTTCGGAACTAGAACAATGTTCAGGTCCAGGTTGGCGTCAATCATAGCCCGCCTGAACTGGCTGAACATGCCAGGATCTCCTGAGTGCAACTCGGTCAGCGCTTCCTTGAACGCTTTCCTTGGATCGTCGGTTGCGTAAACCTTCCTGTAGTAGAAGTCGTTCACGAAATCCTGCTTGAACAGCTCCCACTCTTCATTCCACTCGGTCGGCATCCACTTGTCAACATGCCTAAACCGACTTTCAACCTTGGACTTTGCAGGCAACCTTTGTTGCTTCGACCGAGCTTCCACCTTTGATTGAATTTTGTTGATGCGGCGTCGGCTGCGGGAGGCAACATTGCGGTCCAGGTTCTGAGACACCTTTTTCAGCTCGACCTCGAACTGGTTCACCCTCCTCGCCTGGCTGGCGGCAAACTTTCTGATCCAGCTCGGGTTCATGTAGTCCTTCTCCTCTACATCCATAGCCTTGGCTGCTGCAATGCACTCTTCGGTTGTTATCCCGTCGAGTTCAGAATCCAGCTCGGCTGCGATCTCGGCTATGGAGCTGTAGGAAACTCCAATCTTTTCTGCCTGCTCCAAGTCTTTAGTCATCTCAGCTCCACCGACTTTGGTTGACTTGGCAGCAGCAGACTTCCTCCTCCTCAGGTGAGATTTGGATGGTTGAGCAGCTGGCACTCCTTGTTCTTGGGTCTCTTCTTCTTCCTGCGCCTCAACTTCCGTCTCCTTCTCTTCCCCTTTTTGGCATCAGCAACAAGGCTTGCTACTGAACCGTCCAGAGAGTTGAATTTATCCTCGAACACGGTTGAAGAGTTCATCGACCACACACTCTAGCTCGATCTTCTTTGCCAGTTCGGAGTCCTGGCGCTCTTGTTCGGCCTTCTTCAAGACAGAGAGGTTGTCGTTGACCTCTGTCTGAAAGGCAACAAACTCAGCCCAACGCGACTCGAACCGGGACTCCCATTCAGCATCCTGCGTCTGTTGGGACTTGGCTAGATTTGAATCGGCCAAAGATTTGAAGACGTTCACCTCCGACTTCAATCCCAACAGAGTGGACTTCAGCTCCGACATGTCCTGACTGGTGGAGGAGGAGAAATCATTCAGTTTGGTCTTCAGTTCGGCATTCTCCTCCACCAGTTGTTGGTACTTCGCTTCTTGTGCTGCCAACTCCCTCAGCTGGTCATCTTGTTGGTGCTGGAGGTTGGCGAGCAGTTCGGTCCTCAACTGGTTGACCCTCTCAGCTACCAGCTCGCAGATTTCTTCAGTTGATGGAACGTGCTGAGCAGCTGGAGGGGCTTGAGCGGACTGAGCTAGAGGCTCAGCTGTGACCATGGCTTGTCTGTTCGCCAGGTACAGCTTCAGATCTTCCTCTTCTGCCTTCGCGGCGGCGGCTGCTGCATCGACATCCTCAAGGAAGTCAGCTGATTTCGCCAACATGCTGTGAAGAAAGTCGACACACTCCTTTCCAGCTACCTCCCTTGTGTCCGTCCCTTCAGCCAGACTCTGGTCCATCCGTCGAGTGAGCAGCGCAATCCGGTTGTTGTACGCCACCTCCAAGTTGGAATAGTTGAAGTAGGCTCGGATGCGGGACTCATCGGACTTCAGCCTGTCTTAGCTCTGCACCCGGATCGTATCCTCCTTAACGTACCAGTGGCTGAAGATCAGGTGGAACTGGTATAATAGCTCGGTTCCCAGAGTGGCGAAGATGGGCATGTTGCCAGCCTCAGGGAATAAGCCTAACAGCTTTTGAAAGCAGTAGGCCACCCTGCCTTCGTGCTCCTGAGCAACTGCCTGCAGATCCTCCGCTTCATTAATTGGGGAGGGGGTAAGATTGTATGGCTCAGGTTCAAGAGGTTCATCGATGTTGGCCAAAGAGTCGGTCGCAACATCGGCATCGAGCTGAGAGCTCGGAATTTGGGATTCGGTCGGGAGAGTGAGTTCAGAGGTTTCCTCAACATCGGCCAAAGGATCGGTCTCGATGTTGGCATCGAGCAGAGTGCTCGGAATATCTGGCTCTGGTTGGGTATAAAGAGCAAGAGGCTCTGGGGGCAGTACGGCATTGTCTCCTGCCGTGGGGGAGGTGGTAACAATTTCAACGTCCTCAGACGAGGAGGATGCATCCGACGTCTCCATGCCCTCAACCTCATCAGCTCCGGGGGCTCGAGGGACGATCTCGAATGACGCAGCCTCAGCTGAGTGGCTGGATTCGGAACGCTCCTCAGCAGGTGTTGACTCAACCGGTGCTCCCTCCTCGGCTGGAGCTTGCTCCTCAGCTGGCTCCTCAGCAGGAACCTCAACTGGCTCATCAGCTGACTCATCAGCTGGAACATCAGTTCGCTCAGCATCTGGCACCTCAGCTGCCTTCTTGGTCGACTTCTTGAATCGTACCCTTAACTTTTTCTGGGCAGGTTCTTCAGCTGACTCCCTTTCCGCCTCAGTTCGGCGACGTGAAACTTTGGATTTGGCAGGGCGAGCAGCGGCTTGTTCCCCCTCAGCTGTTGACTCAGCTGGCTTTCCCGACTCCCTCTTGTCCTCCTAAGCACCTCCTGTGCTTTCTTGGCTGTCGGGAACAACAGCAGCTTCTTCAGCGGCGTCTTCTCGCAGTCAGCCCAGACCATGTTGCGGTCCTTCGTTGCAAGCAAGATGAGGGCGGAAATCTTACAACCGAAGTTGAGTGTCCCCTTCACACTCAGCAGCTTCTCTCCGGACTCGGTTGTAGTCTCGGAGATCTTCGACTTCTCCACCATCAACTGGTTCAAGAAATATTGGAACCAGTTGATTTGGTGTTGGTGCTCCAAGGCCACCAGTTGCTTCAGTTTGGGTAGGCTGATGTCGCTGAACGCGCCACTGTATCCGAACACCACTTTCGACACTACATCGAACAACAGGCGATGTTCCGGCTTCAGCTTTGTCCGTTGCATGTTGCTCCTCAGCCTCTCCGGCTCGATCAGAGCATCTTGCAGAAACTCATCCGCCTGCTCGTCGGTAATATTCTCCAGGAACTCGGTGGCGGTGTGGTTGACGGGAATGATGTACCGGAGGACATCGGACACGTCGATGGGGAAGGTGACACGACGTATCGTCCTGGCCGGAACATCTCTTTGTTGGCAGGACACCTCCGTAGATACTCCCTCTGCACAGTCAAGGGGGCGCTTGAGGTTGACGACTTGTCGTCTGAGCAAGTGGGAGGGGCAGAGTTTGACCCATTCGAGGAGGCCATTCTCCCTGAGTGTGTTTGCGAGCGGGGCCAAGACCGGCGACTCCGGTTTCTCATCGGAGAGGATTTGCTCGAAGTGAATCTTCGATACTAGCATATCGAACGATTCTTCATATGTGGTAGGGACGAGGGATGGTCCAGAATATGCCATTCTCTTACTTTTGGGTGCCATTAATGATCACTGCAAAGAGAATATATATAGAAGAAAGAAAAGACAATCTTTTGCAGAAAACGGGTTAGGCAGAAACTGGGAAGACGATGAACAGGTAATTAAGATATGCACAAATGAGGAAAGTAGGAGATATCTTCCTGATTTTTAGCCTTATATAGGTCTTGACTCGGATGAAATCGACGGCTGGGGTTAAATGGCGCGAATCCATCAACGGCTGAGATCACGCGACTGTTGACTATCTTTGACTTGACGTTTTGATCCGAGTTCCAATCAGCGCGTGAGAAGGTGTACAGTTTATCTTGTCAGCCCAGTCGCACTATAAAGTAGGCTATGGATGTTCAGCCGTACTTTACATTTAATGCGACATGATGGCTATTTTTAATGTAACTGACTAGTTCAGGAATGTTTGAATTTATTTCAAACATTCTCATTTAAGAACATATCACCTTCAGCCATAAATGTTACCTGCCAGCTGATGTCGAAATCAGCTGAGTTCCCATGTTGCAGCATACCATCAGCTGACTCGAGTTCGTCTGTTCAGCTGACGTCTGATGTCATCAGTTGGCGATCCGCATCTGAAATTCCCCCTTCATCTGAGCTTCCCCCTCAGATGGATATCTATCTCTTTTCCCCAGTTGACTCCTCATCTGGTGGATCCAACAGTCCAAGGAGGTCACAAAGCATCTTGAACCGTGCTTCAGCTAAAGGTTTGGTGAAGATATCAGCTCTCTGAATATCAGTTGGAATCTTTTCCATGGACACATCCTTCTTCTCAATGTGATCTCGGATAAAATGATGACGGATATCGATATGCTTTGTCCGAGAGTGGTGAACAGGATTCAAAGAGATAGCTATGGCACTCGAGCTATCACAATGAATGGGAACCTGTCCAGTTCCGACTTCATAATCTCGCAGCTGTTGCTTGAGCCACAACACTTGCATGCAACAGCTTCCGGCAGCCATATACTCTGATTCGGTTGTAGAAGTGGCAACACATACTTGTTTCTTTGAGAACCACGAAACCAGCTTGCTTCCCATGAACTGATAGTGTCCAGATGTGGACTTCCTGTCCAACCGATCTCCTGCTAGATCTGCATCTGAGTATCCAGTCAGTTGGATATTGTCGTCAGTTGGATACCACAATCCAACATTAATAGTTCCCTTCAGGTACTTGATGATATTCTTTGCTGCCAACATGTGTGCTTCCCTCAGTTGAACTTGGAACCGGGCACACACTCCAACTGCGTATGAATGTCTGGCCGGCTGGTAGTTAGGTATAGCAAAGAACCGATGATCCCTCTATACTTACTGGCATCTACGAGCTTTCCTTCAGTTCCAGGTTCAATCTTCCAGTTAGTATTCATTGGGATCCTCGTGATCTTACTTGTCTGCAATCCAAACTTGGTGATGAGCTCCTTTGTATACTTGGATTGATTGATGAAAATCCCTTCTGGCGATTGCTTCACTTGTAATCCAAGGAAATAATTCATCTCGCCCATCATTCACATCTCGAACTTCTCCTTCATGAGGTTTGAAAATTTTTCACACAGTTCTCTGACTTGGAACCGAATATGATGTCATCCACTTAGATTTGCACCACAAGAATGTCATCTCCAACTTTGATGGTGAACAGGGTTTTGTCAACTGACCCTCGTTTGAAACCCTAGTTCAGAAGAAAACTACAAAGAGTGTCATACCAAGCTCTTGGCGCTTGCTTTAGTCCATAGATAGCTTTCTTCAACTTGTACACTCTTCCATCTCCAGTCTCAAAACCAGAAGGTTGTTCAACATATACATCTTCCTTGATATCTTCGTTGAGGAATGCACACTTCACATCCATCTGATACACCTTGAACTTGTGATGTGCGGCATAAGCTAGAAAGATTCGGATGGCTTCCAGCCTTGCAACCGGCGTGAAGGAGTCCTCGAAATCGATTCCTTCTTGTTGGCAATATCCTTGAGCTACCAACCTTGCCTTATTCCTCACTATGAATCCAATGGCGTCTCTCTTATTTTTGAAGATCCACTTCAATCCAATCACCTTGACACCATTTGGTCTTTCTACCAACTCCCATACACAGTTGCGTAGAAACTCATTCAGTTCTTCTTGCATGGCTGTTGTCCAGTGAACACAGTTGAGAGCTTCCACAACGTTCTTTGGTTCTGGCACATCAGCTACAAAGCAAGAAATCATGGCAACATCTCCAGCTTGCTCGAATTCCTCTAGAACTGCCAACTCCTCAGCATATTGGGCATGAGTGTTGGAATCTTCCTCGGTTGAATCCTGAGTCGCAACTCTGCTTCTTGTACGAACACCTTCGGTTGGATCTCCGATGATGTTGTCAGTGGAATGAACTTCATACCATCTTCGATTGTGTCTTCCTTCTTCTTCCACCTGTGGCTGTTCCGTGATCTCAGTTGGAGTCTTCAGAGCTGGTGATTGATCAGCTATTGAGTCTGGATCCTCAACATTGACATTATTTTGAACCGGACTTGGTTGAGCTTCGGATGCTGATGCAGTTGGGGGGGCATCAGCTGTAGTTCCCCCTTGAGATGAGCTGGGGTCCTCGCATTCATCTTCAGAGGAGTATGGATCCTCATCCTCGGTTGCCCATACCAGTGGTTCAGCTAGATTCTTTTCCCTTAGAGCTTGTGATCTGGTGAGAACAGGTGGAACTTGTGGATTGCCCTGTTGTCCTTTAGCCTGTTCCATGCACTCAAAAGTAGATTCATCAAAACTAACATGAGGTGTTATCTCCACAACACGAGAGCTATTGTTGAAAACTCTATAATCCTTGATCCGAGCGGCATATCCGAGAAATATGCCATTCGAAGCTTTGGCATCAAAAGTTTTCAACTGAGTTTTCCCGTTGTTGTGAATATAACACTTAGAACCAAAAATGCGAAAATAAGAAATATCTAGCTTTCGGCGTCTCCATAGCTCGTATGTTTTCTTTCCCAACCGCTTGGTCAGAAGAGACCGATTCTGAGTATAACATGCAGTGTTGATGGCCTCAGCCCAAAATCTCTTTGGCAGAGCTGAGCTGGTTAGCATGGATGTAGCTGCATCCTTCAGCGTTCTGTTCCTTCGCTCAGCTACTCGATTCTGTTGCGGAGTACGCGCGGCTGATGTCTGATGGATAATTCCATTCTTCTCGCAATACTCGATGATGGTTTTATTTAGAAACTCAGTTCCACGATCTAATCGGATAGAAATAATCTTCATCTCTTGTTGGTTCGATATCCGATCCATCAGCTTGGGCAGCTCATCTCGGGTTTCACTCTTGTGGCGCATGAAGATGGTCCACATATATCTTGAGTAGTCATCAGTTACAACCGGGGTGTACTCGTTCCCGTTCATGCTCTTTGGTGTAACTGGCCCGAAGAGATCCAATGGATCAGCTGTAACACTCGGTCGGTTGAGGGAATTGACTTCAACCGGAAGGAGGATCTAGCGAGCTTTCCCAACTGGCATGCACTGCAAATGTGTGTTGTTGAAAACACTCGGTTTGATATGCCTCTTGCATGTTCTTGTCTGGCGAGTCGGTTCATCGTCTTGAAGTTCAAATGGTTGAGCCTTTTGTGCCACAACCAGCTCACATCTGAACTGCTTTTTGATAGCAGGCAGGTATCTGGAAGACTGCTGTTCCAATCAGCGTAGTAGACATTCCCTGTTGGTGATCGATTTCCCAACAATATTACCTGTTTTGATCCGACATCCTTAACTCTGCAACCCTGTGCATTAAACTTGTCAGAGAAACCATTATCACAGAATTGGCTGATGGAGAGCAAGTTATGCTTCAATCCATCAACATAAGAAACATTAGAAATCGAAACATGATTGGTTTCAAGGGTACCGTAACCTCTGGTGTAACCTTTTGAGTTATCACCAAAAGTAACTGAGGGTCCTTCTTTCTCCATGAAACTTCCAAGCAAATCCTTCAGATTTGTCATGTGTTTCGAGCATCCACTGTCCATCACCCACATTGTTGCAGACGCTTTCTTCTTCCTCAGCTGTTTCTCCTGTACCTGCAAAGAGAAACTCGCTTAGGTCCCCAATTTCAGTTGGGTCCTGGAGGGTTAGAACCAGTTCTCCCTGGAACTGTGCGTCGCTTTTCTCTGTATACTCGGATGGATTTATCATTCCAGATCACTTTTCCTTGATCATCAACTATAACAACACCTCGGTTATCCTTAGGCTTGTTGTTAGTAGTGATGTTCTGTTTCTTGGGAGAAGTTGGATTTCTCCCATGTTGAACTTTAGGAGGTGAGGCTTTCCCCCTGTTTTGATGGCGATTTTTATCCTGTTTGATTTGTCTGAATGTTCGGACGCCATGTTGGAATCTTTGTGGCTGATTCTGATTCCAACTCTTTGAGTGTTGTTGATAGGTGTTCATGCCCTGTTGATGATTCATGTTGTGGCATGAGTATCTCTAACTGTTTGACCTGTTCCTTATTGGTTGACTCGGTTGGAACCTTTGGTTGAACTGGGGATGGAACCGCTGTTGATTCAGATGATTGAACCCTTGTCGGTTCTGCAGTCGGTTCCATTCTTTCTGTTGTTGACTCTGAGGTTGATGTAGAGGTCGGTTCTGATTCTGAGTTCGGTTGCGATTATGTCTTCGACACCTCTGATTCCTCTTCTGACTTTTGGAACATTCCCCCTCGGTTGATGTCCAACCGATGGAACATTCTGTCCTTCATCTACTGTTCCTTTTCCCTTCTCAGTTGTGGTTGCATTGGTCGGTTGAGCTTGCTGAGAAGCAGAGGTTGAAATATTTTGTGGTGACTCAGGTTCCACTGTGTTCGGTTCAATAGCTTTAACCTCGACAACTTTGATGAAGGTTGCTGGAGGAATTCCACTATCTTTAATTACATCATAACCGAGTCCTGACACGTCATCCATCTGTCTGCTGTAACTGATAAGATTCTCTATGATCTTGGATGACTGATACAGCTTGATTAGATTGTCCTTCTCAGTTTGCAACTCCTTGATGAGGACAGTTATCTGCTCGGTTTGTCCATCTGACTTCTTTATCAGCTGCTCGATCTGAGTCTCTTGATTTTTCAACTGATCTTGCTGTTCCTTGATCTGCTTCGTCAACTCCTCATCAGTTGGAGCCTTAGCCTCGTTCAGCTGACTCTTGAGATTCTCAATCTCCTCGGTTTGGCTCTTGATCAGATCGTCTTTTTCGGTTAAAGAATCTTCAAGTTTGGCGAACTGAGCTTGAAGACTCTTAAACTCAACCGATTGGTGATACAGTTCCTCACTGAGTTCTTGAAAATCACTCTAGGAGGGTTCCAACTCTTCGTCTAGTGATTCTTGCATGTTAGAAATATTTGAAGAATTTAACTTAGCAGGATTAGAGTGTACCTCAGTATCATCCTGGTCGGTTCCAAGAGCCATGAGGCATTGATCCTGACCGGTAGAGTTGTTGGTAGAAGTCAGCTCATCCTCATCTTCAGTGTCAGTGAAGATGTCCATGTCGTCAGCTGCTTCTTCTGCAACCATGGCCTTGTTCTTTCCAGCTTGTTTGGCCCTTAATGCTTCTCTCTCTTTCTTCGATAGATCTGGACAGTCAGCCTTGAAATGACCTTCCTTCCCGCATTCAAAGCAACCGTTGGTGACAGGCTTGAGAAAAAATTACGAGCTCCCAACATAGACTAAACTAATCACCTAAGTTTCAACTAAATTTTCAAAGAGAGAGAGAGAGAGAGAGAGAGAGAGAGAGAGAGAGAGAGCATGGACGAAAGGGATTGGGATGGCGGCAACAGTGGGGATGGTGGTTGTGGGTTTGGGTAGGTTAACTAATTTTAATTTGTGAAATTGGATCAATTGTAATTAAAATACAAAGAAATTGGACCAGAACTTAAAATACTAGTAATTGATATAGAAATATAAAATAATGTCCAATATAATCATACGGGCCTTTTTGGCCCGAAGCTCAACGGGCTTTTTAGGCCCGCGGCTCGACAGCCTGACGGGCTAAATGGGTCGGGCCAAATAGGCCTGGCGTTTTATGGGCCATTAAATTCTTGGCCTAGCTCGACCAAAACTACGGGCGGGTCGGGGTAGCCCGTTGGGCCGAGCCATTTCGGGCCAATTTTGACCGCCCTAGTATCAGCTTGTCCTTTGTGCGCAATTTGTCACTAAATGCTAGCCACGTTAAGAAGGAATATTTCGGTGGAATGAAGATTTTCCAGATAGCCTTTTTCCAAGGCTGGATTGCCCTTTTTGCGCGAAAGATATCATAGATTGCTGCAGTTTTGAATCCTCGATGGTTACTAAGCAAAAGAAGCTTGCAAATTGCGCACTGTCGGTTTCTGTAGACTTCCACGAGTCTGTCCCTAATGCCAACAAGCTTCTTAAGAAGAGGTGAATCTCTAGGTTTGGGTTGCCACACCCATGTGTAGCCTCCATTAAGATACACGTTATGAACCGACTTGATCCAAAGGGAGTCTGTTTTCAAGTGTATATTCCAAAGGACTCAGGCTAGGAGTGTTGCATTCCAAGTGATGCCATCTCGGAGTCCCAGACCCCTCTCATTCTTAGGAAGACAAATTTTCTTCCATCCAACTAAAGGCTTCTTCGATCCCCAAAGAAATGTCTTGCATAGTCTCTTGATCCTCTCAATCACAGCATGTGGAAGAGCGAAAATTTGAAGCCAGTAGCATTCGATCCCTTGTGCCACGAATTTAATGAGCTCAACACTCCCCGCGTAGGAAAGGGAGTTAACTGTCTGAGCATTGATGTAGGCAGAGTTGCGATTAAAAAGTGGTGCATAATGCACCACGTTGAGCTTTTGTGCATGTAGAGGAATACCCAAGTAGCGAACTGGCAAGCTACCTTCTGCGCATCCCACCAAGGTCTGGATTTCATTGAGATCATCTGATGGTCCCGAAACGAGTTACTGGTGTATGGGGGGGGGGGGGAATACACCAGTTAGGATTTAAAAATAAACTCTTGAAAATTACTTCAACCGAGTAAAAAGACTCAGTTGGAATCTCACAGCTGAGTAAACAACCTCAGCTGGAAGAGTGGTGCGGTGCGGAATGTGGTGGAAATTATCAACTCTTAAAACAACTCACGTTTTTGTGCACGGTTGGTCAAAAACCAAAACAATTGTGAATGTGCAGATGCAGTTTGTATGCTGGTTAGTCAGTCAGTAGAGTATGTAAGAAATAACTGAATAAGGAAAAACACAAGCACACAGAGATTTAACTTGGTTCGGAGATAACCCTCCTACGTCCACAGGGAGTTGTGAGTCCACACAACTCTGTCCAAGTTCTTCTGGACAAACCACTCAGCTTACGCAGGCTGAGCAACCGTTATGGATAAGTTTGCGGGTACTTATCTACCTTACAGTTTAGTTTACGGGTACTAAACGACCTAACTACTCAGTTGCAGGAAGAGTAGGATCCTAAACCTTTTCAAGTGAAAGAAAAATGTGTTTCCAACTAAAAGCTCGAACGTGATGTGAGCTATGATCTAACTCTCTACGAACTCTCACTAAGTGATGTTCTCAAGGTTCGATCTAAAGACACAAAACTAACTAACTCTAGAACTCTCAACAAGTGATGTTCTAAGAGATTAACTTCAGTTCAGCTCGTGAAGAATAATGCTCTTTCTTTTGCTCTCTGGTTTCTTCTCGCGTGTGTGTCTTGTCTCTTCTTTGAATGAATGAGGGCCTCTATTTATAGGCGGAGAGTATCAACTAGCCGTTGGAGGAGCTGTTGATCTCTGTTCTTTGAAAGCGATGGCTTGTCTCTGATCTCTGCAGACTTTCTCGATATGGCATCTGTGCTTTTCTGCTTTCCATCTGAGATAGCCTTGTGTTGGGCCAAATGGGGTAATGACTGAATGGTCAAACCCTCACGTGACTTCCTTTTTGAAATTCAAATCTTAACAACAGACTTCCAACAAGGGGTGGTCGGTTAAGACTCTCGATCTTCAACTAGCTTGTTCTTCAGCCGATGTTCTATCTGACAACTAACAGTTGAACTCTCAGCTGACTTCGTCTTCAAGCTGTTGATCTTCTTGGTTGAGTTCTACAACTGATGTTCTGAAACTGAACACTCAGTTGTCTTCCTTATATCTGGTCAGTTGGGTTCGAACGATCAGATGGCTTTCTTTCATCTGATGTTCTCTTCCCCTTTACTGCTTCTCATCTGATGAACGCTCAGTTGTTTTCCTTACAACTGATGTTCTATCTTTTGAATGTGACTTCCCCCTTTTTGCATTATGATGAAGTGAACGCTCAGTTGTCTTTCTTACAACTGATGTTCTGTCCGAGTGATGCCTTGTTGCCATCTTCAGCTGGAGACCTGTAAAGATAAAATCTTGACAATGCTCAAACAACGAGCCTATCTACTAACAATAGGTTCTGGCAACATTTACTCGGTTGGGGTCAGTTGGTTTTGGAATTCATCAAAACTCTTACTAATAAATTTCCCAACATCATCACCAAAAATTCTTGCTATAAAGAGGCACGATTTCATCATGTTGACTTCAAGGCCTAATTTACGGTGAAAATTGCTAAGTACACTCATAAGGATACGAATTGTGGTAATATCACCTCTACAAAAGAGAATGAGATCGCCGGCAAAGGCAAGATAGGAAATTTCACGTCAGCACATTTAGGGTGGAAATTGAATGTGCCGAATCTTGTTCTTTCATTAAGGGACCGAGAAAGGTACTCAAGGCAGAGAACAAAGAGAAAAAGGGGACATTGGGTCTCCTTGTCTCAGCCCACGCTTGCCTTGAAAAAATACGTGAAGGCCCCCATTGAGGTAAATTGAGTACGAGGGAGTGGTGATACATTCCATGATCCATCGGATGACTTGAGGGGGAAATTAGAGTTCCTCAAAGACTTCACGAAGGAAATCCCAGGAAATTGTGTCATAAGCTTTACGAAGGTTAACTTTCAGCATACAACGTGGGGAAATCCGACGTTGCGCATAGTGGCGGATAAACTCCTGAGCCAAGAAAATATTGTCGATGATACTCTTGCCCTGAATGAAGGCTGACTACGCCCCGTTAATGAGCTTAGGCATGATTGGCTTGAGTCTATCCGTGACAATTTTTGTGATGACTTTATAAGTGACATTGCAGCAAGCGATGGGTCAAAAATTTGCCGGATTTTCTGTATTTTCTGACTTGGGTATTAGCGAAATCAATGTGTGGTTGATTTTTCTTAGTAACCTCCCTGTCCAGAAAAATTCTTGCATGACCGAACAGAATGATACCCTAATAGTGTCCCACGCCTTTTTGAAGAAGGCAGATGTGAAGCCATCTGGACCTGATGCTTTGTCATCCGGAATGAAAAAATTGTGTTCTTGATTTCTTGATCTAAGACCTGCTGGCAAAGAGATTGTCCGTCCTCAGGAGATACTGTCGGCCTGCACTGAGAATTTGAGGATCAGGCGGCTCATTTTGTACCGCAATGCCAAAAAGCTTCTCAAATAGTCCACAAACTCATAGGCCATCTCTTTCGTGGAAGTAGTAAGACTTCCATCATTGCGAACAACTGAGGCAATGAAATTTCGCTTTTGGTTCCTCTTTATTAAATCATGAAAGAATTTGGTGCCCATGTCCAAAAGATTAAGATGTTTGGTCTTTATCTTTTGAGAAAGAAATTGGCTTAGCTTCGACAAGAAAAGGCCATGTTTCGAAGTACATGGATTGATTCTTGCAGATTCCTATCAAATGGGTTAGTATCCACCAAGAGTTGGGCAGTTTTGAGATCTTCGTTGGCTGCTTTGGTGCGATTAGAAATATGGCTGAAGTGCTCTTCGTTAAGACATTTCAGTGGAGCTTTGAGAGCTTTAAGCTTGCTAGTAAGCATATATTGATTAGTGTTGTCGACATGGTCACTCCAATTGTTCTCCATAAGATCAATACAATTGAGGTAAGTGCACCACATATTGAAGAACCAGAACGGTTTGTGATCCTCGGCTTGACCAGGTTGTGAAAGATCAATGATGGTTGGGCAGTGATCTGATAAATGCCCTCGAGGCAAGAAATTGGATATGCATGAGAGGTGCCATTGATCATTGGTCATAACCTGATCAAGTTTGCAGCACATTGTGCATTGCTCCAAGTAAAGAAGCAGCCAGTAGAATGGCAATCAGTGAGACTACAAGAGATGCAGCATACTTGGAATCCATTCATTTGATAAATTGTTGGGGTGCTGCCATTAGCTTTTTCCCCGGGATGAAGCACACAATTAAAATCCCCACAACAATCCAAGGCCTGAGAAACCGGGCAGCAAACTAACATAAAAATGCCCAAAGATGATTCTGAATAGAAGGGGAATAAAAAGCGTAAAAAAATAGCAGAAAATGTTGTGAGATAAAAGAAGTCACCTTGCAGTGTACAACTTGCCGGTGGAAGTCGAGGACTTGAAGGTGGATTGGTTCAGTGTCCCAAATGATAGAGATGTATCCGTCTCCTCTATAAGCAAAATTATTGATTTGCTTCCAAGCTGGGAAGTAAGTCCAGATGAAGCTATCAAGAGCCGTTGTTCCAAATTTCGTCTCCAAAAGGCAAAGGAGTTCCAATTTGGAATTCTTAATGAGGGTGGAGACTCCTCGTTGCTTTCGGGACTTGTTAAAGCTCGGGTTGTTCCAGAATGCAATCTTCATTGATCCTTGGGGGTCTTAGCCCCCAAGTCTTTGTCTTTACGCCTCTTTGTTTTGGCATCAACGATGGTTTGGTCATCATGCTTGTGTGGATTCTGCTCCAGCATTTCCCCATCCGGCAGTGGAGATTTTGAAGTTCTCCTAGTAGCTGACCGGGATGCTAATTTACGACTCTTTCGGCTAATGTCTGTTGAGAAATTTATTAGTATGAGTTTTGATGAATTCCAAAACCAACTGACCCCAACCGAGTAGATGTTGCCAGTTCCTATTGTTAGCTGTTAGGCTCGCTGTTTGAGCAATGTTAAGATTTTATCTTTACAGATCTCCAACTGAAGACGGCAACGGAGCAACACTCGAATACAACCCCGGATGAAAGATCGAATGAGGAACATCAGTTACAAGACTGCCTGTTAAGAGAGCTATGCTTTTTGACAGCTGAGAGTTCAAGCCAACTGTTCAGTTGGAACATCAGCTATAGAATGCCATCCGATAAAGAGAATGTTTCAAGAAGGGGGAAGTTATAAAGAAGTTTCAACATGAAGTTCAAAGTCAGCTAAGAGTTCAACGGTTCAGACAGAACATCAGCTGAAGACCACTCAGATAAAGATCAAGACTTTCAACCGACTAACCGAGGTTGACTGTCAGAAAGGTTTGAATTTGAATTTCAAAAGGAAGTCACATGAGGGTTTGACCGTTCAGTCATTACCCCATTTGGCCCAACACAAGGCTGTCTCAGATGGAAAGCAGAAAAACTCAGATGCCATATCGGGAAAGTCTGCAGAGATGAGAGACAAGCCATCGCTTTCAACGATCAGAGATCAACAGCTCCTCCAACGGCTAGTTGATACTCTCCGCCTATAAATAAGAGGCCTTCATTCATTCGAGAATAAGACACACACGCGAGAAGAAATCCGAGAGCAAAAAGAAAAGAGCAATATTCTTCACGAACTGAATTGAATCTCTTAGAACATCACTAGTTGAGGGTTCTAGAGTTAGATAATTTTTGTGTCTTTAGATCGAACCTTGAGAACATCACTCAGTGAGAGTTCGTATAGAGTTAGATCTTAGCTCGCTTCACGCTAGAGCTTTTAGTTGGAAACCCACTTTCTTTCACCTGAAAAGGTTTAGAATTCTAGTCTTCCTGTAATTGAGTAGTCAGGTTGTTAAGTACCCGTAAACTTAACTGTAAAGGTTGATAAGTACCCGTAAACTTATCCTTAACGGTTGCTCAGCCCGCGTAAGCTGAGTGGTTTGTCCAGAAGAACTTGGACAGAGTTGTGTGGACTTACAACTCCCCGTGGACGTAGGAGGGTTATCTCCGAACCACGTTAAATTCTGTGTGTCTGTGTTTATTTCTGTTCAGTTACTTATTGCATTTTTAACTGACCAAACTAGTCGACATACAAACTGCATTTCTGCACATTCTCAACTGTTTTGGTTTTTGACCAACCGAGCATAAAAGCGTGAGTTGTTTTAACTAGTTTTAATTTCCACCACATTCCGCACCGCACAACTCATCCAGCTGAGGTTGTTTACTTAGCTGTGAGAATTCCAACTGAGTCCTTTTACTCGGTTGAAGTATTTTTCAAGGGTTTAGTTTTAAAATCCTAACTGGTGTATTCCCCCCCCCCCCATACACCAGTAACTCGTTTCGGGACCATCAAGTGGTATCAGAGCAGTGGTTCAAAAGACTGCTGACTCTGTTTCACAAGGTGTGAATTCGAGAAATTTTCTTCAGTGGTCAACTGAACAGATCTTTTCATGCTAGTGCATATTTGCTTGCATATTTGTTCTGTTTGTTGTGTGCAGATGGACGTCAAGGACAAGATCGTCGTCATGTTCTCAGTAGTCAATTATACATCATGGAGAACACGGATGAAGAAGATCCTACTTTCGAAGCATCATAGGATGCAACAAGTTCTCTCTTCCGCACCGATCGTCATCAAAGAAAGAATAGCTCGCACTCCCACAAATCCTAACGATGGAGATACAGTAGTGGAGTATGTAGAGAAATAGCCAGAAGACTACACTTCAGAGGAGGCCAAGGTGAGCCAGTTGGATATCTGGGCTCAGAGCACAATAATGTCCACAGTTGGACAAGATTATCTGCCTTGGATAGAGGAGTGTGAGACTGCAAAAGAGATGTGGGACATCCTGGCATCGCTGAGTGAAGGAAGCGACGAGACAAAGGAAAACAAGTTCTCACATGCATGTCAAGATTTCGACAACTTCAGTCTGTGACCTGATGAGACCATCGATCAGCTAGAGCTCCGGTTTATGGACATTATCAGAAGAATTCAGTCCATCCGAAGAGGAAAATACACACTAAGAGAAATCAATCTCAAAGTGTTGCAAGCTCTACCGGCTGAGTGGGATACCTTCACCAATATCCACGAAAGCCGAGCTGACCTTGGTGAAATGGGGACTGAAAGATTATTCTCAATCTTAAAAGGAAATGAGTATAAGGTCAACAGGAGGAGATCTGAGTCCTCAGGTCAGACGAGTAGAATTGAGGATGTTGGCTCAGCCTCAAAGTCAGTTGCTCTCCGAGCTGACTACTCGAAATCGAGATCATCTAGGCCAACCAGATCGGCTGACACGACTGCAAAGGAGCCAAGCAGAGAGGAACTGCAACAGAACATTGCAGCTCTGTCAAAGAAGCTAGCCGACATGGACACTCGGTTCGGGAAATACAAACGATTCTACAAATCAAACCGAACTCGAGACATCTCGAAGCCAGCCACTAATGGTTGCTTCGAATGCGGCAAAGAAGGACACTTCAAAGCTGACTGTCCAGACCTCTCAAAGAAAGAAAGAGAAGCGTTGAGGGCCAAGCAATCTGCAAAGAACAAGGCCATGGTAGCAGAAGAAGCAGCTAACGATATGGATATCTTCACTGATACGGAAGATGAAGATGAGCTGACTTTTACCAACAACGCCATCAGTCAGGATCAATGCCTCATGGCACTTGGAACGGGTCAAGATGATATTGAGGTACAATCTAATCCTGCTCAGTTAAATTCTTCCAATACTTCTAACATGCAGGAATC
The DNA here is from genome assembly GCA_029490685.1 of Schizonepeta tenuifolia. Classification (NCBI taxonomy): domain Eukaryota; kingdom Viridiplantae; phylum Streptophyta; class Magnoliopsida; order Lamiales; family Lamiaceae; genus Schizonepeta; species Schizonepeta tenuifolia. The sequence continues at coordinate 89,166,266 of CM055959.1, forward strand.
TCTGGACGATGAGTTGGAACCCTCCTGGAGTGATTTTCAAGAACTCAGTGAGGAACTGCAACAATCGGTTGAGTTTAAGAGTCTTCAAGCTCAGTTCACCAAACTTGAAGATTCTTTAACCGAGAAGGACGATCTGATAAAAAGCCAAACCGAGGAGATTGAAAATCTCAAGAGTCAGCTGAATGAAGCTAAGGTTCCAACTGATGAGGAGTTTACAAAGCAGAACAAGGAACAACAAGATCAGTTGAAAAATTAAGAGGCTCAGATCGAACAGCTGATAAAGAAGTCAGATGGACAAACTGAGCTGATAACTGTCCTCGTCAAGGAGTTGCAAACTGAGAGGACAATCTAATTAAGTTGTATCAGTCATCCAAGATTATAGAGAATCTTATCAGTTATAGTAGACAGATGGATGACGTGTCAGGACTCGGCTATGATGTTGTCAAGGATACTGGAATTCCACCAGCAACCTTCATCAAAGCGGTAGAAGTCACAGCTGTCGAGCCAGACACAGCTGAGTCTCCTGAAGCTAATTCAATTTCCACCTCTCAGCAAGTTCAATCGACCAATAGAATTACAACTGAGAAGGGAAAAAGAGTAACTGATGTAGGACAGAATGTTCCATCGGTTGGGATATCAACCGAGGGGGAATGTTCCAAAAGTTAGAAGCGGAATCAGAGGTGTCGAAGGCACAACCGCAACCGAACTCAGAATCAGAACCGACCTCTGCATCAACCTCAAAGTCAACATCAGAAGGAATGGAACCGACCTCAGAACAGACATGGGCTCAATCATCTGAATCAACAGCGGTTCCAACATCAGTTCGACCAAAGGTTCCAACCAAGTCAACCAATGAGGAACTGGTCGAACAACTGGAGATATTCATGCCATAATATGAATCATCAACAGGGCATGAACAACTACAGACAACCCACAGGAAGTTGGAATCAGAATCAGCCACAAAGATTCCAACATGGCGTCCGACCTCACAGACAAATTCAACAGGATAAAAATCGCCATCAAAACAGGGGGAAAGCCTCACCTCCTAAAGCTCAACATGGGAGAAATCCAACTCCTTCCAAGAAACAGAACATCTCTATTAACAACAAGCCTAAGAATAACCGAGGTGTTGTTATAGTTGACGATGAAGGAAAAGTGATCTGGAATGATAAATCCATCCGAGTATACAGGGAAAAGCGACGCACAATTCCAGTGGGAACTGGTTCTAACCCTCCAGGACCCAACTGAAATTGGGGACCTAAGCTAGTTTCTCTTTGCAGGTACAGGAGAAACAGCTGAGGAAGAAGAAGGCGTCTGCTACAATGTGGGTGATGGATAGTGGATGCTCGAAACACATGACAAATCTGAAGGATTTGCTTGGAAGTTTCGTGGAAAAAGAAGGACCCTCAGTTACTTTTGGTGATAACTCAAAAGGTTACACCAGAGGTTACGGTACCCTTGAAACCAATCATGTTTCAATTTCTAATGTCTCTTATGTTGATGGATTGAAGTATAACTTGCTCTCCATCAGCCAATTCTGTGATAATGGTTTCTCTGTCAAGTTTGATGCACAGGGTTGCAGGGTTAAAGATGTCGGATCAAAGCAAGTGATATTGTTGGGAAATCGATCACCAACAGGGAATGTCTATTACGCTGACTGGAACAGCAGCCTCCCTGACACCTGCCTGTTATCAAAGAGTAGTTCTGATGTGAGCTGGCTGTAGCATAGAAGGCTCAACCATCTGAACTTCAAGACGATGAACCGACTCGCCAGACAAGAACATGCAAGAGGCATACCTAACCGAGTGTTTTCAACAACACACATCTGCAGTGCATGCCAGCTGGGAAAGCTCGCTAGATCCTCCTTCCGGTTGAAGTCAACTCCCTCAACCGACCGAGTGTTACAGCTGATCCATATGGATCTCTTCGGGCTAGTTACACCAAAGAGCATAAATGGCAACGAATATACCCTGGTTGTAACTGATGATTACTCAAGATATACGTGGACCATCTTCATGCGCCACAAGAGTGAAACCCGAGATGAGCTGCCCAAGCTGATGGATCGGATATCGAACCAACAAGAGATAAAGATCATTTCTATCCGATCAGATCGTGGAACCGAGTTCCTAAATGAAACCATCATCGAGTATTGCGAGAAGAATGGAATTACCCATCAAACATCAGCCGCACGTACTCCGCAACAGAATGGAGTAGCTGAGCGAAGGAACAGAATGCTGAAGGATGCAGCCACATCCATGTTAGCCAGCTCAGCTCTGCCAAAGAGATTTTGGGCTGAAGCGATCAACACTGCATGCTACACTCAGAACCGGTCTTTTCTAACCAAGCGGTTGGGAAAGACACCATATGAGCTATGGAGACGCAGGAAGCCAGATATTTCTTATTTTCGCGTTTTTGGTTCTAAGTGTTATATTCACAACAATGGGAAGACTCAGTTGAAAACCTTTGATGCCAATGCTTCGAAGGGCATATTCCTTGGATATGCTGCTCGAATCAAGGCATACAGAGTTTTTAACAACAGCTCTCGTGTTGTGGAAATAACACCTCATGTTAGTTTTGATGAATCTACCTTTGAGTGCAGAGAACAGGTTAAAGGACAACAAACAGATCCAGCTGTTCCACCAGTTCTCACCAGATCGCAAGCTCTAAGGGAAAAGAACCTAGCTGAACCACTGGTTTTGGCAACTGAGGATGAGGATCCATACTCCTCTGAAGATGAATGCGAAGACCCCAGCTCATCCCAAGGGGGAACCTCAGCTGATGCTCCTCCAACTGCATCAGCATCCGAAGCCCAACCGAGTCCAGTTCAAACTAATGTCAATGTTGAGGATCCAGACTCAACAGCTGATCAATCAACAACTGATCAATCACCAGCTATGAAGACTCCTACTCAGTCTTCAGAACAGCCACAGTTGGAAGAAGAAGGAAGACGCAACCGAAGATGGTATGAAGTCCATTCCACTGACAACATCATCGGCGATCCAACCGAGGGTGTGCGTACAAGGAGCCGAGTTGCAAATCCAGAATCAACTGAAGAAAACTCCAACACTTATGCTCAATATGCTGAGGAGTTGGCAGTTCTAGAGGAGTTCGAGCAAGCTGGAGATGTTGCCATGATTTCTTGCTTCGTAGCTGATGTACCAGAACCGAAGAATGTAGAGGAAGCTCTCAACTGTGCCCACTGGACAACAGCCATACAGGAAGAACTGAATGAGTTTCTACGCAACTGTGTATGGGAGTTGGTAGAAAGACCAAATGGTGTCAAGGTGATTGGATTGAAGTGGATTTTCAAAAACAAGAGAGACACCATTGGATTCATTGTGAGGAATAAAGCTAGGTTGGTAGCTCAAGGATACTGCCAACAAGAAGGAATCGACTTTGAAGACTCTTTCGCGCCAGTTGCAAGGCTGGAAGCCATCCGAATCTTTCTAGCTTATGCCGCACATCACAAGTTCAAAGTGTATCAGATGGATGTGAAGTGTGGATTCCTCAACGGAGATATCAAGGAAGATGTATATGTTGAACAGCCTCCAGGTTTTGAGACTGGAGATGGAAGAGTGTACAAGTTGAAGAAAGCTATCTATGGTCTAAAGCAAGCACCAAAGGCCTGGTATGACACTCTTTGTGGTTTTCTACTAAACTCGGGATTTAAACGAGGATCAGTTGACAAAACCCTGTTCACCATCAAAGTTGGAGAAGATATACTTGTTGTGCAAATCTACGTAGATGACATCATATTCGGTTCCAAGTCAGAGGAGCTATGCAAAAAGTTTTCAGATCTCATGAAGGAGAAGTTCGAGATGTCAATGATGGGCGAGATGAATTATTTCCTTGGATTACAAGTGAAGCAGTCACCAGAAGGGATTTTCATCAATCAGTCCAAGTATACAAAGGAGCTCATCACCAAGTTCGGATTGCAGACAAGTAAGACGACAAGGATCCCGATGAATATGAACTGGAAGATCGAACCCGGAGCTGAGGGAAAGCTCGTGGATGCCAGCAAGTATAGAGGGATCATTGGTTCGCTGCTCTACCTAACTGCCAGCCGACCAGACATATCATACGCAGTTAGAGTGTGTGCTCGATTCCAAGTTCAACCAAGAGAAGCACACATGTTGGCAGCAAAGAACATCATCAAGTATCTGAAGGGAACTGTCAATGTTGGATTGTGATATCCAACTGACGACAATATCCAACTGACTGGATATTCAGATACGGACCTAGCAGGAGATCGGTTGGACAGAAAGTCTACCTCTGGACACTGTCAATTCATGGGAAGCAAGCAGGGTTTCATGGTTTTCCAAGAAGCAAGCATGTGTTGCTACATCTACAACCGAGTCAGAATATATGGCTGCTAGAAGCTGTTGCATGCAAGTGTTGTGGCTGAAACAACAGTTGAGAGACTATGAAGTCGCATCTGGACAGGTTCCAATTCATTGTGATAGCTCGAGTGCCATAGCTATCTCACTGAATCCTGTTCACCACTCTCGGACAAAGCATATCGACATTCGTCATCATTTCATCCAAGATCATATTGAGAAGAAGGATGTGTCCATGGAGAAGATCCCAACTGAAATTCAGAGAGCTGACATCTTCACCAAACCTCTTCCTGATGCCCGGTTCAAGATGTTATGTGATCTTCTTGGATTGTTGGATCCATCAGATGAAGAGTCATCCGAGCTGGAGAGGATCCATCCAAGCTGAAAAGTCATCCGAGCTGATGAGGATCCATCCGAGCTGAAGAGTCAAATATCCATCTGAGGGGGAAGCTCAGATGAAGGGGGAATTTCATATGCGGATTGTCAACCGAAGACATCAAACGTCAGCTGAACAGACGAACTCGAGTCAGCTGATGGTATGCGGCAACTGAGGAACTCAACTAATGAACACAGCTGATTCAGACATCAGCTGTCAGGTATCATTTATGACTGAAGGTGTTATGATATTAAATGAGAATGTTTGAAATAAATTCAAACATTCCTGAACATGTCAGCTAAACTAAACAAGCCATCATATCGCATTTAATGTAAAGTCTGGCTGAACTCCTATAGCCTTACTTTATAGTGCGACTGGGCTGACGCCTTAAACTATTCACCTTCTCACTAGCGCACGGAGCGTCAGTCAAAATTACCCAACAGTCTTGTAATCTCAGCCGTTGATGGATTCGCGCCATTTAACCCCAGCCGTTGATCTCATCCGAGTCCAATACCTTTATAAGGCGGCAAATCAGGAAGTGATCCTTACCTTCTCTTTTCGTGCATATCTTTACTAACTATTCATTATCTTTTCCGAAATTGTCTCACCATTTTCAGTAACACATTTTCTTTCTTCTTTGCATATATATATTCTGAGATGGCACCTAAATCAAAAGCTTCAAAGAAGATGGTCTCCGCAGAACCAGCTACATTCCAGGAATCCTTCGACATGATGATGTCGAAGATTCATTTTGAACAAATTCTTTCCAGGGATGCCCTGACCTCGCCGGAACTCGCTCCAATCGCCGTCATTCTTTCCGACCACAGTCTGCTCGACTGGGCAACTCTCTCTCCATCCAAGCTGCTCAGAAAGTAGGTCGCACATTTCTACAGGAATCTGCAACGCGATGCAGACCTGGGCCTTGTCACGACCATTCCGTGCAAGCAACGAAATAGCACTTCCCGTTCGATGGAAGATACCGCCGTCGAAATCAGAGTGTCCAAGGAACTGGAGAAGATCATCCCCAGAAATCGTGAAGCCATAGACGTGATGGGGAATTTCACAGACAAGGAAGCTGATGCATTCCTGCAAACAATCCTTCTTGTTCCCGAACAATTGAAGGGGAGTATGCAGAGGACCAAACTGAAGCTGGAGCACCGACTTCTGTTTGACGTCATTTCAAAATGCACCTTCACGTACGGAGGAGCATTTGGTGATATTAGCAGACCGAAGCTCAAGCAGCAGAAGGCCCTGGAGGAACACCACAAAATCGACTGGCTGGGCTATCTTGAAAGCCAGCTGTTGATGGAGAAGCTGAAAATATCTGAGACAGTGACTGAGTCTGGGGAGCAGCTGTTGAGTGTCTAGGGGACACTCAACTTCGGCACAAAAATTTCTGCCCTGATCCTCCAAGCTACAAAGGGACAGAAGCTGACCTGTGAAGGGAGTGAGGACCCTCCGTTCAGCAAGCTGATGCTGTTCCCTATAGCCAAGAAGGCTAAGGATGTTGTGGACGCAGTCTACACACCTAAGGGAGCCTCCAAGCCAGCTGTGGAGTCGGCCTCAACAGCTCGCCGCCCTTCAAGGTCCAAGCCTGCGAAGCGCCAGCTGGAGGAGGTGACTGAGGAAGAGGAAGATGAAGAAGAAGAAGAGGAGGAACCCCTCCAGAAGAGGCCCAGAATTCGAATCATCCAGCTAGCAGCTCAACCGGCTGGATCTGGCCCCGTGGTGGACACACCAGCTGAGAAGTCAATAGAGTCTAGCCAGTCGGTTGATGCAGCTGCGTTCGTGCTTCAACCCCGCCAACAAGAGGCACTAGCTGAAGAAAAAGAGATCAATGTGGAGGAATCCAGCTCCTCCCCAGATGACTCTTCTTCATCTGAGGAGTCCTACGACAGTCCACCAACTGGAGCTGATGCCAGCCAGGAAATCCCACCTGTGTCTGAGGAAACACTTGAGCCAGCCCACTCACCACCCAAAGAAGATCCAGTTCTCTCAACTGGTCCTCAGTCAGATATCCCGAGCCTCTCGCTCGATGCCGACATTGAGACCTTTCCTTTGGCCAACGTCGATGACACCCTCGAACCCATTGCCTTCGATATAGACCCCTCACATATTGATGAAGAAGCCAACCGCCAGGCGATCTTGGCTGAGTACGAAGGCAAGTTAAACTACTGCTTTCGCAAGCTGATAGGCATGTTCCCCGAGGCCAACTCAATGCCCATCTTCGCCATGTTCGGGACAGAACTGCTCTATCAGTTCAGTGTGATTTTCAGCTACTGGTACGTTAAGGAGGAAACCCTCAGAATCTATGGCTGGGACAGATTGAAGGTTGAAGAATCCAACCTGAGGGTGTACTTCAACTACCAGAACCTGGAGGTAGCCTACAACCAGAAGGTGGCTGTGCTCCGTCGTCGTCTGGACAAGAGCCTACAAGAAGGGACAGACACCAGGGAGCTGTGCAACAATTCTGGAGCTGTTCAATTTCTTGATCATATGTTGGCCAAGAATGCCAACTACATGGAGGATGTCGACGCAGCTGAAGAGGCGGCCAAGAGGGAAGAAGAAAATCTAAAACAATACCTGGCCAGCCGATCTGCCCTGGTTGTCGTGGATACAACTGCCCAGCCACAACAACTACAACTGCCTGGACCCTCTGATCAGCCAGCGATCTCAACAGATGCTATCTGTGAGCTGATCTCTGAGAGGGTCAACCAGCTGAGGCAGGAGCTGTTGTCCAAGATCAAGCTCAACAAGGAGGAGGACGCTGACAGAATGAATCAGCTGGTGGCAGAGAATGCAAGCTTCAACAATCAGCTGGAACAACTCTCCTCCTCCCTACAGCAAAAGCTCGAAGACCTCTCCACTTCTACCAGCTCGGAGGTCAAGGATCTGAAGAAGGCGGTTCAGGGACTCAGCTCGGACTTCAA
>CM055959.1:91013549-91187820 GCA_029490685.1 Schizonepeta tenuifolia
CAGGCGGTGTGAGGCAGCAGGTCGATGGGGTGGTGGTCAGGCGGCGTGAGGCGGTGGCGCGACGGGGTGGTGGTCAGGCGGCGTGAGGGTCTGATTTCAAAATTCGACATAGAAGGGATTGTGAGGTTTTGGAGAGACAAAGAGACAGGTTTTGAATTGGGAAGTTTGGCAGAAGAAAATGAATCCTAATGAACTAAACAACGTGTGGGTTAATATTTTGAGGAACTATTTTGATGTTCTGAAAAGAGAGAGTAGAGAAGGTGCAGTGAGTTGTGAGGAGGAAGATGATGATGATGTACCAAAAGGGTGTATTAGTAAATCCATATTAAATTAGTCATGATGTACAAAAACTATTAGTCGAACCAAACGGGTTTTTATATCTGTGACTCAATCCTTACTTATCCCATATTGTATCTAACTATTATCTTATCTTGACAACCAAACGGGGCCATAGGAAATAATGTATTTTCACAGATAACCATTCAAGTATGTAGCCGATGAGGCCTAGCTCAATTGACTGGCTGAGGTACCACAAGTCTCTCCTTAATGAGAGGTATTGGGTTCAATCCCGCTTGCAAGCGGTGTAGTTTATTTCCCACCTTATGGTGGAGTAGTTGTCCCACCCTGCGTGGTGGTGTAGCAGTCCCACAGTGATGTAGAGGTCCCGTTCCACCTATATGGTGGTGTAGCGATTTATTTGATTGTATAAATATATACCTCATTGTAATTTCCTCAAAAAAAAAACATTCAAGTATGTATATATGTTGACTAGTAATCTAGAATCCTCAATGAGCATTCGGCCTCCAATTAAACCTCTCTATATGCACAATAATATCACCCCACACTTACTACTAATGTATGCTGTAATATCCCGGATATTTCTCCCGTCGCTAAAATAAAAAGTTATTAATTAATTAAGGGTTTGCATGCCTAAGTTAAGGAAATTCAGTTCTAAGACTAACGGTGAAATCCGTTTCTGAAAATAAATTCCAGAAGTCGTTCAACCGACTACTGTATTAGGGTTTTCGCGTCCGATAGAATTTTCGTTCGAGAACTCAGATCGAAAAACCGTCTGACTTTACATTCACTTATTTTACGATACAAGTCTACTAGAAAAAGTCAGGTTTTATTTTTTCCGGGCGAATTTTGGACTGTCATGTCCCGACTTTTCTTTGAATTTCGGAAATCGAATTATGCTTTCCGACTAAGTAAATTATTTCCAATCCAATGGTCGAATTAGTTTTCGCCGAAAATGTAACCATCTAAGAAAATAATTAATCGATTTCTATACGCCGTATTAGACCCGTTATCGAGATATTATGAATTAATCCTCCACTCGCAAGCCGCCACATACCCCCCTTAGTCATCCTACACCTTATTAAGTTAAATAACACCCTTAATCATCACACTCTCTCTCTCATCCCTCCCATTACCCCTCCCCCCCCCTCTCTCTCTCTCTCTCTATTCTCTCTCTTGTTCTTCATATCTTCAAATCTTCATCAAGTTCATCAAGTTCTTCAAGTTCCATAACTTTTTCATCTACCGATCGATTTCTAATTCGAGTTCATATTCAGAAAGGTGAGAGCCTCCTCTTCACTTCTATCCGAACAAAATCTCTTTCTCTTAATTTTGAAAATTTCAAAATTATGTAAGAAAGGAAGAAGATGATGTTCTAAATGTAAGACTTGATTATGTATGCTTAGGAATGGATTTCCATGGTTAGAATCAAGTGAAAATCATCCCCCTTTTCTTTTTGTCATTACCAAAAATTTTAGAGGTTAGGGTTTGATGTTTTAATTTCATGATTTTAGATGATTGGTTGGTAGATTATCACTCTAGGTATTAGTATATTGATGCATGAATTGTTTTATAATTTTCTAAAAATAAAAATGAAAATGTAATAAATGAAGAAGCATGAGTTTGAAGGAGTAAATGTTATGATATTGATGATATGATTTGATATTAATGATGTAGGAAGCATGTAGTTCAACATAGATTTAATTTAGATTTTTCTAAAAATAAAAACGAAATCGTTGGAGACGAAGAATCGTCAATAGAATTAGTTTCGATGTTGTTATGGATTGATGGTTTGCATATTAGTTAATGGTTAATAGTGATAATTGGGAAGTTTGAACGAAATCTAAGAACGTCGAACTTTTCGTAAGAGACGAAGAGTAGAGCATAATCGTCGATAGGAAAATCGAACGAGAAAACTAATTGAATATTAGTAATTGTTGATATGTTAGGATAGTTGTTGAATTAATTGAGAGTTTACTAACAACTTTGAAAAATCGAATTCTTAGACCGATATAAATAACGTGGAGTAGTTAAGTAAGTAAGTACGTAAAAGAAGAAATAAGGAATCGAGACCTTATATGTTGATTGATTTGAGTTCGTAGTTAATTAATAAATAAGAATGAAGTTGATAAAGATTTCATATAGGTTATGAAATAGAAAATAGAAGTTGAATATTGAAATTGAATTGAAATTGAATTGGATTTTCTAAGTATAAGTAATTGTTGAAAAGACGAGAAGTAATCGTCGTAGTTTTTAATCGAGAAACGAGAAAGTATTCACGATAGATAAATACGAGACTTAACTGTAATGAGATGGAAAATTCATGCAAATAAAAGTTATATAGCATTGATCGAACCTAGGGAATCGTGCGTTGAGTTTTACGAGCGATTAGGGTTTTTCGGCAGTTTTGCGATCCTTCACGGAAATGGCCATAACTTTTAGCTCGTTTAACGAAATCGAGATCCGTAAATTGGACAGTAAACTTGACATCCTTGTCTTTCTTTTGGTACCAAGAACATCCCCTGTTTCGCAGAATTCTGTTCTGTAGAGACTCCAGACTTACTACCTTGTGCAGAAACTTTCGAAAACTCATTTTCTTAAGTTGAAATTCTTTTCAACTTAATTCCTTAAAAAATTTTAAGTCGTTAAGAGTTATCGACTTCCGTTATAATCTAAAAATCGAGTAAGGAACCGAGTTAGTTCTGAACGAGATGTGTTCGAGTTTTGTTTCTTCGTTAATCAAAAGAAATTAGTTAAAGTGCAAATGCCTAAAAGTCTTAACCGAATCCGAATGTCTTTCCTTTAATCGTCTCGATCGATTATTAAAGTTTGTTTATTTGCGATAAAAGGAGGAAGTCAGAATCAAGAATATGATGGAAGACCGAAGACGGAAGTTTTAGTTGTTCTGTATATCGCCTAAGGTGGGCTTTTCTATATCAAACAAAATGAGCAATGCTCAAAAATGTTTACTTACTGCTTTGATAAGTGTGTTTTCAAATTGATTATCAGTGCATAAAAGAATTTGTTTTATGTGAGTTCTTTTGTGCCATTCTGAATTGGTTCGCCAATTAAATCGATCGGACTCTGAGTTAGTCAAAAGGGACTTTCCAGGGTTAGTGTACACGGTAGCCGGTGTGTGTGGTACTCTGTTGAGGGGAAGCCAGCCACGGTGAATAGAACGTGCGCGGAAGAAGTTAACTCTTCCCGGCGTTGAAACAGAATTGGGCAAGTTGAACGTAACATCTATCAGAAAAATGCTTGATCAAGCTATTGTGAAAAGAAAGAAAATGTTTAGTAAGCACGGGCCTTTGATGAAAAACCCCGATGCGTTACTTTTTGAGATGCCTGATTAATCTATACTCTTATAATATGTTTTCGGCAATGTGTCCACTAAGTATGTTTATACTTAGCCCTGCATATATTTATAAATGTGCAGGTTGAGCGACGGAAGCGGCGGAGGTTGAGTAGAGTTGTAAATAGGAAAGAAGATCAGTGTTTCAGTCTACGTTATTTCGCTGCCAAACTATTTCATTTTGATGTATAACTTTTTGTCTAAGTTTCGTACTTTAAAACTTAGTCTACTCTGATAACAAACTTCATCGAGTGATCCTTCGAGATTGACTCTCTCTTTTGTTAATAAAATTGGTTCATAGATATCATCTTGTTTAATATTATCGGTTAATGCTTTTATTCGGTTAGTTATTCCCCCTTCTTCCCCGCTTCTTTAATCCAACCCCTAATCGCACCCCGGCTTTGCCGTCCCTCGGGATTTGGGGCTGTGACATATGCATTCCTTTAGCTAATCAAATTCATATGAGGAGGACTCCCCTGCGACCTGACGCATTTCACATGCGACCGGGTCGGGTCGAGTCGACCCGATCAACCCGGGTTTGACCTGTTGACCCAGTCATTTTTTTTGTCTTCGACTCCGATTTTGCGGCTCCGCCTTCGCTCCGATTACTAATATAAGGATAATCGGCGAGCAACAATTTGGACTTTTTCGGCTCGCTTCGAGACCTTCGACTCCCTTCACTCGAATCTTGACCAAAGAAGAAGCGGCAAACAAAAAAATGAAGAGACAAACAAAAAAAAGGTGGAAAAAAGTAGAATTTAAAAAAAAAAACAATTGAAATAAAAGCTGGAAAAAAAAAACAGAAAACATGAAATTGGAAAACAGGGAAAAAAATAGGTGCATGCACCCCATGCGCCCCACGCGCGGTCGCATGGGGTGCGACCAGTCTTATACAAGTATTTACGAATTTATATATATACATTTTAGAAATCTAATCGTAGAACTTAAATTTTCACGTATAAATAGTAACTAGTGTGTAACCCATCGAAATTCGACAGGGTTACTTAACATTATGATAATTTATTTTTAAAATACAGTTAATAATTCGTTTAAAGTTATAGGACGATCTTTACTAAGAGAATTGTTACATTATATACAAATGAAAATAATGATCAAGTGAAAAGAGGGGGATGCATTCAAATTTTTCCAACTTATTTCGGTTGCAAGGAAACCAAAGAAAATCACAGTAAACGCATGCATAAAATAAAAATGATTAATTTTTAAAATAATTAATCTTGTCAATACCTCACAGTCTGTTGAAAATTTCGTCATAATTAAACCACGTACCTTTCTAAAATCTGTTTAAAAAATAATTTAACAAACTTGTGAAAAATAGAAATAAAATATGTTGAGAACATACATCACCACATTTTGGAGTATATTATATGTAAAAGAATATAATTCTAAAGTAATTATGTGTTCTAGAAATAAATAACAATTAATTAATTGAACATGTTTACCTACATACATATACCTAACTGTTTCCAATTAAAAATGTCAGCTTGTTTTTTACATCTTATGCATTTATTATAATATATGCTATTATCTCAATATTACTCAGTAAACAATAATAATATATTGTATAAATACTCATTTATTTATATACCTGTTATTCTCTCAAATTCGATTAAAAGGTAATTTTACATCTTGTCATCATTCCAAATTTGCATAGTAATATGCGATAAACCCCTCAATATTACAAATAAAACATTCACAAAACATCAAAAAATAAAAAAGTTCAAATATAAATTGAGAATTATACTACAAATTTAAGAAATAATATGTCACGTCCCGATTAAAAAGTAATTTTACTACTCATTGTCGCTACAAATACTATCCAGTAATCTCCACTAATACCTTGAACCATTGTCATTTCCACCATCATCTACTACCTGCAATTAATCATTGTCTTCTCCATCATCGCCGACTACTTCAACATTCACCGTTGTTGCAATTTTCGGCCATTTACTTATTAACATCTCTCTCCCCCAGCCATTGCATGTCTTCTATAGGCTTTCTTGTAAAAGTTAATTACAAATTTATATTCTCCATTTACTAATTAGGTCTATAACAATTTATTTGCATAATGAGAATTTAATTTTCACGATATTTAGAGCATTTACTATAGGTGACGAGGGGCGGTGTCGAAGGGCGGTGTCGAGCCGCTCGACACACCCCCCACTCGACACACCCCTGTGTCGAATCCATAGTGGGGGGATCGACACCGCCCTGTGTCGAAGGTGAGGCGAGACTGGTGTCGAGAGTTCGATACACCACTCGACTCCATTCGGCTGCAATATGGGGACACATGGCGTGTCCCCATTGGTCTGGTCTATTTTTTTTCTGATTAAAAAATTAATAAAGCAACGGTTTAATTTTGGTTTGTCTCCAACGTATATTTTGCTAGCAGCAACGGTTATCTCCATTTTTTCTCTATATATATTTCTTCATCTCATTCATTCTCCACGAAAATTTCTTTCTTCATTCATTCTTCTCTACAAAAAAATTCACTCTTTCAAATTTATTTTGTGCAAAAAAATGGCTGACGATCAGTTCAATTCGTGGTACTCGCAAATTTTTGGTTCAATCCCACTGTACCAATCTCCAAATCCGGCGAATCCACCTCTCAATCCGGCGAATCCAAGCTCCCAATTCTCCTCTTCTCTCGCTTTCGACCAATACTCGGCCCCTGCAGGGTTTGGTGCTTTTTCGCAGACGCTGGGTTACTCCCAATTTTTCCCGTCGCCGGGTTTCTCCCAATTCCCTCCAGCGACTGGGTACTCGCAGTTCTCACAGCCGCAGGGGTACGGTCAATTCCCCCCATCGGCTGGGTTCTCGCAGACGCCGCGTTTCTCCCAAGTCCCTCCGTCTTACGGCTTCTCGCAGTCGCCGGGCTTCTCGCCTGCGCCGGGCTTCGTGCTGTCGCCGGGGTTCTCTCAAGTACCCCCGACATCCGGGTACTCCCAATTCTCGCAGCTCCCAGCGGGTACGGCTCGACTCAGACGTTTCAACCTCAACGACGACGACGTCCATGTTGAGGTGGATGAAGAGGAAGAGGAAGAGGCATACGGCGATTCCCACCAAGAGGAATCGGATGAACGTGAGCCAACACCACCGCCCCGCCCCGCCGCAAGGGGAAAGCTGTCGCAACCTCAAGCACGGCCACTTCTCCGGCCAAGGGGAAGGGAAAGGCACGCCGCAAGGAGAAAGCTGCCGCGGCCTCATCCGACGAGCCTAATAAGCCACTGCGAGGTCCTAACTACTCAGCCGCTGAGGTTGAATACCTCGCAAAGTGCTACATTGACTACGGGATGGACGCGGTCGCCAGCAATTATCAAACCTCATCCGCGTTTTTGGGAGAAAATAATGAACCAATTCAACGCCCACATAGCTCCCGCCTACCCAAGAGAAAAGAGTGCGATGAAGAGCGCATGGGGCCGCGCCAAGAAAACAGATCCAGAACTTCGCCGGCATCTACATCCAACAAGAAAACCAACTCGGAAGCGGGGAGAACGACCTCGATCTGTACACAAGGGCCCAAGATCTGTACACCGCCGAGCATGGGAAACCGTTCCCGTATAGAGCTGTGTGGGAGCTCTTGAGGCATATCCCGAGTTTCACTAACCCTGCGAAGCCAACTGCTCCAAAGCGGACGAAGATAAATGAATCTGGCGAGTATACTTCTGTCTGCCAGCGGCACCGCATCTACCACATCCGCGAGCGATGCAAACACTCTGCAGGTTCGACCCGAAGGAGTGAAAGCGGCGAAGAAGGGGAGGAAGGGCAAAAATGCGATACGGGAGCAGGCGGCACAAGTGTTGGCATCCCTCAACCAGCAATCGAGGGAGGAGTGGGCGTTCAATATCTATATTGCCGACACGTCGAATATGAGTCCCGAGCAAAATGCGAGGTACGAAAATATTCGCCGCAAACTTGCAAGGGAATTCAATTGGGAGGAGTAGTTGTTCTAATTTTTTTTTTTCTTAATTATTGTAATGTTCCAGTTTTTAATTATTGTAATTTTTTTTAATTAGTGTATGTTTTAGTTTTTTTTAAATTCAATAAAATTGTCATTTATTAATTTCTGAATTTAAATTAAGTTATTTTTTATAATATTTATTACAAATAAAAAAAACAACAAAATAAAATTTATTCAATCATTAAAATTACGCTTCCCAGTGCTTAAAACCTAGGTCTTACTCAACCTTATTGTAATGAAAAAATCAACCTAAGTCTAACTCAACACCCCCAATCATTAAAATCACGCTTTCCAGTGTTTCAACCTAGATCTAACTAAATACTCGTAGTGGAAGTCTAATACAATGGCAAATAAAAGCCTACAAACTCATTTTAATAATTTAATAACTACCAACCATGTGATTCAGTTCCCAAAATAAAAAAATATTTATATTTCCGTGAAGAATAAATATATTTTGTTCTATCATACTGTTATGCTAATTATACGAAACTTGAGCATTTTGCACTTTTCTTTTTCCTGAGACTAAATATGCTCCTAACCTTTATTAGACGAATTTCAATGGAAAAAATAAAATAAGAGGCTATACCAAAAAATCTATTGTTAGCAGTAAAAACTAAATAGAATCATCTTCTTGGCTTCAATTGTAGGAAGAGACGGTTGTGGTACCCCACATTTAAATATAGTAATGTTTCTTGAACAAATGTTGTACAATTTGATTGATTCTAAGCTCCATTTCCATTTCTTATTTTTTAGAATGAATCTTCTTCTTGGTTGTGGTCCTGGACAACTCGAATTCTAATTGCTAAATGTATTTTAATGTTTCTCTAGACAAATCTTCATATATGTAAAGATTTGTTTTCTTCAATTCTTCAGCACACTCTTAACTGTTAATTAGTACCAACACCCTTTTGACATCCTCACCGTCATCTTTCTCTCATCTAACCTCGGATATTTAAAAAATTATAGGCAACCAAAAACATTGGAATTGAAAAATTCATTATTTGATTGACATAATTGTTGTTGGTGTAACGACAAAATTTAAATTGATTGTATTAAAATATATTAATAAATAATTAGAATTATGCATTCATGAAATTTATTTCCAATTTTGAAATATTAAAAAATGAAAAATGTATATAATACACGCAATTTATATATATGCAATCTATATAAAGTCAAGTCACAAATTTAAATTATTCATCTAAATTGCATCCATTTATATACTACTTAAGATAATGTAGATTGAAGATAGCTAGAGTGAATTAGCCAGAACTCAGTCATGACAATAAGCTAAATTGCATCCATTTATATACTACTCCTACTTCACAATTATGTAACGTAAATTTTGCTAAATGATTTTAGGGAGGTTTAATAATTGCTCAATGCAATGCAATCAATCATATGAAACATATAAACTTTATTTTTGTGCATTATAATGATAGGGAGGTTAATTGCTCAATATTTAATTAGTTCCCATATCTCGTTTTTACTAAAAATAAAACGTATGGTAAAACTCATATGTGAAATGGATGTTTTTATTTGAAATTTTAGATAAATACAAAGAAAAATTCTAGAAAATTCCACCTGAGATAGAGGATGAATGTGGTGCCGCAAAAAAAAAAAAAAAAAAAAAAAAAAAGACATTGCTATAATGAATTTGGTTTGATTTTTATAAAGCATTTAATTACATCAATTTTACATAATGTGCTCATTTAAATTAAAAGTTGGCTCATGTTTCTTACCAAATTTAACATAAAACCGCCATAAACTAATTTTATATATTACATATAATTTGAGATTTAAGATAATTAAAAAAGTAAATTTCTAGTATATGCCACGTAGGCATGTGGATCAACGTGATGACTTGAATATATATATTAATCTCAACCACACATCTATGAATGATGGATGGTTAAGATTTGATCCTGGTCAAATCGGGTAACCCGTTGATGTTTTTTTTTTAGATTTTTTTTTTACGGTTAGGTCATATGCACCACACCATGTATTCATATGCACCACATTATATAATGAGATGCACCACTAAGTGCATTGAGATGCATATGATTTTTTTTTACATATTTTCCCGGCTAGCTCCGCCTTCGCTCCGATTACTAATGTAAGGATAATCGTCGGGCAACAATTTGGTTTTTTTGGCTCACTTTGAGGCCTTCGGCTCCCCTTCGCTCAAATCTTAATCAAAGAAGAAGCAACAAACAAAAAAAAACGAAGAGGCTACAAAAAAACGGGGAAAAACAAATTTGAAAATTAAAAAACAAAAATGATTAAAATCGAAAATATGTTGCATCTCAATGCACTCAGTGGTGCATCTCATTATCTAGTGTGGTGCATATGGCCTGACCGTAAAAAAAATCGAAAATATGTTGCATCTTAATGCACTTAGTAGTGCATCTCATTATATAGTGTGATGCATATGAGTATATGGTGCGGTGCATATAGACTGACCGTAATAAAAAAAAAAAAAAAGTCAACGGATTGATCCGATTTGCAATTAGATTCAGTTAATCCCACGCACAAAGAGTTCTGCAAATGATTTACTAAGAGAAATCCAATATTTTGCCTGAAAATGAACTAACCTTCATTTGATTGTGATGTTGATATTATTCTTTAGCTCGATTTGTAGTTTCTTCTATTTCTTCTTCAATCGCACAGAAACATTCTCGCCATAACTTAATTTGATGATCGAAAGTCATTATGTGGCTAGATTTGATGCTTGATTTCCCTTCAATTTAGTTTTTTGTGTTTTCAATCAAATAGATCTTGCAACCTCGGAAGAAGAAATTCAGTTTTTGATTGCTGGATTTCGTTGGAGAATCTCTGAGGTCTGGGTTGAGAAATTCCATAGCAGATGAATGTAAATATTTTTTACCTTTTTACCCCTCTAAGTTAAAAAACCCGCCTTTCTAATTTTTGTATTTTTGTTTTTGCTCAATTAATTCTGACCATAGATTTAGATGAGATCTATGGTGTATGATCATTCTTATTTCTTATTTTAAGGGTCTTTTCTAGAATCCGTTTTAAACTG
Organism: Schizonepeta tenuifolia; assembly: GCA_029490685.1. Lineage (NCBI taxonomy): Eukaryota > Viridiplantae > Streptophyta > Magnoliopsida > Lamiales > Lamiaceae > Schizonepeta > Schizonepeta tenuifolia. The sequence goes on from CM055959.1 coordinate 91,024,221, forward strand.
TTGATCAGATAAAATTGTACGTCCTAGATTAAATCTTATTATTAATGTGAGGTTTGAAAAATTAGATAAATTATCCACTCACCTTGGGGGGCAACAAAGTGAAATAGTAAAACTCTCACTCTCATATGCTTGATATTGACGGCAACAAAATCGGAAATGGTGAACAAACATCTAACATATCCTGTTTTAACAAAACACACATTAGAGCAACTCCAATGGTCACTCTACGCTGGCGTCCAACGCCAAAGTGGAGTGATGCTCTTCTCCAATAGATGGCCACTTCACGCTATTTTTCTTAGCGGGTGAACAGTGCACCGCGACATGTAGTGTGTCATTATTCACCGCGACATCCCTTTATTTTATTTTATTTTCCTTTTGTTTATTGTTTTTAATTTTGTCTTTTCTTTTAGCTTTTATGTTATTATATTTTGTTGTTTAATTTTATCTTTTATATTTATTATAGAATTATTTTATACTTTTAGATTTATAAAAATACAATAGAATGTAGATATTAAATATTTTTTTGCATTCAACAATAACATAAAATACATGAAAATACAATAACATGAAATTCTTAAAAGTAATTGAGTGCGATAATATAACATACATAAAATAAAATATATATTAAACAATATATACTACAATCCTAATAAGATGTTGGGTTCATCGTTGATTATCATCCAGATTTTCAAGTGCTTGAACGGAATATCGTAATTAATTTTGTATTGGGTCATAGTCATCGCAAGGATCTGGTCGGCAGTTGCATCGATCGGAGCTTGTTGGGAGAATAACATGTGCAACACTTGAAATTTGGTGCACAATTCCTTTACTCGGACCCAATGGTGACGCAGCTGAGTAGTGCTTCTCACTACTGTCACATCGGGTCGAGTTCGATTGTAGCGATCGGTGATTTGGGTCCAGAATTCATCACGGTCGACCGGAGTTTCGTGGCTAACAACGACCCAAGCTCGGGCCAAGGCTTCCGTCTCAGTCTCAGAGTAAAGTGAAGCCATTGAGAAAATGAGAATTGAGATAATTGAGAGAGAATTTAGAGAAGAATTGAAAACTGGGGTGAAAAGTTGGGTGAAGATGATGTATATTTATAGGTGAAAATGAGATTTTAAAAAATACTACAAAATAAAAGTATATAAATAGAATATTCCAATATAGAGTAAATTGTTGGAGACAAAATACATATTATTACTCTACATTTCACTCTAGAGTTCACTCTACAATAAGGAAGGGGGAAGCCCCACCCAAGATTTTCCTTCTCTTTTTTTTTCCTGTTGCCAAATCGTTGAAAAATATGTAGAATCGAACTTCAGCCCCAGTTGTCGCGATGCCGCTATAGCAAGATACGCCAGATTCTTGAGAGGGAGGGGGCCTGACTTACAGAGAAAATTAAGAAAAGTAGCATTAGTACAACAATGGTGTTAATAGGAAGAAGATGAAAAAGTTATTAATAAAAAATGTTGTTGACGTTTAACTGAAAACCAAATAAGTAATTTTATTTTAATAAAAGTAACACTTATAATAAGTTTTAACTTTTTAACATACAGTGTGATACTTTTATTAGTTAAATTATTTATCCCCATATTTGATTTTACGTTTTTAATAAGAAAACAGATCAATAGATATTTTTTTAATACGAAACAATTGAACAGAGAATATTAGTAGATATATATCAGTTTTTTTAACAATTTTATTTTGTTAATTCATAATACAATGATGTTTTAGCACATATTTATTTGAGGTCCTTCTGTTTGTAAGCTCGGGGATCCCTTTGCCTCAAGTAAATAAAAAAGAAAATTCCTATTAATTTCATTGTATGCAAATTTTGATCTTGTAGTGCAGCCCTCCCTCGATAATAATTTCTGGCTACGCTACTGGTTGAACTCGAACTTGTTATTCTTGAGAAAGCTTAGAACCTCGGAGAGCAGAACCCAAATCTTTGATATTCCTTTAACTCTGCAATAAGGCAATCGGCCTTGTGATGAGTGCATTGAAATGTGAGAATATCAACCAATGTCCTTTTAACTCTTACCTCCCACGCCCTTCAAGAACAAAACAATGATCTTGCCCTTGAGAGGCATTGGTGTAACCCTAGTGTGGTGATACGGACATATATATATCGGGGAGAGAGAGAGAGAGAGAGAGAGAGAGAGTTACTAATGGAATGGTACTATTCCATCAGCATGCATGCAGCTTAACCTTATACACCCACTTCCCACCAATAGCCTTTTCTTTTCCTCTGGTAAAGTAGTAAGTTCCCTGCAGGTTTGATTTGCTTCCAGAAGAATCATATCTGCTTCTTGATTCCATTGCATCATAGATCATACCATTCAATATACTGACTACCTTCCCTACATGATGAAACACACTCAAACAACAACATAAGGTGAAAATGAAAAACATTTGGAAACATTTCAGGGGAAGTTCTGCTTCTTGAACCCCTGCCAGGGGTAACAAACAGTTGTATCTGCAGAAACGTACGTACGGCAATTTCTTGAGCAGGAACCAAGAAAGAAGAGAACAAGTCTCAAGAATATGAGCAGGGGGGCGCCGCAGCATAGTTGGATAAGTAGCTGCATGTCTTCTCCAAAGAATCAGATCTATTGCACAGAAGCTTCACTTCAGTAAAAAGAAAAGTTTACTTTTAAGGAAAAAACTTCAGCAAAGCAACACATAAGGACATGATTTATTCTGGTGTGTAATCCCAAATTCAGCACAGATATATCCATCATATTCTGGTTAGCTAATCCAGTAATGGGATCTCAACTATTAAATTTATTATTTTAATATTATTTATCATCAATATAGATTAAAAAAATTTATGATATAGTAAAGATTCCTAAGTAATTAACGTTTATTACCAAAAGAGAATTTTAAATATTTTAAACTCTAACTATGGAATAATCAACCCAAAAAATAAACCATCAACTAAAAGCTTGAAATTAAATGCTAAAAAGTAATTACAAAATTGAATTAAAACACAAAAAATAAGATTGGATTAAAAAATTATAAAAATAACCAAAGAAAGAAAATGTGATATGGTGCAAGATAAAAGATACATCTCAAGACAAACAAGGATATGGTATAATATTTTATTTGTCTCAAAGATTAAAAAAATTGCATTATTTACATTGCATAAGAGATTGGGAATGGAATAATCTAAAACATCAATAAGCAGCAGATAATCTGGGTAAGAAATCTGTGAAGAGCATAAAATTTGCTCATGACCACCAAAATCTTGATAAATACAAATCAATGAGAAAAGGGCTAAAACTCAGCCCCATATATATCTATATCTGATACATAGCCAAAATCAACAGCCGTACAAATTTTATGCAAATGCAGTTAGATTTATGTCAATTTGTCATCACTTTAAGAACAAATGCCAGCAAGTGTAATGCACAGTAAACACACTTTCCTAAATCTAAAATTATGTGATCCCATAAAAATCAACCAATGCTCAATCGAGAATCTGAAGACCGTAAATTGGTTTGACGTCGTGGAATGCAAATCTCGCAAGCATTTAGCAAACAGTAGTGAACAAAGTGATTCACCAACCGATGCAGGATCAGGTGAAACATTGACAAACATCAAAGTCTTGAATATCCGCCTAAGCAAGGCGAAGAACAACAACAAAAAAAGCATGTGTTGGTACTTAGTAGCATAATGTACACGTAATAGAGAGTGTCGTCTTATGACATAAGTTGCAACTAGCAAGTTTGCAACTATGAGGAAAAAATAAGAGACCTTAATAAAATAGTCGAAAATGCTTATAGATTTATCATCCTAGTCAAGAATTGCATTGATTAAATAATCTGAATCTCTAGTAGAGTAAAATTCAAGTTACTTCTATAGAAAATGCTCCTGAAAATCTGCCAAAAGATCGACGTGCTTTTCAAAAGATAATATTCTCATGCAGTAGAGCTAAAAAAACTACCTTGACAAGATAAGAGAGCTTGGAGTTCCTGAAAGTCTGCCTAAAGATCGACGTGCTTTTAAGGAAGTTTACTAGTAAATGTCAAGAACCGAGCTACTTGTAGTAGAGTTCTAATGCCTTCTCTCCACAATCCCAAATTCAGCACACACATCCATCATGTTCTTGTTTACAAATTCAGTACCATTTGTGTTGGTAAGCATTTGACCCTTTTCTTATACTAAGTTGCAATCATATCAGAAAACCAGTTAGAATTCCACAAACTTGACCTTCGGAACTGAGCAGATAAGTCCGTATCATTCTACTATGGTTAACACATATCTAGTGTTACAAATATTAATTCTCAATATTATAAGGTTCCCAAATATCAGCATGCAAAAATTCAAGTAGCTCTAGTTTCTTCTATTCAAAAAGGAAAAGAAGATCTAGGTTGCTTGGCTTTAAGACATACCTCACACTACTGTAGCAAACCCCACATGTTTTCTGCAACAAACCATGGCTAATCACATCTTTATGTTAGAGTTTGCAACAAGACTGACTCAAGATTCGATTGTCTTCATATATATGCATCGAGATTGAATCCCAGAATAATCAAGTCTAGAACGAACTACTATGATCACGTAAAGCAATATACTATATTACACCATAAAAGAGAAGATAGAGAGAGAGTTGCTTATGTTATAGGCAGTGGAAGCCATGTTTTTGTTACTGCTGGACAAGTGATCGTTCTGCTTCTCCTCCAGCGGTTTATTTAAGTCAGTTGAAGGATGAGTGTTTGTGTTGCTACTTGCTATGGGATTGTGATGGAACTAGCTTGCATATATATAAAAGAGAGAGAGAGAGAGAGAATTCCTATTCCTTTTTTTATTTAGAGAAATCATATTCCTTAACCTTACAAGTTTTAGAGATAATCTTGCCCTAATTAACTGGATTTTATTAAATTATTATTTTAAGTTCTATGTAAATAAACAAATTTCTTTGTCTTTAATTTTATTATTTTCAATGCCTTGTGTGGTGGACAGTCCAGGAGCAGCATAATATTCAGTACAGTACAGACATGCTAATTCTTCTACTCTCAACATTCAGGACCAAACTGATCATAATTCTTTATAAAACTGTTAGTGAAATGGGTAGATATACGTCGGATGACTGTCAAGTCAAATTAATTATTTCTTATTCTAAAAAACACCAATTGAAAATTTAGGAAGCTCTCTATCTAAATAAAACTGACAAGAATTTAATACCAGTATATGCATGAATAATTTAAAGTGAATTGTTTATAATTTGGTTTACATAAATTTATTTAAGGAAATAAAATTTAAAACACTAATAAGAGTGAAATAAGAATTGGAAAATAGTAAAATAAATTTTAGTCAAATACGTGGGCACGTTAATTTGTGTTCACTGAGCGGTTCCGGTCATATATGTTGACTCTTCTGACTACATGGCATTGCCACATCAACGATGGACACATTAATTTGTATCTCTAAAAGTTTTTAACTATATTTATCTTCCAAAAATACATCAAATTTCCAGCACGCCGAGCCACCACCCAAAGAAAGAAAGAAAATAACAGACACGGGGAGAGAGAGAGAGAGAGAGAGAGAGAGAGAGATTTTTCCTCTTGAGACCTTTGAAGGCTTGAAGCAGTCGTCTGTGTAAATTAAATGAAATCAGAATTCCAGACAAACCATTGACTCGACCAAAATGACTATTGCAACATAAATATTTCAGGCTCGTTTCGAGCTACGAAAGCATAAAGATCTTAGTAAGCAGATATGAACTCTACCTACACTGCAAGTCATCATAAAAAAGGGCAACGAAGATGTTTTCCCCGTGAAAGAATTGATATTTTATTTATGAATGAATGAGGATAAAATTAGTGTTGGTTTTCTCTCCTAATATACAAAGTAAGTTGTTGCTCTAATAATCAGCAAAACAGCGGCAATAAGTTTCACAGATAAGACCACGAAGAGGTCCAAGGATGAGAAAGACCAACCGTTTCTCCAATGGAACTTATAACTCGTTTTGCTGCAACAGCTTACATTCCTTTCGTTTTTCTACATCAACTCTACAGTATGGAGTAAGCTCTAACCACCTCAACAATGGGTGCTCGACACAACGGACATTTTCCTCCTCCTCGGACCAACTCATTAGCACATTTAGAGCACGTGCACATGTGTCCGCACCTGCACAGAGTGCAAGATAGAGAGAGAGATGTCAAGGCAATGATATGAAAAAAGGAAGAGGAAGCAAAGGAAATAACGTGATTCATTTCTGAATGCTTGTTTACCTGTACAGTAGGGAATCAATTTGGCTATCGCAGCACACACAGCAGGTGCCTTTTCTAACATGACACCATTTAGACCCGTCTTCTGATATTTCAGTACTTGCTGCAATTGCAGATAACCAGTAATTATTACTTCTTGCAACAGGATGCTAGTAATGCAAAAGATGAAGAGTTGCGAATAAACAACAGTTTGGGAGCAACAATTTCCTTGGTTGCAGAAGAAACTCAAATGAACACTAGTATCAAACATTGCATTCAGACCTCGTCCACCAGATGATCGATTAAGCGCGGCTGAGACCTCTTGCCGAACTGCGCGTTGAAGCTCAAGTTGCATGTCCATGCAAGCTTCTAACATCCTTTGCATGTGATTCATACCTTGCTGAAGTTTTCCTACGTCTGTTCTGAGATCATTAACCATCTCCCAATCCTGCTTAATTTAAAATGGAAACATTACTAAAACTGCACTGTCATTCTAGTGTGAGGTATAAAATAAAAGGCAGATTAACTATCAAAAACAAAAAATCAAAAAACTATCATGATCACAATGGTACTAATGACAGTGCATTTGAGAGAGAGAGAGAGAGAGAGAGAGAGAGAGAGAAAGCTGACTAACAAGTTCGGTACGATGGCAATTGTGACGAGACCAACCAGAGCGGTGTAAATCCTGATGCCAAAGGGGTTGTGCTGGTGGCATGGGAGGAGTTGGTAATACTGGTGAAGGTCTACCAGTAGCATCATTCTGGTCCTCATTCTGCTCGTTATTCAGTAGGTGTGGATCCCTCTCAGGTGAGGGGGGAAGAGGCAAGTTCCTGTGCAGATCCCAATCTATAGGATTCCTGCCCTGCCTCTCTACATATGATTGAATCAATTGATCCAAGCTCTCACGAAAACCACTATGAAGAAGGTTTGAGACACTCCTCCTGAAAAGACAGAATTTATCTAATTAGACAAGAATTAAAAATAAAAACAAAGAAGAACTGCCCAAACACAATGAGACACCTGCTCAGAAGTTCCCTTAGCTCCATGCTATACACATTATCATCATCAGGTGGGTGGAACATAGTGGCCCTTGTAGATGTAACAGACCGCAGTAATCTTGGAGGGTCCGCAGGCCCTTCTGACAAATTTTCTACAGCTTCCCCAGAGCCAACATCACGCCAAGCCTCAGAAGCTTCTTGCAGATGATTCTGCCCTTGATTTTCAGGGGAAAATGCTTCGTCAGGCCAAACAGTTACGACGTTGTCCTGCCAATTGGGATCTGTGTCTCCTGAAGTGCTATGATCCCATTCATTAGAGTCCGTATCTGCAGATTGTTGGTGGTGGCTTTCTCTCTCAACTTCTGTAACATGTCTCTGCCACTCACTTCCAGGATCAGAAGAAACCTGTTGATTTTGGACGGTTGTACTGACTTCCAGATTCATGTCACGCTCTGGTGAAAGATGATTGTCAGTTTCTTCGTTCTCCTGTTGAAACTCCTGTGAACCACTCCTATCCCTTCGATCATGTCTAGAATCAGTGGTTCCATTGATAGATGTGGTTTCAGGATCACTGCTTGCTTGGCCATGCACAATAGTTTCCAATCTGGGGCGAAACCCTTCCCTGAATGACATTATTTGTATTGCATAAATAACAAGAACAAATTCTTTTTCAACGACATCACAGCTTTTAGATGAGCATTGTTAACCTTGTTCGCAAGTAAAAATGAGGTGCAAAAAATGAGGAAATCATGGGCATGTGCATTCATGCAGCCTTTTTTTTTTTTTTTGGATAACATTTTACATTTCATAGAGCATTTAAAGATTAATATACAGACATCTAGTCCACTACTTCAAAGGATTGATTAGCCTGGACTAAGGAACTAGAGTAGCCAAACTTGGGGCAATTAATCAAACATCAAGGTGTATGTGCGAGCTTGATTTATGTTTTCTTAAACTCGGAAATTTTGGCTCGAATTGACAAGATTTGTCACTAATAGCTTCGGACTGGGAAGAGAAACAGCACCTGTATCCAGCGCCCAATCAAGATTCAGAAATTAAAGTAGGATCTCAAATAACAAAAATATTCAAGATAAATCTTGAATTTTGTCGATATTAGTTCCTAAATGTCGGATAAGAGACATACCTCAGGCCAGAGACGGTGTGTCGCTGTCTCAATTGATTTAATTCGCTAGATGCAACTGAAGGCAGTCTCTCTACCTCAAATGGCCTTTCATTTCTTAAGAATCTTCCTCTCAGCAGTGTCTGGAAGGTCAATACTAATACACATTACTTTCTCATGCAAAATCTACACATCAAAACATGATCAAAGTTCCTTTATAGAAACAACTTACAGAGCACTCAATTTTTGTCTAGGTAATCTATTAAGATGAAAATAAAATAAGGTCATCAACTTCAGATTTCAGAATCCCAAATTAATTGATTGTACTAAATTTTGCCACAATAAAGCAGATCTAAAGTTGAAAAGTGAAAACTCTTTGAAAGAAAGAACTATAGAAAGGCCCAATAACATAGTTATTCAAAATCAGTATGCAAAACAGAGTAGTATCAGACAAGCATCAAAACATGTCACAAAATTCTGTAAGAAGAATTGTTCTCCATAAAAGAACTCTTCACCTCATAAGGGCTTATGAAAAAACAAAATTGATTCAAGTATATGAGTTGGAAACTGTTGACTTCAATCTGAACTTATAGCAAATCATCGAAGATCAACAAATTTATTAGTATAATCACCTGAATACGATTACGATGAGCAAAATCAGAAACAGCACGGTGTTCTAACAAACTCTGAAGTTCTCGTTGCCTGTCCCTTTCAGCTCTTACAAGCAAATCAATGAGAGCCTGCCTTCCTTGCAACCTCAACCTCTCCCTGCGAACATGCTCAGGCTGAACCACCTCATGACTGGTGACAGATCCTTCACGAGCATGATCAACTTGAGATCCAGATCTGTTATCTTGTTCTTCTCTGTGTCCCCTGCGAGAACCTCTTTGCTGACTTGTCATTTGCACCCACTCCCTTGCTATCCTGACCCTCTCTCGCTCAGTTTCCCCCAGCCATTCAGCTCTGGGACTGTCAGCCCTCTGCACAACAATAGAGGACGTGTCACCCATACCACTCTCCATCCACCCACGAACAATGTGCCTCACCCTCTCCCTCTCAACTTCTCCTAGATCAGGAACATTATGGTCCCTATTTCGATTTCGTGGGCCCAAATGACCCTGAGACCAGGACTCATAATCATTCCCACTCTCAGTAGCGCCCCGCAGGCTACTGTGGTTCTCAATCTCCCTGCTCTCTGACAAATTAACGGACACGTTTATGTTAGAATCAACACTCCTCTGCTGCCTTAATCTCGTCCTCACTCTCGCTCTCTCCCGGGCACGACCCAGTGCGTGCTCATCTTCTAGCTCACGCCACATCTGCAAAATAGATGAGGCACGGGTGCTAAGCCTCTCCACATTCCCCTGATGCCTCGAAGTTGGGGACTGGGACTCCCTCAAGAACGAGGAATCAAGCATCGACACAGCATGCAAGCCTGCAAGCGCCATCAACTCCGACTCACGATTCCTCCTCTCAATCGTGGTGATCATCTCTTGCGCCTGGCGGGCAGCCCACCTGCTCAATATCCTCGACTGCCGCCTCCTTGCTGCAGAAGGCTCCGCCAAGTCATCACCATCAAGATCCGACCTCCTCCTCCTTCTCATAAGCTGTTCCCCCTCATCCTCCTCGCCCTCAGTAGTAGTCGTTCTAGGCGAGCTACAGGACGGAAACGACATGCATTCGTCATAATGCCCGCACATAAACTCCTCCAAACCCCTCTCGAATTCAGAGTGAGCATCACTCGCCACACTCTCAGATTTCTGCTGCAATTGTTGCTCAATTCCAGCCATACCTCACCGCCACAACACAAAATTCAAAGCTTTACCATCAAAAACACAAGGACTCTCATCTCCACAGCTTCAATAACACATAATCAGTCACAGAATACTCCAATTCCTACCCTCTGCAAACAATACCAACCCTAGGCCTAATGACCACAATTCGAGATCAAAATGCCCCATACAAGACCATCCTCTCCATCCTTCCGAATCATTCGATAGATACATAATATCACCTGATTATAATCTGAATTAATTAACATAAAAATCTCATTCTCTGGTAAATAAATAGCCAACAATTGAAAACCAAACATATTATGATCAGAAACAACATATGCAGTAGCTTGAATTAGCAATTGATTGGAGAAACAAAACATACCGCTGAAGCCGTACGCTCGTGGAAATGGAATTGCAGTATTAATGTGGAAAAGGTAACAGAAAACCTAACTCAATAAGCAATCACGTAAATTCATATATACACACATGATATTGATAGTCTGTTTGTGTGTGTGAGTGCGCGCGATTTCAATGGTGGAGAGAGGAAGGAACACAATTACTAAAAAAATCATTGGAGCGAGAGAAAGTATTGCTGAAACGATGGATTTTATTGTTTTAATACTAATTGCAAAACTGTTTGGATAATTTACTAATTTAATACCTATTAATATGAATAAAGAATACCAAAGTAGGAGTATATACTTTTTCCTTCTTTATTTTTACTTTTTGCGTACTTGAATTAAAATCAGTGAATGACCCTGTACTGCAGAGTTTGACTTATAATATTTTTATCCAAGAGATTAGGTCAATTTAAATATTGGAAAACAATTCTTAATCAAGATTAATGCAGGATGTATCTTAAAAAAATCGAGCTTTGCAGGATTAAATTATTCTTCTACTGTGCGAAATTAGCTCCCCGGTCCCAATCTTTCAGTTTCAGTCTTAGTAATTAATTTGATTTTATGCATTTCAAACGGCACAATGGTAGAAGGGAAAAGGTGTAAATACCCCTTAAAATTGTCAGTAATTCGCACATGACTACCTGAACTTTGTTTAGGTGAAAAACCCTCTTCCTTAAAGATTTTGGGTGCAGAAAACTCCTTACCGTCATCGGGAACAATTTTCCGTTAGCAATATTTCATTTTTGTTTTATTTTGTATTTTTGTGGGACTCATAGTCTCCTTCTTTCTCTCTCTCCCTCTTTCACAATTAATTTCAATATTTTTTTCCCGACTTTAATCACTAGATTCATTCTATGAGTATCTTACGAGCAATGTCAAAGCGGCGGAGCCACCAGCAGTTCACCAACCTCCACCACCACCCAGAAGTTGGCGAAGCCACCGTTACCCACCACTAGGAGAAGGAGAAGCCCACCGATCAATTGCAAATTGTTGTCGCCGCTATGGATCAATTGAAGTGCGACGACGACACTGTGGCAGTAGCCATGGAGGAGGAGATGGAGGCGATTTGCCTATTTTTCTATTTTTTTATCATCTGTATTTAACTGCCAATTGATTTCTAGATATCCCAACTACCATAAATGTGAATCATTAGCCACATCACTGTCATGTTCGAAGGTTTTTTTTTTTTTTTAAGAAAATTTATGTCTTAATAAGTGTTGTGCAGAAATACAATAGAATTATCCATAACACATACAAAGTCTCATATAGAGAATTAAGTCAGAGTTGATGCATTAAAATTAATTAACTACTTTCATATTCTAAAAAAATGTCTCCAACTTCTTTTGATCTCTAACAAAGAAGCAAGATTTCTTTCCATGCGTTTCTATCTCTTGTTTTATCTCTATTTAGCTTATAATGACGCCACGATATTCAACATCAACGTCTTTTCCCGACAAAAACTCTACCGGAACTGGCAAGTTTTTCGCCAGAACCAAGAGCTGTTATTCATACTCTTCCTTCTATAATGAAAGTCAAATGGTGGGAGAGTAATATATATATATATGAAATAAATCATATGAGAATAGATCTTATCATAAGAAATGAGAATAGATCTCCACCATAGATCTATTGGTGATGAAAGGTCAAGATTTGGCCAAGTCAAAGCGGATCAAACCCGGGTCAACTCGGGTCAACCCATTGACTTTTTTTTCGATTTTTTTTTTTAATAAATTGTCACCCTAGATGCACAACTTCACATATTCGGATGCACCACTCTATATAACTAGATGCACCACTGAGTGCATTTAGATGCACAAGATTTTCAGTTTTTTTTTTCGATTTTTTTTTTTTTAACTGTCACCCAAGATGCACAACTTCACATATTCGGATGCACCACTCTATATAACTAGATGCACCACTAAGTACATTTAGATGCACAAGATTTTCAATTATTTTTTTTAAAACAGTCACCCAAGATGCACCACTTCACATATTCGGATACACCACTATATGTAGTGAGATGCACCGAATTTGTAAAAAATTAAAAAAATAAAAAAACTGAAAAAAAAATTGGATGCACCACAATGCGTAACTAGATGCACCACACAGTGTAACTAGATGCACAATATTTTACGAAAATAAAAAAAATGAAAACAAAACTAGTGCATCTTAATGCACTTAGTGGTGCATCTCATTATATAATGTGGTGCATATGAATACATGATGTGGTGCATATGACCTAACCTTAAAAAAAACGGAAAAAAAAAAACATAAAAAAGAAACTTAAAATCTTGTGCATCTCAATACACTTAGTTGTGCATCCGAATATGTGAATTGGTGCATCTGAATATGTAAAGTTGTGCATCTTGTGTGACAGTTTAAAAAAAAATCGAAAAAAAAAGTCAACGGGTTGACCCGGGTTTGTCCCGCTTTGACCAAGCTAAATCTTGACCCTTCATGTAGATAAGATCAATGGTTGAGATTAATTCCTAATTCTCACTTTAAAATCTCTTTGTATGGGAATCACTCCCTATATATATGTGTGTGTGCGCGCGCGCGCGCGCGCGCATTGAGATAGAGATGAGAGATTAAAATATTGAAAAGAAGAGTAGGTGGGTCCCACAAAAATTAAAAAAAAATCAAAAATGGAATTTCGCTAACCGAAAAATTCTTCTCGGCACAGCTAGGGGTTTTCTGCACCGAAAAACCTTAGGGAAGGAGGGTTTTGCACCTAAACATAGTTCAGGGGATTATTTGCGAATAGCTGACAACTTTAGGGAGGTATTTGCACCTTTTCCCATGGTAGAATGGTATGTTGAAACTCAATTGCAGAGCCAGGCCCCAATGATCGGAGGGGCAAATTTCTTTGTCCCGACTTTTTTGAATTTTTGGTGGGGCAAAATATAAGTAATTTGATAAATTTATGCATGATTTATTTAATGATTTAACTAATTAAGGATAATTGCAAAAATTTGAGGGGGGTAATTGTCCCACCAAAATTGTATGTGGCTCCGCTACTGCTGAAACTAAAAGTTTCGAATTCAAATATTATTAATACATCATATTTTTTTCGCAAAAACTTGCGTACATACGGTTGCACACGTTAGACGGGCCGGGTTCGACCTGGGCGACCTGCTTTTTATTTTTTTACATTATGCATTGTACTGTGTGTGTGTATATATATATAGGGATGAGTTCCCATGTAAAATTTCTTTAGTTTAAGAAATAAGAAGCATTCTCATCCTTTGATTCCTACAAAATAAACAGCCAAGATTTAAAGTTGGATAATAAATAACTGCTCTTTTCGTATAAGAAAGGGTAAGAAAGTAAAGATTTGAATTAACAAATTTGGGTTTGATAAAACAGATGAATTTAGTGGGGTTTTAGTAGGGTTGTACACGAGTCAAACGGTTCGCGAGCTATTCGGAGTTTGGCTCGAAAAAAGCTCATTCGAAGTTCGTTCATTTACTAAACGAGCCGAGCTCGAGCCTTAAACTGAGCTCGATATTTGTTTCGAGTCGAGCTCGAGCTTACCTATGTTCGGCTCGTGAGGCTCGCGAACACGTTTGAATTTGATACTAAACGAGCTAGCTCGCGAACATGTTCGCGAATATTCTAAATTAACATGTTCGCGAACATGTCCACGAATTTTTTAATACTTTTCATAAATATTTTTTTTATTACTTTTTAATATCAATATAAATTAATAAATTTATAATTTTTAGATTATCGAGCCGAGCTCGAACGTTCGAGATCGAGCTCGGGCCAAACGAATATATAGCGAGCCGAGCTCAAACCGAGCTCGAGCTTGGTTGATATCTGTCGAGCCGAGCTCGAGCTCGAAACATAAAGCTCGAATCAAGCTCGAGCCGAGCTCGAGCCTTAAATTTTTCTAACAAGCCGAGCTCAAGCCTGCCAGTGTTCGGCTCGGCTCGGCTCGGCTCGTATACACCCCTAGATTTTAGTCCATAAACTTAATTTTTATTTCTAAAAATATATTATTTAAAACTCTTCCTAAACTCTTGCTTATGTTATTCCTACACGTCCAACAATATTGAATAATTTATATGCAGGATTTAATTTTCTAAACCAGAAAGAAAAAAGTTATAAACTATAAAATTATTCGAAGCGAATATGCATTAAAAGGAAATATAGAAACCAATATTTAGGCAATTTTTATTTTAATCTTTTAAGTGATTCAAATGCATTACTCGTATGTTTTAGTGTATTTATTTCAACATTATAAATTTATAAGGCATTTCTTGTTATGAATTATCTTTTTATAAATAAAATGATTACATTTTGACAAATATACAAGTTAAAGTTACATTCGTAATGCACGTCATGGTATGTTATAATTAGCTGCTTTTAATATTTTAATGCACTTCTCCTTATATTAAATTCTAAATATACAAATTTAATATATGAATGTTGTATGTAATGAAGACAAGTTATATACGCATTCATATGCATTTTTTATTTGTTTTCCACTTAACTATTTTAACTGATTTCATAGCAAAATCTAATGAAATGTATTGTATATTCGGAAACCGAAAGTGCATTACAATATATTTATCAATGCAGTATTAACCCACACAAATGCAATGATTTAAAAAATTTGGGCTATTTCCTCCCAAATTATATGTTTCTCGAGGATTTAGTTGTAACAGAAGGAAAAAAAAATTGAGAGATGTTTAAAAAAAAAGAAATAGAACACGATCAACTCCCCCCATCCCCCAATTAGTCATCCCGTAATTCAAGGAATAATCGTCCATATCAAAAGCAAAAGTACATAGCTAACCCTCCGTCATTTTCAAATGATATATTTTAATGTTAATTTAACTTAAAAAACTAACCATAGATTATACAGTTCCGCTTCTCTACCCACGTGAGCACCATTAACATGCCTACCTATGATGTGGCAATGCCACGTGGGATGAGAGTCAACCTAATTAACTCATAATTAATCTATTAAATAATCTACAATATATGGAAATCAAATCTCCTAATAAATCATAAACCAATAAATTAATAGTACTATATAATTAAACTACAATTCATCCAGCGATTAAGAACTCTTAGCGCCACCACTTTTCTATTTCTTTTAACCCTGAACCCTGAATACAATGCTTCAACCAATTAGCCCACAACCCCCACAAACCAATCTTTAATTCCTCTCAATCAAACTTCTTAAAAATCAATAGACAAATCTTCTCCAAAGAAAAATTTTGTAACTTCACAATTTCTGGGAAGAAATCAGTAGCTTTTCAAGATGTTTGGTACCAAAAAAATGGAAATTAAATGAGAAGTTACATAGTTCATGTGTCACAGATTGATGCTACTACTCTAATTAATTAAAGTAATATAAAAATAAAATAAAATAAAATAAATGGAAGATGAGATACCTGTAACTTGATAAATCGAGAATGCATGGAAAGCAATGGAAGAGAGAGCCAAAAATGAGAAAAAATAATAATTAAAAAAATAGAAAAGTGGTGGTGCCAAGAGTTCTTAATCGGTGGTTGAATTGTTAATTTATGTAGCGTATAATCCGTAGAAAATCAACGGGAATTAATTATTTAATAAAATTATTAAACATAATATGTTCGGTAGTTATACCAATTTTTTATAAGTTCTTCTTTTTAGGTGTAAATTTTCAAAATCATTAGTTTCTTTTGTAATTTAATCATTCTGAGTTGTTGATCGCAACAGATGGTGATGATAATGAACCTAGAATGTATCCACTCGAAAAGATTTTGAATATATAGTCGTTCAAATCGATTCATAAGTAAATGCTTTTCTACTCATTTTCTTCTGATATAGAAAAAATCGACGGGAAATTATTATTTAATAAGATTATCAAATCCATTAGACATTAATGATAGAATTTTTTTACTGTGAAAATATTTAACATAATTAAAAAAAAAGTTGAACCGTCTTTTAGAATCGGCCCGTCAACCACCACGGTTCCAGGTCGAAAATGTCATATCAACCACGATCTAATACAAATTTAATTAAAAAGTAATTAACTATTTGTTCTCGTCCTTAACCCCTATAGTATTATTCGCTATTTATATCTCTCCTCTAAAAAGCTACAAGATTCAGCTTAAGGGTCATTTTCCTTTATTGAAAATTGTCAATAAGAATGTTGTTGATTGCAACTGATGATGATGATACTGAATCGGTGATGCTAAGGATGAAAAAGATGACTACAGTGAACTAATATGATGAAGCCAGGATTCACTCACCTAGATCCGTTAAAAATATATTATCTCAATTAGATTTGATATAAAATTAAGATATCTATGACTGTGTTGGTATTTTCTTCTCTTTTATGTGGCACCCTTTCTCAATGAGACAGAAAAAAAAAGACTTAAATAAAGAAATAAAGTAAAATATATCTATCTTTCTTCTTTCTACGATCACCACCCCCACCTCCTCTCGTCTCCTTCTTTTCCTAAAAAGCTAAATGATGTCAACTAAACGTCTAAAATTGATTTGGGCCACAAGCATAATTGGTTTTCAAAGAGTGTTCCGAGTCGATTTTTTATGAGAATGGAGGTGGATCCTTTTAATAGCAAATATCTCTTTGTCCCATATTGGTTTAGAAAAATATAACTATAAAAATTAAGATGCCCTTAAAATATCATGCATTATGAATTCAACATAAATAAAAAGTAAGTTGAATCGTCAGTTCTGAATCGGCCCTTCTACCCCGACGGTTCCGATCGGAATCGGTCCGTCTACCCCCACAGTTCCGATCGGAATTAGCCCATTGATTGAGTTTTGTGGGCACCTTTTGCATAAATAAGTAAAATATAAAAAAAAATTAATTTAAGGTATAAATTTGAAGACAAAGGTGCTCCCACATTAACGATGATTTATTCAAGGCACACCAAATATAGTTATTATGAACTCTTATACGATAAAAAAAATTGGTGAAATGCGTGCTATAAGATCAATTACAAATAAGTTGTCAGTTTTTATTATTCGTTAATTAGATTAATCAAAACTATTGGTCTAAAGTACTGCAACTAAAAGTGCATTTTCTTAATTCTCTTTTCAACAACTGTATCAACCACTAAGGAGAAGAGGAAAAATACAACTTAATTCAAAGTATTTATAATATTTATAATTATATAATAATATATAGAATTAATAAAATTAGAAAAAAAATTGAGCTCGACAGAAAAAAAAAATCTTAATGACCAAATTATGTTAATGTACCATGATTAGATAACTAATTTAAGTAGAAATATATCTTAGCTGCAATTTCAAAGATACGAAATATTTTTTCTCAATATGATTATCCCCATTATTCAAGTTACAATAATTTAATAACTTTTATTTTCTGTATATTCATGTCTTTTAAAATTAATCATCGGGCAATATTGAAGGGAAAATCGAGACTTAAAGGAGGCCAACTCTCAAATGAGTACTCAAATATATTATAGAGAATATACATGAATCACAAATGATTACTCAAATATATTATAGAGAATATATATACTTCCATTCTCCTGTCAAAATCACAAAAAATTAAACTTGTGTTATTATCATGAATTTAACAATATTTACAGTCATAAAAATAATTGTATAATTAGAAAAATATTTATAATCATCTTTTTCTATACATTCTTTCATAAGACAAAATGCTCAACAAATGAAGAGTGGGTGCTGCAGAGAAGTGTGTCACTGACTTTAAAATATCTGTGGTCGTTGTATATCCATTATCCATTATCCCAAGCCTGATTCGAACTAAACTCTTAAATAGGCGAGAGTTCGATCCTGGCTCAGGATGAACGCTGGCGGCATGCTTAACACATGCAAGTCGAACGGGAAGCGACGAGACCTTGAAAGCAGCTTTTTCAAGCCCCGTAGGCATAGAGTTAATGGAATTAGTCTTCTCTCTAAGAAAACAAGGAAGCTAACAAAAATGCTAATTAGAAGTCTTTACCGAAGGTTGAGCTACAGAGGTATCTTCATCTGGTTGGCTTCTTACCTCATGATTGAAGTTCGATTGATTGATTGTATTATTAGTTGGTGGATTGGTTGACTGGCTTTCGCTTTCAGCTCCTTCATCTTTATGATCATCCTTGGCACTTCGGAGATCTGCCTTTCTAGCGAGTTATCGAATGGCTTCACACGCGACTATGCTGGATCTCCCAATACCAGTTCAATAGCAGGCCTTGACTAAGGATCCTTGCAATCCAACTCTTGCCTTCGACCTTATATTGGATTCCTCGCTAGAGATAGTTTCCAGTATAGCCATATTATAAATATGAAGGCAAAAACTTAGTGCAATCGATTTATTCGCTATATAAAATAATAGATGCTGTAATATAAACCAAAAGGTCGATGGTGGCGGAAGAGAAACACTCCGGTACATAAGTCTGTACCGTGGAAATGGATACATGATCCAACCCGACCTGCCATGTGCCTGTCCCGCCCCGTGTGTGGATCTCACGTGTCCCATTTTTTTTTCAGATTTTTCTTTTTTTCCCGACGGAGCCTTCGGCTCCGATTTTACGGTTCCGTCTTCGCTCCGATTACTAAAATCAAAATAATCGGTTGACAACATTTTAGACTTTTACGGCTCGCTTCGAGGCCTTCGGCTCCCCTCGCTTGCGTCTTGATCATAGAAGAAGCGGCAAACAAAAAAAAATGGAAAAAAAAACTGGAAAAATTAAAAAACAAAAAACAAAAACTGATCAAAGGGGGTTTGACCAGGTCAAACCCGGGTCAAACAGGTCGGGTCCGGACAGGTTGGGTCAAAAATGGACGGGTATTCTATGATGGAACAGATGCACCCAAGTTTTTATCGTGGTGGAATGATTACAGCTTTAAATTTAGGGTGCTACTATTCTCTTTGTTGACTAGGGTTCGAATCCTAGTGCCTACAAGTTTATTCATTCAATCTTTTTTCTTTATTTTACCTCTTTCTTCTTTTTAGTTTCTGAACCTTTTTTTCCTTCTTTTTTTTTTCCTTTTTCTTCTTTTTTCTCTTTTCTTATTTATTTTTATTTTAAAATATAAATAATTCAAAATAATTATTGTCATGATTAAAAGTAATTAATAAAATAAAATCAATGAAGGGTAATTGATGATATAAATAAAGATAATATTTCACAATTAAAAATTTTCTTAAAAACAATGTTTACTTTAATTTACGACAATCTGTACCTTTAATTATGTAATCAAGTAATTATTATTATTATGATAAAAAATAATTATTGATATAAAAGAAGGTAATATTTCACAATTATTACTTTTCTTAACGACAATGTTTATTTTAATTTACGATAATTTGTACCTTTAATTATGTAATCAAGTAATTATTATTATTATGATAAAAAATTAATTATTGATATAAAAGAAGGTAATGTTTCACAATTATTACTTTTCTTAACGACGATGTTTATTTTAATTTACGACAACTCGTACTTTTAGTAATTCGGTTCAGTAATTATTATCGTGATAAAAAGTAATCGTTGATATGATGAAATTTAATGTTTCATAAGTATTACTTTTCTTAACGACAATGTTTACTTTTATTCACGCCAATTTATATTTTTAGTTATCTGGTAAAGTAATTATCATCGTAACAAAAAGTAATTATTGATATGAAGAAAAGTAATATTTTTGAAACATTACATTTCTTTGTATCAATAATTATTTTTCATTAAGACAATAATTACTTAATTTATTTTATACATATTATGGACAAATGTTTGTTTAATCAATTTTAATTAATTTTTTATAATAATCACAGAAAAAAAAAGTGAAAATTAAAAAGTAAAAAAAGATAAAATAAATTGAAAAAGCAAACAAAAAACCGAGAATAAACTAAGGAAAAAGAAAAAAAAACGAAAATGAGAAAAGTGAAAAAAACAAAAAAGGAAAGTGAGAATAGAAAAGGAAAAAAATAACCGAGAATAAACTAAGGAAAAAGAAAAAAAAATGAAAATGAGAAAAGTAAAAGGAAACAAAAAAGGAAAGTGAAAAAAAATAGGAAAAGAGCAAAGAGTGCGACCTCCAGAAATTGAACCCTGGTAGAGCACCATTGCAAATACCTAATGTCCAGCGTGCTACTGCAAGGCTATAGCGCGGTATTTGGCATTTCACGTAATACTTAATATTCAAATCTACAAATGCAGTTATGAATGTAGAAGAGGAAACAAAAGCAAAGTAATCCATACTACCATTTTCTCTCAACAAAAAGAAAAAAAAATTCCATACCATCATTGGTGTTTGTTTGTGTGTGTAAACATAATAAATTACATGCAATATTTCAATGAATGAAGTGAAAAATTCAACTCCACCACCAAGAAAGTGAGATTGTGATGACATCAAATATACTATGAAACGATATGTTGAAATAGTTGTGCACTCGAATATTTATTATATTGATGAAGATTACCATAAAAAAAGGGGGAAATCAGAAAACAAAAGAATAAGGATACGAACTTTATTTACTTGTGCAAAAGATTTCATGCCATACCAACTAAATTTATAATAAAAGAAAATGCTTAAATAATAATAAGAATATAGTATGAATAGAAAATCAAAATGTGAGAGATACCAAATAAAAAATAAAAAATTCGTAAACCCTGTTTAACATATTGGATATTATACATTGATTTTTTTCTTGCGATAAATATGTTAATAAAATTTATGGATGAAAATCTAAAAATGATTTGGAGATTTTATCTCGTTAATTTGTGGATATCCATGCCACATATTATTAGTATCATATATATCTATATATATATATATATATATAATATAAAATATAAAATATGAAATGTACTATTTTTTTTATTCGAAATTTTGAGAATTTAGATAAATGAGAATGGAGAGATTTGAGGTATGCCACATAGGATATAGTCGTTTTCGTTTATATAATAACTAGCGTATAACCCGTTGAAAATCAACGGAAAATAATAAAAATTAATAAAATTATTAAATAGTATTAATATGTGATAGATTAAAAAAATATTATTTGTTAATTATTTTAGCGTTAAATAATTCGATTATGCAATCTACTAAACTCGCTTAGAATTTATATTCCTTGAACACATCTCAAATTCAATTAAAAAGTAATTTTACCACATGTTTACGTCTCAAACCCATATAGTTATGTTTGTTAATATATTCTCATTACTTTCGATAATTGTTAAAGTTCTATTCTTCTACAAAACCGATGTGGGCAAAAATATATTTCTCTCTCAGAGGAAAGCGACTCTTAAGCTGAATTTTTTAACTTTTTATGAAGAAAAAGAGGCAAGGAAAGACGCGGGTAGTGAAAGAGAGAGAAGAGATATATAGATATCGAATAATACTATAGATGTTAAGATTGTCTATAAGATGAAAGTGACTCTAAATACCCACATTATGAATCAACACAAGATTAAGAAAAAAAAAAATTAAACCACCGCTTCACAACCATCCCGTCTACCCCGACGGTTTCGACCTGGAACCGGCCTATTGACTACAATACTGATTTTAAATTATATAAATAATCATCTTCCAAACATATTCACAAAAAAATTAATGATGATATTTGTTTTCTTTTTACCTGAAATTAATATTTAATTATATACATAACTATATCCCCAAAATATTCATACAATATTTAATAAATAAAAATTTAATTATAAATTATAGTATTATATAAATAATCATCTTGCAAATATATTCATAGAAAAATAAATGATGACATTCGTTTTTTTTTTTACCAGTTTGGAGAATAACTTTTTTAACTGAGAATAGAACTTCAAGAACAGAATTGAACAGAATTGGCCCATCTACGCGCACGATTATTGGTCGAAATTGACTCGTTGATAAATCGTAAGTAATTTTTCTGCCAATTTTACATTTTCCAACGGAGACGATTAATCAAACAATTTGAGATGATGTGTTTAGGATGATTCAAACTTGTTTGAAATTTATATACTTGTACTAGTTTAAAATCCGATTAAAAAATTAGTCATTTGTGTTCCTTTCTGAAAAAAATCCATATATTAGTCTACCGCCATAGTTCTGCGTTAGAACTGGCCCGTTGACCACGACTCTAATTTATAAGTGCGTAATTTATAAAATTTATTTAGAATTTATATATATCCAAAAATTTAATAAAAATAATGATTGTATTATTCGTTATCGTCCTTAATCGTATAGTATTATTCGTTAATTAAAATTATAAATTATGCAAAGTTGGAAACCCAACTACAAATAACGTAAAAATTATTTTATGGATGACGATTATAGATTTTACAAAATACATGGGAAAAGAGCATAAAATAAAAAATTTCTCAAGTGTCGGTTGGGATTGGCTCGTCTACCGCTACGGTTCCGGGTCAGAATTGACCCGTTGACCACGATTTTAATTTATAAATGCACAATTTATAACGATTCTAGATTTTAGAAAATACATGAAAAATATGAATAAAATGAAAATTTTAAAATTAATAAGAATAAATAATAAAAATGTGTCACGTGGGATCCCGAATTGAGGTACCCGTCAGTTGAAAATTAGCCCATCTACCTAATTAATTGACAAATTAGAAATTACTTATTTTTTATCAAATTAAATAAAAAAAATATTAGATTATTTTCAAATTTAATTCGGTCAACCAATAAATTATCCAAATTATTTTGGAACCATTTATTATGTCAACTAATAAATTGGTTCCCTAATAAAAATAATTATCTATTCGGCCAATTAATAAATTGACCAAATTAAATTAAGTTAAATTATAAAAATATAGCAGTTAATTATTCGGCCAATTAATAAATAAATTGGCCAAATAAAACTCTTATAAAAAATAATTATCTATTCGGCCAATTAATAAATTGACCAAATCAAATTAAATTAAACTATAAAATATAATTATTTATTCGTCCGATTAATAAATAAATTGGCCAAATAAAACTGAAGGAGCAAAAGATAAGAAAATACACATTAATTCTAGATATTTATAGGCTTTTCAATAGGTGAAGTTTCATTGAGAAATCGATGTGGGACACAAAGGTTTTAGTATAGATATTTAAAATCTATTATTTTACATTTAAAAATTCAAAAAATTGAGAATTTAGATAAATATGAATGGAGGAATATAAAGGGTGCCACGTATGATATTTTCAAAGTAAGAATCGTTTTCCTTTTAATAATATAATGATAGATTATATAGTATTATTTTATTATTGTTTGATTTGATAGGAGATTTGGTTTCCATAAATTGTGAATTATTTAACAGATTAAGGGGGCTGTATTCAATCAAGAGTCTGTGGAATTTTTAAAGAATTTGAAAGTCTGGGTGTATTTAATCCAGATTTTCAAATTCCTTTAAAATCTGGTGGTATTCAATCATGACTATGAAAACTCTTTTAAAATCTAGTGGTATTCAACACTCCATGAAATTTCTATCTCCATCGACTCTGGTGGATTTTAACCAAAAATTTGTACTGGACGAAATCCGACCGTTGACTAGGAGATTTGGATGGATTCTCGTTTACGAGGGCCGGCGTGTTCCCAGCCACCGTTGGGGTCCATTCGACCATGCCTTGTATTTCCGGACCATCTTCTCCTCTCCCTCGGCAGCGCCACCTTGGAGTGCCACTGTATTAATCTCTCTCCCCCCTTAAGAATCTGGTTTTCAATTGTATCGTAACAAACTATACCCCCCCCCCCCCCTCTCTCTCTCTCTCTCTCTCTCTCTCTCTCTCTCTCTCTCTCTCTCTCTCTCTCTCTCTCTCTCTCTCCAAACAATATTATCCCTCTAGAGAAGAGGAAAAACAAGGTGGAAAATGATGGCTGCAATTAATCAATTGAGCTGCGAATAAGTTAGCAGAGAGGAATGCAGAGAACCGAAGATTTACGAATTGAATAGTGGAACACGACATGGAAAGTCTTCCATGGACACCAAGTTGAAGTTCCACTGCCTATGTGGTTTGACCAAGAGCAGTGACATCAGTCGTCGTGAAGTCGCGTCAGATTACGACGGCGCGCTGGTGGAAGAGGAGGAGATAATTTCAGCACCGACAAAACTCAGCAATGGCTGCTACCCGGTGGACGCTGGAATTAACGGTGCTCACGGTAGGTAGGGGAACGGAACCGTATATATATATATATATATATATATATGTGTTATCGACTAAAGTTAACGTAAGGGCTGGTAACCCAGCGGTACAAACACCACCTCCTCTATTCTATTGACCTGGGTTCGAATCTCATATCTAGCTAACAAGCTACTTTTCGTTTTCCTCCTCTTTTTTGGTTCCCTTTTTCCTTTTTTTTTGTTTGCAATAAGAAATTTATTGAGACACTTTAAATATCCTAATAACAATGTAATACTATCATTATATTATGCATCCTATTATATGTTTTATTTTGTTTTTTTTTTTCAATTTTTCAATTTTTTAAAAATTATTCCAATAATTTTGTTAATACAATGAATATTTTATTTTTACTTTTTAATGTTTTTTCCTTTCTTTTTTTAATTATATTTTATTTTTTTTTTCACTTATTAAAAATAAGATTTACGTTTTACAAATTCTCGTAAATAACAATACACGTTATTATGAAGAACAAAAATATTACCTTTCTTCATATAAATGATTATTTTTTTATTTAAAAAAATTGATTACTTATCATTACAATAATAATAATTATTGTACTTATAATTAAAAGTACACGTTGTCGTGCACAAATAGGCCTCACAGGAGACTGCCTCCTTTTTTTTTTTTCAGATTTTTATAAAAAAAAATCATATTTTTTTCCTCTCCTCTTTTTTGATTGTCTCTTCGTTTTTTTGTTTGTCGCTTCATCTTTGGTCAAGATTCGAGCTAGGAGAGCCGAAGGCCTCGGAGCCGGCCAAAAAAGTCCAAATTGTTGTCCGACGATTATTCTTATATTGGTAATCGGAGCGAAGGTGGAGGGGAAAAAATCTGAAAAAAAAAAAACTGGGAAAAAATGGTCAACGCGTTAAACCCAATTTAAACATTTTCGTGAAAAAAAGAAATATTTTTGAAATATTACTTTTCTTCATATCAATAATTACTTTTTCATACGACAATAATTACTTGACCAAATAACTATAAGTACAAGTTGGCGTGAACAAAAATAAACATTGTCATAAAGAAAAGTAACATCTTTGAAACATTACTTTTCTTTATATCAATGATTACCTTTTATTACGATAATAATTACTTTGACCAAATAATTAAATGTACACGTTCTCGTGAACAAAAGTAAATATTGTCGTAAAGAAAAATAATATTTTTGAATCATTACCTATCTTAATGACAATGATTATTTTTCAGTACGACAATAATTATTTTACCAAATAATTAAAAGTACAAATTGTCGTGAATAAAAATAAACATTTTCATGAAGAAAAATATTTTTGAAACATACATTTTCTCATATCAATAATTACTTTTCATTACGATAATAATTATTTTACCAAATAACTAAAAGCACAAGATATCGTGCAAAAATAATAATCATCGTGAAGAAAATAATATTTTTGTAGTATTACCTATCTTTATAAAAATAATACCAAAAAAAAAATGAAAATGTAAAAAATTTGGAAAAGGAAAAAAAAACTGAAAACGAAAAAAAGAAGGAAAACTAAAAAATAAAAATGAAAAGCCTGAAAATGAAAAACAAGAATTCAAAAGTGAAAAAAAACACTGAAAAAGAAAAAGAAAATGTTAGAAAAGTTAAAAAGAAAAAAAAAACTGAAAAGTAAAACAAAAATGAAGCGCATGCCTTTGATATCATAAAGTCGAAAACTATTTTTTAAGAACGCGTGGCGATGGAGTATCATAAACTAAAAATCTAACGTAGAGGAATCAGATCACATTAATAATACCAAAAACAATGTATAGATCGAAGTCATTCTCCCCGCTTCCGAGCTGGTTTTCTTCTTGGATGTAGATGGCGGCGAAGTTCTGGATCTGTTTCTTGGCGCGGCCCCATGCGCTTTTCATTGCACTCTTCTCTCTTGGGTGGGCGGGAGCTATGAACTCGTTGAAACGGATCATTATTTTCTCCCAAAACGCGCTTGAGGTTTGGTAATTGCTGGTGATCGCGTCCATCCCGAAGTCAACGTAGCACCTTGCGAGGTATTCAATCTCAGCGGACGTGTAGTTAGGACCTCGTGCTGGCTTATTGTGCTCGTCGGATGAGGCCGCGACAGCTTTCCCCTTGCGGCGTGCCTTGTCCTTCCCCTTGGCCGGAGAAGTGGCCGTGCTCGATGTCGCGACAGCTTTCCCCTTGCGGCGGGGCGGGGGCGGTGGTGTTTGCTCGTGTTCATCCGATTCCTCTTGGTGGGAATCGTCGTACGCCTCTTCCTCTTCCTCTTCCTCGTCCTCCACCTCAACATGGTCGTCGTCGTCGTTGAGGTTGAAACGTCTGAGTCGAGCCGTACCCATTGGGGGCTGCGAGAATTGGGAATACCCGGATGTTGGGGGTACTTGAGAGAAGCTCGGCGACAGCGAGAAGCCCGACGCAGGTGAAAAGCCCGGCGACTGCGAAAAGCCATAGGACGGAGGGACTTGGGAGAAGCCCGGCGACTGTGGAAATCCAGCCGACGGGGGGAATTGGCCGTACCCCTGCGGCTGTGAGAACTGCGAGAACCCAGTGGCCGGAGGGAATACAGAGAAACCCGGCGACGGGGAAAATTGGGAGAAACCTGGCGTCGGCGAAAAACCACCATACCCTGCAGGGGCCGAGTATTGTCCGAAAACTAAGTTAAATGCAAAATGCTAATTTTCATCTCCTATTGACGAATGACACAGATTATACGGTTTCCATTAAAGATAATTATAACTAAATCTTCATGCTCAAATGCAAAGTTTTCAATGGCGAACAATGGACATGATCATTCATACATATGTAGTGCAGATTCCAAAATTACAGAAAGCAACATGCTTAAATAGATTGTGAACGACATGATCCATGTAGAAACAAATTGTAAAGGAGTGCCAAAATACAACAGGAATAGAACTAATACTTTTGAGCATCACGTCTAATTCGCTTCAGAATCTCATATAAACATAGAAGCAAAGAAATGGGAATTAAAACACATCTTCACCAAATCCCAAATGCAAGATAATTTTTGCAATTCTACAATCAATCTGAAATTAGCAGCAAGGCAAAAACGTAAAGCGACACAAATTAGAAAATTCAACATTCATTCATTAACTACGCAATACCACCACAAAAGCCAATGTTCCTCCGGTCAAAAGAAACCTACTTTACACAAACCTAACACACCCTAAAATTCAACCCTAAAATTACCCCCAAAATCAACAATCACGAAATTGAGCCTCATTCCTCACGAGCTAGTGAATTTGGTAACAGCCTTGGTCCCTTCAGAGACGGCGTGCTTCGCCAATTCTCCAGGTAGCACCAGCCTCACGGAGGTCTGAATCTCGCGGGAGGTGATAGTCGGCTTCTTGTTGTAGCGAGCAAGCCGCAACGATTCCTGCGCCAATTTCTCGAAGATGTCGTTGATGAAGCTGTTCATGATCCCCATGGCTTTGCTGGAGATATCGATGTCGGGGTGGATCTGCTTCAGCACCTTGAAGATGTAGATCTTGTAGGTCTCGACGCTCCTCGCCTTTTGTTTCTTCTTCTTGTCTCCGGCGGCGGCGGAGGGGCCGTCCTTCGGCAGCTTTTTCCCGGCCTTCGGCTTCTTCTCCGTCGGAGTTTTCTCGGCCACTGGGGCTTTCTCGGCGGCGGGCTTCTTCTCCGCTGGTTTCTTCTCAGCCTTCGGTGCCATTCTTAGAGTGATAAAGCTAGAGAGAGAATTTGGGTTGGGAAATGAAATCAGAGGAAATAAAGCGTGAGAGTGAAGAAGAATCTAAGCGATGAGGGAAGAATCTGATAAGCCCAATTAAGGTTAAGACTATTTAAGTCACTGAGATCTTTAATTCTCAATAAGTCAGAACAGAGAATTAATCTCACTGTGATCCTTTCAATACGATTAACGTACTAGCATAAATAAATAGTCAAGATAAACTATTTAATACTATTATGCTACAATATAAACCAACAACTCGTCCAAATTGTCTCGATTGTGAATATTAGTTTATATCTCATAAAATACCGATCATATAATCTTCGGTGATCTACAACACACCATATAATCTATGATATTGAGATAATTGGAAAAATAATAATTATGCAATAATAAACATTTCAGATAGGAGAATTATAGTGAAATAAATATCAATTGTATATAAACAAAAAAGTCTTGCTTTCGTATACAACCCTTCAGTATTTATAGTGGAGGAAAAAAAAATTAAAATAAAATCGGCAATAGCCGTTGAACACGAAAACGGTTGAATTATTAAACTTTTAAACTTTAGGCGTGTGTAA
Organism: Schizonepeta tenuifolia; assembly: GCA_029490685.1. Classification (NCBI taxonomy): domain Eukaryota; kingdom Viridiplantae; phylum Streptophyta; class Magnoliopsida; order Lamiales; family Lamiaceae; genus Schizonepeta; species Schizonepeta tenuifolia. Next base: position 91,053,121 of record CM055959.1, read on the forward strand.
ACACGCGCCCCTAATTTTTTTTTTAATTCGAAAAACTCGCGTGTGCAAGCCACGCGCTGTGCTCGAGCCGGTCTCGTGCGTTAGAGCCGGTCTCGAGCCGCCGTGACTTGCAACGCCACCGCCACGATGCCGCATAGTCTCGAGCTGATCTTCGAGACCCCTTGGAGGGACGCGATGGAGATAGCCTGAGTACAAGTATTGTAATTTCGTGATATTCGTCCTTTAGAAAGTAGATTACAAATCTCAATTCCCATACACTAATTTGACAAAAAAATATTGACGAAGTGAAAATTCCAGGTATCAAAATATGGCATGCACACTCCACGTCAGAAAAGCTGGGGATTCACTGGATAAGTTATACTACCGCCAAAAATTTGAAATTTTCAACAAAGCCTCAAAATTAGGAACCCGCTGTTTTCATCTCCACCGTTCATCGCAGGAGTATCTTTATCAACGGTCCCCAACCAGTATCCGCGTCAGTCACATCCCACCAATAATATCTCACCCCTCTTCCGCTATATAACAACTCCTCGCCTTTCGTTACCCTTCATCAAAGCAACCTAATTCTTTCGTCATTCGCTAAAACACATCTCAATTTCCAATCCCCCTAAATCTCTCTAAAATGGCGCCCAAAGCAGAGAAGAAACCCGCGGAGAAGAAGCCCGCCGCCGAGAAGGCTCCAGTAGCAGAGAAAACTCCGGCGGAGAAGAAGCCGAAGGCTGGGAAGAAGCTGCCCAAGGACGGCCCCTCCGCCGCCTCTGGTGACAAGAAGAAGAAGAGGAAGGCGAAGAGCGTCGAGACCTACAAGATCTACATCTTCAAGGTGCTGAAGCAGGTCCACCCCGACATTGGTATCTCCAGCAAGGCGATGGGGATCATGAACAGCTTCATCAACGACATCTTCGAGAAATTGGGGCAGGAGTCGTCGCGTCTGGCGCGCTACAACAAGAAGCCGACGATCACCTCCCGCGAGATCCAGACCGCCGTGAGGTTGGTGCTGCCCGGTGAATTGGCGAAGCACGCAGTTTCCGAGGGTACGAAGGCTGTGACTAAGTTTACCAGCTCTTGAACAGAATGATTTGCTAGGCCTTTATTTTGTGCTTTTTAGGTTTAGATTTGAATTGGGGCTTGTGATTGTATTTCTGTTGGTGTAAAGAATGCTCGATTTGGTGAATTGACGATGCGATTACGGTTTCAAATGGTATTATTATTTCTTTTAGGTCTTTATAAATTGATGTTGAATTCTCTGTTCATTGTTAATTTTGAAATTCACTATGGATAATCCGGCTTCTCTTCACGGGTACTACTTGATTGGTAATTAAAAAGATTTTTTTTAATATTTTTTAATTAAAATAAGTTTACTTATAAAATTCTACCTTCTCTTTTATTTTTGCTTTGTTTTTTTTTTTCCTAACATTCGAGTTGTATTTAGATGTTCATGTGTTAATGAACATAAAAGATAAAATTGAGTGAAATAAATGATTTTCAGAATGAGTTGTTGCTTGAATCCTTGTTAAATTGTACCTAAGATTCGTTTACAACTTAATAATTTGTTTGGTTGATGCTGCTGTCTCTGGGAATATAGTTCCAGAAGATTGTAATGGGCCTCTTCCTTTAAAAGTTCGGTCATTTCTCAAAGGAAAAACCATTACATTAAAATATTAAATGAATTTTACTGTGTATTGAAAATTAAAATAACTTCTCGCTCCAACTGGAAGATATAAATTTTCATTAGTATTACTACTGTTTTACATGTGAATTTACATAGTATGCATCCACTATTGATCCGTCGTCCATCTGGAAAAGTATTTTTTTTTTGTTTGGTTAACTTTCATTATTTTATTAATATGTTGTCAACCATGGTTGAGTTAGATGTATGGTTTGGCACTATTCCGTTTTGTAGCTGACGTTTTCAAATACACATTGGAGGGCCCACTGTATGTTGAATTAGCTTATGGTCAAGTTTATTCCTTGTCGATAGTTTCGTATGCTGCATCGTCTCATCTTCGTCGTTTTCACATCGTCGAAGAGTGATTCTTAATAATTGTCCCCCATTGATGTTCTACTTCGTCTCGTTATTTGTAATATTTGGCAAGTCCGGTGAATATGTTCCGGAAAAAGCAATTTGTAATTTTGAAAGCCCATTTTTCTCGTTGGCGTAGTACTACTTGTATGTATTCGAATTGGGTTAAATCCGTTTGCAGATGTAGATAGTTTTTTAATTTTGTATTTTTTTTAAACTTCGTTAGTCTTCAATTCAGAATTGAGCTAAGTTCTAGATTTTTGTAGTTCCGCCCCCATTCTATTGTGTTGTGCAGTAGAATGAGTTCGACGAAGGATCATACCAGGTACTATGACTGTCGTAATCTGGTATTCCTTTCGTAATATTAGCTTTTTTTTGTAAACCATTGCCTCCTTATATATTGAATATTGTCAGTCGTCTTTACTTAAATTGAATCTTAATTGTTGGTTACCGCTTAGGTGTAAAGTCTTACATTGTGGATATAGTGTTTGGTGAATTTATGTTAGACTTGGTGAAGTGTAGTGTAATTTGAATTGTCTTCTTCCCTAAGTTTTGATTAAAATCTAATGATGTTTGGCGATTATTTAAAATGCATTTTGATCTAAACCTGGACTGTAGTTTAGATGATTTTGTCGAATTGGAAGAATTGAATACGTCATGCGAACTTAATTTCTCCTCAAGTTTGAAGGTGTTTGAGGTTTCAACCGAAGAAAAGAATGCTGACGATATTACTACCTTGCCTATCCAAATTTTATCGGTGACAGCTGGTGATGACGATTTTGTAGCTGATATTATATGAAGAGTAAGCTCATACCTCTTGTTGATAGCACAGGTCATTGTGTCGATGTTAAAGAAGCTGAAAAACTAGGCGTTGAAGCTCCAGATGGAGATCATTCCCACTCTCCAGATAAATGTGGTGGTGTGAGTGGCGATGATGTTGTCACTGATGATAGTGGTAATTGTTTGATCTAAGAGATTAAGGAACGATTGAAGGTTGGGTCCACTGTAGTAGATTTGGAACAGGCTTATCTTATTTATTGTGAATATGGACGTTGTAAGGGGTTTGGTGTTCGTAAGGGAGAACAACGTTATTTTGGCAAAACTGATGATCTTAAATGGAAGGAATACTTGTGTTGTTGTGTTAGAGTTCAGGAGTGTACAAAACCAATAGCGAAGGTTCCAAGTTATAAGAAATATTTGTTGCGCACTGGGTGTAGAGCAAAAATTAGGCCGCATCGTATGCCTGATGCACCTTGGCGCGTTAAGATATGTGAAACTGAACATAACTATGGACTTGTCCCAAGTGATTAGTCATATATGCTGCATTCATATAGAACTTTATCATATGTGAAGCAATCTATTTTGGAAGCCCACAGATCTGCTGGTATTGGCGTTAGTGGTGCTTGAGCACGAATGTGGTGGTCCCCAGAACCTTTGAATTATCCCGCAGGATACTTATGATCATCTAAAGGCAAAGAAGAGGCATACGAAGCTTGAAAATGGAGATGCTACTGCTTTGTTGGAGTACTTCATTCCGAAATCCAATCCAGAGCCTTTTTTTTTGGAAAGTTCAATTGGACGATGAACACCGCATAATGAATTTTTTCTTTCGTGATGCACGATGTGTTGAGGACTATTGTGCTTTTAGTGATGTTGTCTCGATCGATACTACGCATCGAACCAACTGCTACAATTTGATACGTGTCCCTTTTGTTGGAATAAACTATACGTTGAGTATTTTGTTTGGAATCGGTTTCATTTCTATTGAAATGAGCAGTTCCTTCGAGTGGCTATTTAGCACTTTTCTTGAGTCTATGTCAGGCGTTGAACCTACTCTTGTTTTCACGGATCAATGCCGGGCAATGATGAATGCTATAGACAAGACCTTTGTGAAGAGTAAACATCGTCTTTATCGACGGCATATAAATAGAAACACCACTGTGAAATTTGTTAGCTTGAATGGCAATTCCGCGTTTAAAAGTTTGTGGCATCGATGTTTGAATCATGTTGAGAGCGAATCTGAGTTTGATAGGCTGTGGAGTGAGATGAACGTAAACCGAGATTTAAAGTGTAGGAATTGGTTTAATGGCATGTATAATCTCCAGAATCGGTGGGCTTCAGTGTTTATTCGTCGAATTTTTTCAGTCGGGCTACTTGCAACCTCTAGGAATGAAGGTACTAATCGTGTTTTGAAAGAACTAAATAAGCATAGCAGCACGTTATATGAATTTGTTCACAATTATGAGGAGATCCAATATATATGGCTTCGAAGGGAGAGAGAGGCTGACACTCTTGGCATATGGAATCCCGGTCAGTTTGTTAGCGACCATGATCTATTTAACCAGGTTGTGTTCGTTTATACCCGCAATGTATATAAATGGTTTGGAGAAAAAGCAACAAAGGCATTAGGTGTAGAAGTATCCCATGATTTAGTTGATGTTGGTAAGGGTAATGTCGAGATATTCGTAAGAAGTCGTAAGAGTGGACGATCGAGAAAAATTGATTTTAACAAGGACACAAATCATGCATCTTGTTCTTGTAGGATGTTGGAAAGTGAGGGTATGTTTTGCCGGCACATCATTAAGGTTTACTATTTTATGAATGTATTATCTATTCCTGAATCTCAAATTCTTAAGCGATGGACCAAAAGAGCGAGGGAAGGATTCCTCGTAGATATTACAAGTGCCGAGATCCGGTTAACACTGCCTGACATGTTATTTTAAAACCGTCCTTAGGCAGCTGTATGATTTTGCCAGCCCTGCAAAGGACCGTGAGGATGCGTGCTTCCACATTCTAAAATAATTGGAGATACTCTGCCTTGAAGTTTTTGAGATTTTGCGTGGCACCCCCCAAAAACAAAGAATTGAACTATCGGGACGGAAGAGCCGAACTGATTTTGATGGTGTCTCCATTAGAGATCCTAAACCCGTCCTTGAGCGGTTATTCAGTTCTTGCACTTTGGATAGGGCTGGATTCCCGAAGAAAGGTGATTTTATGTTATGCCATTATGCATTGTTGGTTGATACCTTTATTTCATTCACATGTATCTGATAGATCTACCAGCCATAATTTTGATGTGGTTTGCATTTTTGTGTGTAGGCAACGACAATCGGCGAAAAAAATAAGAAGGTACCGTCACCACCACTACCTTTTGTTCCTTCTGAATGTATTGGGTCACAGCCCCGCAGTGACCCCTGTAAGCGGAGTGATCATCCACTTCATATCCTGCACCTACGCTAAGTTTAATTCTAAGTTCTCGCACCTATAGATAGCGTGACCTTCATCTGTACTTTTACTTTGTATTATTACTTATTACTTAGTTTTCAGTTTTGTACTTCCGATATCAGATTTAAGTATTTTCTTTGTTGGGTAGATTCTTTTTGCTATCACTGATTAAGTAATCATTTCCTTTTATTTTGTTGGAAATATATCCAGTGCATTACATAGCTCGGATAACTACCTCCCATTTTTTGTTTATATTTTAGCCAACATGGGTGGATGAATGAAAAACCCAAGAAATAATGGTGTGAAGCTATCGTTGCAAGCAAAAACAAGCAAAATACATGTCAACTGCATAACAGAGGGACTCATAGTTGGAGTAAGACGTGCAATAGTACCTCCAATTAAAGAGAAATAGCAATGTGTGTGCCCAAGTACCAAAATACATGTAGTCGAACAATATTAGAAAGGGTCGAAACGCACAGCAAAGATGCAAGCATCATGCAAAAGAAAATGAACATTTGCAACGACAACCACATGGACTAAATTAGAACAAGGGCAATGAGCGTTCTACCCTTCAATGATACGCTATAAGTGTCGGAACAATACTTGTCTCTCAGATAACAACATAACTCACTAGTGAATTCAGGTATGTGGGCACTGGTTATGAGGCATTCAATCACCTTCAGGCAAACCACACCCCAATTCTCTTTACGCCGTTGTCGGGGTGCTACATCACAAATGACAACATCCCATGTCCTCGCCGAATGAACCAAAATGTGGTATTTCACACACAGCTTCTGGATGCAGGAGGCCATTGCTTCGAACAATTATTTACAATGAGGCCAATACGTCGAGTCGTACACAATTATTTTTTGCTCGTGAAGGTGAACGCAATACATGGAGTACAGGTTGCTCTCAAAATGAGCAATAGCATATATTTTGTCGACCTCCAACCATGAGTACGGCTGTTATTGGGGCTCAATGCCGAAAATAAATGACACTAGGGTCTTCTCTGGCTCAGAACTGTTTGTAGGCTAGGAAATTACATCCTACATACGAAATGAAAATCACTACCCATGAAGTAATAACAAAACAACACACACTATCGATGTAGTAAAAAGATCCTAACACATAAGCTACTATTGTCAAGGATAATGTGGACTTTAAAAAAAGATGCTCTCAAAGACACCCATACTAACACATTTACACAAACATAGAGCACAGACATGGAGGAGAAATAGGTACAGTACTCAACAACGGCTATCAAATATGCTCTATCTCTCCAGAAAACTTCTGAGCCCATAGAAAGCTTTTAGAAGCATCCAGTTCAGAATTACGTCACAATTCTACAGTAAAAGGGGAAAAAACATGAAAGATAATGTAAGAAGGATGGAAGCTCAACATACAAAACAATTAAACATTTATCGGCTTAGTAAGAAATGATTCATGATTTTTAACTGTCTCGAACTAGTTACTACCAATCATCGGATACTTCACCATCGGGGGTTGAAGATGAACATTCATGTACAAAAAAAGAATGCGCATACACTAAGAAAAAAAGTTAAACAAATAAACACTTGGAAGAAATGAACAATGCAATCAACAAAAGCACTTGTCGGAATGGAGTATTGTGTAGGAGCCATGTATCAAATGCTTCAAACATCAAAATTTCCACAACAATTTTTCAGTATGGCCATCATACTCATGGGGCTCAAGTACATCATTACTCGTTGTCAACCTATCAGCCTCACTCAAATCAAATTCATCTTCGGTGTCATCATACACTAAAAAACAAGATTTTTCACCATCAACGCCCAACGAAGCGTGCTCTGACCTAACAGGGGAACATTGACGGTCGCTCATTTCAGCTAATGTAATGCCACCAATAACCGCGTCACCTTGAACCACAACTTTTGGAGCAGAGAATCCACAACGGCAGTTTTCAATGTTGGGCATCCATTACCACGAACCTCAAAATCATCTTCACATATTTGTCTTCTATTAACACCGGGTCAGGCAGATCGACCACATGAGGAAGCTAACGAGGCTCAACATTTAAGAAATGAAAGAATTTATCTATTCCAGCTAATAAGGATCTGTAGCTGTTTGGGCATAGAAGTTTCACATTCGTGACGATCCTGAAACAGTACCATAATCTAATGAGTACATACCTACTATAAATAAGACAACTAAACTTAGCCATTAAAAACATAGTATGGACGCCATACCATGGCACAACAATTGGAATTGTCATTGTTTTTACGCGTCCCATCAAAAGCAATAGGTCGAGGTGATTGCTTCAACGGTGATGTAGTAGTTATCGGCTGGTTCCCATCAATCAGGGCTCCTCCACAATGACAAGATACATTACTCAGATAAATTTTCTCATTCAAGATACCTTCTGCCACTAACTTGCGCTTACCTCGGGCTACACGCTGGTTGTCTGTATGTGCCTCCACACAATTCACATGTACAACATCCTCGAAATCAGACAAATAACAACCATGATAACATAGCATGGATTCTTCAAGCTAAGTCCAGATTAGGGGCACCTAACCACGAGATTAACAAATATAAGACTCAAAAGTTATTGGCTACATGAACATTGCATGCAATATGAATAATTTAACTTACATAATTCACCGGAGACTATGAGGAATTCTTGAACAAGACCTTAAGGTCTTTGAAATACTTCATGCATCCAGGAGTTCGCCAAAGTAACCGAGAAAACAACGACTCGTGATTGGGATAATTTTTTGTACAAAACTCAGCAACACTAGGCAAACACTCGTATACCCAGTGCGTAAGGAAGTGCAAAGCCAAATAAAACACATTTTCTCTGCGGCACGCACGATTTCCTAAGTGCTGAATATAACTCAGCATAGGATTCTTAACCCGCTGCACGAAGAAGCGAAAAGACTCCAAACCCCAAGGATAGTTATTGAAAAAACCAATGTCATCACAAGCATGAATATACGTTATGTCAATCGGGGTTTTGTACCCAATATCCATTGCAAATAAGACATTCTACATGAAAAGTAAAAGTGCCAGTTTCAATGCAGAGGGGCCGGACCCTTTTCCTTCAACACACGCTTCTTCAAAAGCACACTCAATATTATCAACAAACAATTCCTCCCTACCACCAAAAACTTCAGCATGCATTTGGGACGTACAGGGAAGTTCAGTTATTGGTCCAAACTTCAGACCACTAACAAGGGAATACTCACAGGGACCTAACTGACCAACACGATCGCCGAAACGAAAAGTATGACAATCATGTGGCCCATCGACAAGATGAAGCATAGAAAGGTAAGCAAGCATACCTTCAAACTTTAGCAAGGGCATATCAACGTATATACCAAAACATGACTGTCTAAAAAAGCTCAAAGTTATGGGGATCCAGATATTCTTAATAGACTCAATAACTGTGGCCAATCGACATCGGCTAGAAACCGAAACAACTGCACACAGTGAAACGCTAAAAAGTTTAAATTCAATCTTAACACATCACCACATATTCAGAAAAATAAGTCACTTATTTGGGATGCAAAACTACAGGAAGATTAAATAGTAAGCACATCAAATTGACTTCACAGAACATCACAACAAAACAAGAAAAGGAAAAACGTGTGTAGCAAAAGAATAAATGCAATCACGTTATTTAAAACAACAAAAACAGTTCAAGAGTAATCAACCCAATTTCAGTATACAAAAGAAATAGCAAGAAAAATGAAAAGTAGGAATTTTAAGGTAAGGCAAACGAAGAAAACTAGTATTATAGGAAAAAATTTGGAATTACAAAAACAATGTCTACAATCAAAGATTCCACGACGATTAATAAATTGTGTAAACTAAAAAACAATGTCTACAATCAACTATTCCTGAATCTCAAATTCTTAAGCGATGGACGAAAAGAGCGAGAGAAGGATTCCTCGTAGATATTACAAGTGCCGAGATCCGGTTAACACTGCCTGACATGTTATTTTAAAACCGTCCTTAGGCAGCTGTATGATTTTGCCAGCCCTGCAAAGGACCGTGAGGATGCGTGCTTCCACATTCTAAAATAATTGGAGATACTCTGCCTTGAAGTTTTTGAGATTTTGCGTGGCACCCCCTTAAAACAAAGAATTGAAGTATCGGGTCGGAAGAGCCGAATTGATTTTGATGGTGTCTCCATTAGAGATCCTAAACCGGTCCTTGAACGGTTATTCAGTTCTTGCACTTTGGATAGGGCTAGATTCCCGAAGAAAGGTGATTTTATGTTATGCCATTATGTATTGTTGGTTGATACCTTTATTTCATTCACATGTATCTGATAGATCTACTAGCCATAATTTTGATGTGGTTTGCATTTTTGTGTGTAGGCAACGACAATCGGCGAAAAAAATAAGAAGGTACCGTCACCACCACTACCTTTTGTTCCTTCTGAATGTATTGGGTCACAGCCCCGCAGTGACCCCTGTAAGCGGAGTGATCATCCACTTCATACCCTGCACCTACGCTAAGTTTAATTCTAAGTTCTCGCACCTATAGATAGCGTAACCTTCATCTGTACTTTTACTTTGTATTATTATTTATTACTTAGTTTTCAGTTTTGTACTTCCGATATCAGATTTAAGTATTTTCTTTGTTGGGTAGATTCTTTTTGCTATCACTGATTAAGTAATCATTTCCTTTTATTGTGTTGGAAATATATCCGGTGCATTACATAGCTCGGATAACTACCTCCTATTTTTTGTTTATATTTTAGCCAACATGGGTGGATGAATGAAAAACCCAAGAAATAATGGTGTGAAGCTATCGTTGCAAGCAAAAACAAGCAAAATACATGTCAACTGCATAACAGAGGGACTCATAGTTGGAGTAAGACGCACAATAGTACCTCCAATGAAAGATAAAATAGTAATGTGTGTGCCCAAGTACCAAAATACATGCAGTCGAACAATATTAGAAAGGGTCCAAACGTACAGCAAAGATGCAAGCATCATGCAACAGAAAATGAACATTTGCAACAACAACCACATGGACTAAAACAGAACAGAGGCAATGAGCGTTCTACCCTTCAATGATACGCTGTAAGTGTCGGAACAATACTTTTCTCTCAGATAACAACATAACTCACTAGCGAATTCAGGTATTGGGGCGCTGGTTATGAGGCATTCAATCACCTTCAGGCAAACCACACAGCAATTCTCTTTGCGCCGTTGTCGGGTGCTACATCACAAAGGAAAACATCCCATATCCTCGCCGAATGATCCAAAATGTGGTATTTCACGCACAACTTCTGGATACAGGAGGCCATTGCTTCAACAATTGTTTACACTGAGGCCAATACGTCGAGCCGCACACAATTATTTTTTGCTCGTGAAGGTGAACGCAATACATGGAGTACATGTTGCTCTCAAAATGAGCAATACCATATATTTGGTCGACCTCCAACCATGAGTACGGCTGTCGTTGGGGCTCAATGCTGAAAAGAAATGACACTAGGGTCTTCTCTGGCTCAGAACTGTTTGTAGGCTCGGAAATTAAATCCTACATACGAAATGAAAATCACTACCCATGAAGTAATAACAGAACAACACGCACTATCGATGTAGTAAAAAGAGCCTAATACATAAGCTACTATTGTCAGGGATAATGTGGACTTTGAAAAAGATGCTCTCAAAGACACCCATACTAACACATTCACACAATCATAGAGCAGAGACATGGAGGGGGAAATAGGTACAATACCCAACAACGACTATCAAATATGCTCCATCTCTCCAGAAAACTTATGGGCCCACGGAAAGCTTTTAGAAGCATCCAATTCAGAATTACGTCACAATTCTACAGTAAAAGGGGAAAAAACATGAAAGAAAATGTAAGAAGGGTGGAAGCTCAACATACAAAACAATTAAGTACTTACCAGCTTAGTAAGAAATGATTCACGATTTTTAATTGTCTCGAACCAGTTACTACCAATCATCGGATACTTCACCATCGGGGGTTGAAGATGAACATTCATGTACAAAAAATGAATGCGCATACAATAGGAAAAAAAGTTAAACAAATAAACACTTGGAAAAAATTAACAATGCAAGCAACAAAAGCACTTGCCACAATGGAGTATTATGTAGGAGCCATGTATCAAATGCTTCAAACATCAAAGTTTCCACAACAATTTTCCGGTATGGCCATGATACTCATAGGGCTCAAGTACATCGTTACTCGTTGTCAACCTATCAGCATCACTCAGATCAAATTCATCTCCGGTGTCATCATACACCATAAAACAAGATTTTTCACCATCAACGCCCAACAAAGCGTGCTCTGACCTAACAGGGGAACATTGACGGTCACTTATTTCAGCTAATGTAACGCCACCAATAATCGCGTCACCTTGAACCACAACTTTTGGAGCAGGAGAATCCACAACGGCAGTTTTCAATATTGGGCATCCACTACCACGAACCTCACAATCATCTTCACATATTTGTCTTCTCTTAACACCGGGTGAGGCATATCGACCACATGAGGCAGCTAACGAGGCTCAACATTTAAGAAATGAAAGAATGTCTCTATTCCGGCTAATAAGGATCTGCAGCTGTTTGGGCATAGAGGTTTCACATTTGTGACGATCCTGAAACAATACCACAATCTAATGAGTACATACTATAAATAAGACAACTAAACTTAGCCATTAGAAACATAGTATGGGCACCATACCATGTCACAATAATTGGAATTGTCATTACTTTTACGCGTCCCATCAAAAGCAATAGGTCGAGGTGACTGCTTCAACGGTGATGTAGTAGTTATCGACTGGTTTCCATCAATCAGGGCTCCTCCACAGCGACAAGATATATTACTCAGAAAAATTTCCTCATTCAAGATACCTTCTGCCACTAACTTGCGCTTACCTCGGGCTACACGCTGGCTGTCCGTATGTACCTCCACACGATTCACAGGTACAACATCTTCGAAATCAGAAATAACAATCATGATAACATAGCATGGATTCTTCAAGCTGAGTCAAGATTAGGGGCACCTAACCACGAGATTAACAAATATAAGACTCAAAAGTTATTGGCTACATGAACATTGCATGCAATATGAATAATTTAACTTACATAATTCACCGAAGACTATGAGGAATTCTTGAACAAGACCTTAAGGTCTTTGAAATACTTTCTGCATCCAGGAGTTTGCCAAAGTAACTGAGGAAACAAGGACTCGTAGTTGGGATAAATTTCTGTACAAAACTCAGCAACACTAGGCAAACACTCGTATACCCAGTGCGTAAGGACGTGTGCAAAGCCAAATAAAACACATTTCCTCCGCGGCGGGTAGGATTTTCTAAGTTCTGAATATAACTCAGCATAGGATTTCTTAACCCGCTGCACGAAGAAGCGAAAAGACTCCAAACCCCAAGGATAGTTATTGAAAAAACCAATGTCATCACAAGCATGAATATACTTTATGTCAATTGGGGTTCTGTACCCAATATCCATTGCAAATAAGACATTCTACATGAAAAGTAAAATTGCCAGTTTCAATGCCAAGGGGCCAGACCCTTTTCCTTCAACACACGCTTCTTCAAAAGCACACTCAATATTATCAACAAACAATTCCTCCCTACCACCAAAAACTTCAACATGCATTTGGGACGTACAGGGAAGTTCAGTTATTGGTCCAAACTTCAGACCACTAACAAGGAATTATTCACGGGGACCCAACCGACCAACACGATCGCCAAAACAAAAAGTAAGACAATCAGGTGGCCCATCGACAAGATGAAGCATAGAAAGGTAAACAAGCATACATTCAAACTTTAGCAAGGGCATATCAACATATATACCAAAACATGACTGTCTAAAAAGCTCAAAGTTATGGGGATCCAGATTATTCTTAATAGACTCAATAACTGTGCCCAATCGACATCGGCTAGAAACTGAAACAACGGAGAAACCAACGGAGCCATGTCTCAACAGGTATACGAGTGCTAGGATCTGGGTGAAGAAATTCAAACACTGTATTGATAGCGTCAGATAAAGGGTTAATTGTCATTGTTTTTACGCGTCCCATCAAAAGCAATAGGTCGAGGTGATTGCTTCAACGGTGATGTAGTAGTTATCGGCTGGTTCCCATCAATCAGGGCTCCTCCACAATGACAAGATACATTACTCAGATAAATTTTCTCATTCAAGATACCTTCTGCCACTAACTTGCGCTTACCTCGGGCTACACGCTGGTTGTCTGTATGTGCCTCCACACAATTCACATGTACAACATCCTCGAAATCAGACAAATAACAACCATGATAACATAGCATGGATTCTTCAAGCTAAGTCCAGATTAGGGGCACCTAACCACGAGATTAACAAATATAAGACTCAAAAGTTATTGGCTACATGAACATTGCATGCAATATGAATAATTTAACTTACATAATTCACCGGAGACTATGAGGAATTCTTGAACAAGACCTTAAGGTCTTTGAAATACTTCATGCATCCAGGAGTTCGCCAAAGTAACCGAGAAAACAACGACTCGTGATTGGGATAATTTTTTGTACAAAACTCAGCAACACTAGGCAAACACTCGTATACCCAGTGCGTAAGGAAGTGCAAAGCCAAATAAAACACATTTTCTCTGCGGCACGCACGATTTCCTAAGTGCTGAATATAACTCAGCATAGGATTCTTAACCCGCTGCACGAAGAAGCGAAAAGACTCCAAACCCCAAGGATAGTTATTGAAAAAACCAATGTCATCACAAGCATGAATATACGTTATGTCAATCGGGGTTTTGTACCCAATATCCATTGCAAATAAGACATTCTACATGAAAAGTAAAAGTGCCAGTTTCAATGCAGAGGGGCCGGACCCTTTTCCTTCAACACACGCTTCTTCAAAAGCACACTCAATATTATCAACAAACAATTCCTCCCTACCACCAAAAACTTCAGCATGCATTTGGGACGTACAGGGAAGTTCAGTTATTGGTCCAAACTTCAGACCACTAACAAGGGAATACTCACAGGGACCTAACTGACCAACACGATCGCCGAAACGAAAAGTATGACAATCATGTGGCCCATCGACAAGATGAAGCATAGAAAGGTAAGCAAGCATACCTTCAAACTTTAGCAAGGGCATATCAACGTATATACCAAAACATGACTGTCTAAAAAAGCTCAAAGTTATGGGGATCCAGATATTCTTAATAGACTCAATAACTGTGGCCAATCGACATCGGCTAGAAACCGAAACAACTGCACACAGTGAAACGCTAAAAAGTTTAAATTCAATCTTAACACATCACCACATATTCAGAAAAATAAGTCACTTATTTGGGATGCAAAACTACAGGAAGATTAAATAGTAAGCACATCAAATTGACTTCACAGAACATCACAACAAAACAAGAAAAGGAAAAACGTGTGTAGCAAAAGAATAAATGCAATCACGTTATTTAAAACAACAAAAACAGTTCAAGAGTAATCAACCCAATTTCAGTATACAAAAGAAATAGCAAGAAAAATGAAAAGTAGGAATTTTAAGGTAAGGCAAACGAAGAAAACTAGTATTATAGGAAAAAATTTGGAATTACAAAAACAATGTCTACAATCAAAGATTCCACGACGATTAATAAATTGTGTAAACTAAAAAAAATCACAAAAATAAAATAAAAATGACAAGGTCAAATAAACACAGCGGATGGCAAAATAGGGGAAATTTTTTATAGAAAGCGAACAATCCAAACATCACTTTCCAAATTAACAAATAAAAAAGAAAAATAAAGATGACATGTACAAAATGGGGGACCGGGGGGAATAAGATGTTGGCCCAAAACAATAAAATAGTTTCTATTAACAAATAGGCATATGGAATATACAATCGCATTACTAAACAAACAAAGGGACTATCGGCACATACACCCACCAAAAAAGAAAAAAAAAATTGGGCTCAAATCCAAAATAAAATGCAGACAAAAAGTTTAAGTGGGTCTAGCTTACGATACTTAGCGGATAATCCATACTGAAGAACAAGAGCCCTAGTGTCAACCATTGATTAATCTCGATTGCAAATTAAAAATATAAAAGCGAGCAGAAGATTTTGGGAGAGCACAAAAAAAATCGTAGCAGCAGTTGTACACAAAATGACCAAACCCTTCATAGATGGCGAACAGGATAAGCTAAAAAAATATGGGAAACTATTCAATCGGAGAAACCAACGGAGTCATGTCTCAACAGGTATACGAGTGCTAGGATCTGGGTGAAGAAATTCAAACACTGTATTGATGGCGTCAGAGAAAGGGTTATATGGTCAAGAAAGAACGAAAGAACATTACTGATAAGGCCAGATAAGAATTGAAGGGTTAAGGGTTATTACATTATTACTGGATCACATTTAAACAGTAAACAAAAAAATTATTAAAATAATACGGATATACAAACACCGACTATTAAATATATTAATTCATTCAAATACACTATAGCCTGAGGAGGGTACCGATATGAAAAAGGACACCTCACGAACCATGGTTAGATGTTTAAATTTTCGAATTAATTTTGCACGCTTAGTGTTCAATTACACCTGTTAATGGATTAAAGCATCCAATTGACGATATGTGTATGCATCATCCAATTGGCCCTCCCTCATGGTTGTCCGGATGGTGTCACCACCCTAGCTACATCTACTTTATGCACAATATATGACGTTCAATTTATGAATAATAAAAATAATTTAAAAATGAATTCAGCAAACCATGATTTGGCTCCCTTTCCAATGTCCACTATTTTATGTTGAAATGCATTGTTTGTGCTATTTAATTTGAAATATTTAATTGATGTGAATTTTGTGTCTATTAATTTTATATTCATCTATAAATTTTAATTGTATTGTAGTGGATTATATTAAGACTCGACAATTTCAAATTATTTTATAATTGAATTTATTGTGTAGAAGCCCATTTCTTTTTTAATCACTTTTATATGTTATTTTTAATTATTTGAAATTTAAAAAAGAAGGCATAAATAGTTAATAATGTATTTGATATACGGTTGTATTTCATTCTCTCACTTCTCACTATCTTCTTCCTCACAGAAAGTCCCTTTGAGGAAGTCGCCGATTATTATTCCAATTTGTCGCCGTCATTTATGTTGCATGCAATCATCGATTCACTACCATCTTGTAGCTAGCGTTTGAGGTTAGTTTTATTTTTTTATTTGTTGGTTATTTTTATTTTTCCCTTTTTGTTCCGTTTTTTAATTATCCCGTGTTTCTTCCATTTTGTAGTGTTTCCGTTACATGAAGTCAAAGATGTATGGCCGATAAGAGGAGTATAGTTATCCCTCGGGGTTTATCGGCTAAACATAGTAATTAGGCAGCGCACCAAAATTAACATACGACGAGAAATTTAAACTCTTGACCACACAATAAAAACAACAATAAAACAAATTAATAAATTAAAGCAACAGAGACAACATTTACCGACAGGGTGATGTTTGAGGTCGAATCGGACATTCATTAATCTAAAGTTGTGGAGAGGCTCCAATCATAAGAGTTAACCACAGAGGGACATGAATTGAGTTTTACGGGGGAAACAATATAAACAATAATTTCTCGTTAAATGGCAAAATAAATTGAAATTAAGGATAAATTTTGGTTTTACCGATGGATGCAGTAGATTTTTGTGTGAAATAAAAATGAGGGATAAAGGGAGAGCGACGAACGACATATTTCAAATCGCCGATAGTGAGATATATGGGTAGAGTCGGCGACAAAAATTTGAAAGCCAGGAAAAATAAAAAACTTTCAAGTGGATCCTAACATGGGAAACATATAGACAAATGATTACCTCAATGCATAACTAAACAGTTGATATATGGTTAAATGGTTCCATAATTATACCACAATGAACTTTTAATAATAAAAAATTGAGAAATAACTATACATTAAAAGAAATGAAAAAATAAATTATATTACCACATGTATGGAGATTTGTGGTGGATACACGTTTGTTGGTACCACCATCCAATTTGCCCTCATTGCCTTCAAGCCTAAGAAGTGATTAGTTATATTTTTATAAATTTCATGCTATTTAATTAAGCCTATAGTTTATTTAATATTTTTTGGATCTTTGCATGGGCTTTGAGAGTATTTATTCCCGTCTCTACAATTTGGTTAGGGTTGTTGATTTTGAATTGAAATGAAACTTGAGATGGCAGCCTAGTATACGTAATCAAGGCTTTTTCTTTTTAGTGTTTAAATTTCCGCTACGTCATTTAGTTTTGAAATTTATTATACTACTAAAGTTAATTATAGTGAGGTGGGTGATGGGGCAAGAGTGCTTATTAATTAGAGTTTGGGAAATTGAGATTTCATTTAATTGAATAAACTCATTCAAATTGGATTTTTCGTTAACATAATTTAAAACCTTGGCGAGCCACTTTGAGTAATCAAAGTCATATTCTTATTTTTTGGGATAGTGACTATTTTATAGGCCTGAAAAAAAAAAGACGACGCTTCATAATAGTTCATATAACATACACTAGTTATTCAGTTTGATAGGTTCGACCTAACAAGCCCATGAATTCGAGTTTTGTAGTATATCGGGTCTATACTTTAAAGCGTAGCACCTGATAATTTTACGGGTTGGTCAACTTGGCAATATTTTTCTTTTTGGCCGAGGGGGCTCGGTTCTCTCAATTCTCAAACCTAGTTTCATGTCTCTCCCCTCCCCAACAATAAAAGAAAATATCGAAAACTAAGTTAAATGCAAAATGCTAATTTTCATCTCCTATTGACGAATGACACAGATTATACGGTTTCCATTAAAGATAATTATAACTAAATCTTCATGCTCAAATGCAAAGTTTTCAATGGCGAACAATGGACATGATCATTCATACATATGTAGTGCAGATTCCAAAATTACAGAAAGCAACATGCTTAAATAGATTGTGAACGACATGATCCATGTAGAAACAAATTGTAAAGGAGTGCCAAAATACAACAGGAATAGAACTAATACTTTTGAGCATCACGTCTAATTCGCTTCAGAATCTCATATAAACATAGAAGCAAAGAAATGGGAATTAAAACACATCTTCACCAAATCCCAAATGCAAGATAATTTTTGCAATTCTACAATCAATCTGAAATTAGCAGCAAGGCAAAAACGTAAAGCGACACAAATTAGAAAATTCAACATTCATTCATTAACTACGCAATACCACCACAAAAGCCAATGTTCCTCCGGTCAAAAGAAACCTACTTTACACAAACCTAACACACCCTAAAATTCAACCCTAAAATTACCCCCAAAATCAACAATCACGAAATTGAGCCTCATTCCTCACGAGCTAGTGAATTTGGTAACAGCCTTGGTCCCTTCAGAGACGGCGTGCTTCGCCAATTCTCCAGGTAGCACCAGCCTCACGGAGGTCTGAATCTCGCGGGAGGTGATAGTCGGCTTCTTGTTGTAGCGAGCAAGCCGCAACGATTCCTGCGCCAATTTCTCGAAGATGTCGTTGATGAAGCTGTTCATGATCCCCATGGCTTTGCTGGAGATATCGATGTCGGGGTGGATCTGCTTCAGCACCTTGAAGATGTAGATCTTGTAGGTCTCGACGCTCCTCGCCTTTTGTTTCTTCTTCTTGTCTCCGGCGGCGGCGGAGGGGCCGTCCTTCGGCAGCTTTTTCCCGGCCTTCGGCTTCTTCTCCGTCGGAGTTTTCTCGGCCACTGGGGCTTTCTCGGCGGCGGGCTTCTTCTCCGCTGGTTTCTTCTCAGCCTTCGGTGCCATTCTTAGAGTGATAAAGCTAGAGAGAGAATTTGGGTTGGGAAATGAAATCAGAGGAAATAAAGCGTGAGAGTGAAGAAGAATCTAAGCGATGAGGGAAGAATCTGATAAGCCCAATTAAGGTTAAGACTATTTAAGTCACTGAGATCTTTAATTCTCAATAAGTCAGAACAGAGAATTAATCTCACTGTGATCCTTTCAATACGATTAACGTACTAGCATAAATAAATAGTCAAGATAAACTATTTAATACTATTATGCTACAATATAAACCAACAACTCGTCCAAATTGTCTCGATTGTGAATATTAGTTTATATCTCATAAAATACCGATCATATAATCTTCGGTGATCTACAACACACCATATAATCTATGATATTGAGATAATTGGAAAAATAATAATTATGCAATAATAAACATTTCAGATAGGAGAATTATAGTGAAATAAATATCAATTGTATATAAACAAAAAAGTCTTGCTTTCGTATACAACCCTTCAGTATTTATAGTGGAGGAAAAAAAAATTAAAATAAAATCGGCAATAGCCGTTGAACACGAAAACGGTTGAATTATTAAACTTTTAAACTTTAGGCGTGTGTAAACACGCGCCCCTAATTTTTTTTTTAATTCGAAAAACTCGCGTGTGCAAGCCACGCGCTGTGCTCGAGCCGGTCTCGTGCGTTAGAGCCGGTCTCGAGCCGCCGTGACTTGCAACGCCACCGCCACGATGCCGCATAGTCTCGAGCTGATCTTCGAGACCCCTTGGAGGGACGCGATGGAGATAGCCTGAGTACAAGTATTGTAATTTCGTGATATTCGTCCTTTAGAAAGTAGATTACAAATCTCAATTCCCATACACTAATTTGACAAAAAAATATTGACGAAGTGAAAATTCCAGGTATCAAAATATGGCATGCACACTCCACGTCAGAAAAGCTGGGGATTCACTGGATAAGTTATACTACCGCCAAAAATTTGAAATTTTCAACAAAGCCTCAAAATTAGGAACCCGCTGTTTTCATCTCCACCGTTCATCGCAGGAGTATCTTTATCAACGGTCCCCAACCAGTATCCGCGTCAGTCACATCCCACCAATAATATCTCACCCCTCTTCCGCTATATAACAACTCCTCGCCTTTCGTTACCCTTCATCAAAGCAACCTAATTCTTTCGTCATTCGCTAAAACACATCTCAATTTCCAATCCCCCTAAATCTCTCTAAAATGGCGCCCAAAGCAGAGAAGAAACCCGCGGAGAAGAAGCCCGCCGCCGAGAAGGCTCCAGTAGCAGAGAAAACTCCGGCGGAGAAGAAGCCGAAGGCTGGGAAGAAGCTGCCCAAGGACGGCCCCTCCGCCGCCTCTGGTGACAAGAAGAAGAAGAGGAAGGCGAAGAGCGTCGAGACCTACAAGATCTACATCTTCAAGGTGCTGAAGCAGGTCCACCCCGACATTGGTATCTCCAGCAAGGCGATGGGGATCATGAACAGCTTCATCAACGACATCTTCGAGAAATTGGGGCAGGAGTCGTCGCGTCTGGCGCGCTACAACAAGAAGCCGACGATCACCTCCCGCGAGATCCAGACCGCCGTGAGGTTGGTGCTGCCCGGTGAATTGGCGAAGCACGCAGTTTCCGAGGGTACGAAGGCTGTGACTAAGTTTACCAGCTCTTGAACAGAATGATTTGCTAGGCCTTTATTTTGTGCTTTTTAGGTTTAGATTTGAATTGGGGCTTGTGATTGTATTTCTGTTGGTGTAAAGAATGCTCGATTTGGTGAATTGACGATGCGATTACGGTTTCAAATGGTATTATTATTTCTTTTAGGTCTTTATAAATTGATGTTGAATTCTCTGTTCATTGTTAATTTTGAAATTCACTATGGATAATCCGGCTTCTCTTCACGGGTACTACTTGATTGGTAATTAAAAAGATTTTTTTTAATATTTTTTAATTAAAATAAGTTTACTTATAAAATTCTACCTTCTCTTTTATTTTTGCTTTGTTTTTTTTTTTCCTAACATTCGAGTTGTATTTAGATGTTCATGTGTTAATGAACATAAAAGATAAAATTGAGTGAAATAAATGATTTTCAGAATGAGTTGTTGCTTGAATCCTTGTTAAATTGTACCTAAGATTCGTTTACAACTTAATAATTTGTTTGGTTGATGCTGCTGTCTCTGGGAATATAGTTCCAGAAGATTGTAATGGGCCTCTTCCTTTAAAAGTTCGGTCATTTCTCAAAGGAAAAACCATTACATTAAAATATTAAATGAATTTTACTGTGTATTGAAAATTAAAATAACTTCTCGCTCCAACTGGAAGATATAAATTTTCATTAGTATTACTACTGTTTTACATGTGAATTTACATAGTATGCATCCACTATTGATCCGTCGTCCATCTGGAAAAGTATTTTTTTTTTGTTTGGTTAACTTTCATTATTTTATTAATATGTTGTCAACCATGGTTGAGTTAGATGTATGGTTTGGCACTATTCCGTTTTGTAGCTGACGTTTTCAAATACACATTGGAGGGCCCACTGTATGTTGAATTAGCTTATGGTCAAGTTTATTCCTTGTCGATAGTTTCGTATGCTGCATCGTCTCATCTTCGTCGTTTTCACATCGTCGAAGAGTGATTCTTAATAATTGTCCCCCATTGATGTTCTACTTCGTCTCGTTATTTGTAATATTTGGCAAGTCCGGTGAATATGTTCCGGAAAAAGCAATTTGTAATTTTGAAAGCCCATTTTTCTCGTTGGCGTAGTACTACTTGTATGTATTCGAATTGGGTTAAATCCGTTTGCAGATGTAGATAGTTTTTTAATTTTGTATTTTTTTTAAACTTCGTTAGTCTTCAATTCAGAATTGAGCTAAGTTCTAGATTTTTGTAGTTCCGCCCCCATTCTATTGTGTTGTGCAGTAGAATGAGTTCGACGAAGGATCATACCAGGTACTATGACTGTCGTAATCTGGTATTCCTTTCGTAATATTAGCTTTTTTTTTGTAAACCATTGCCTCCTTATATATTGAATATTGTCAGTCGTCTTTACTTAAATTGAATCTTAATTGTTGGTTACCGCTTAGGTGTAAAGTCTTACATTGTGGATATAGTGTTTGGTGAATTTATGTTAGACTTGGTGAAGTGTAGTGTAATTTGAATTGTCTTCTTCCCTAAGTTTTGATTAAAATCTAATGATGTTTGGCGATTATTTAAAATGCATTTTGATCTAAACCTGGACTGTAGTTTAGATGATTTTGTCGAATTGGAAGAATTGAATACGTCATGCGAACTTAATTTCTCCTCAAGTTTGAAGGTGTTTGAGGTTTCAACCGAAGAAAAGAATGCTGACGATATTACTACCTTGCCTATCCAAATTTTATCGGTGACAGCTGGTGATGACGATTTTGTAGCTGATATTATATGAAGAGTAAGCTCATACCTCTTGTTGATAGCACAGGTCATTGTGTCGATGTTAAAGAAGCTGAAAAACTAGGCGTTGAAGCTCCAGATGGAGATCATTCCCACTCTCCAGATAAATGTGGTGGTGTGAGTGGCGATGATGTTGTCACTGATGATAGTGGTAATTGTTTGATCTAAGAGATTAAGGAACGATTGAAGGTTGGGTCCACTGTAGTAGATTTGGAACAGGCTTATCTTATTTATTGTGAATATGGACGTTGTAAGGGGTTTGGTGTTCGTAAGGGAGAACAACGTTATTTTGGCAAAACTGATGATCTTAAATGGAAGGAATACTTGTGTTGTTGTGTTAGAGTTCAGGAGTGTACAAAACCAATAGCGAAGGTTCCAAGTTATAAGAAATATTTGTTGCGCACTGGGTGTAGAGCAAAAATTAGGCCGCATCGTATGCCTGATGCACCTTGGCGCGTTAAGATATGTGAAACTGAACATAACTATGGACTTGTCCCAAGTGATTAGTCATATATGCTGCATTCATATAGAACTTTATCATATGTGAAGCAATCTATTTTGGAAGCCCACAGATCTGCTGGTATTGGCGTTAGTGGTGCTTGAGCACGAATGTGGTGGTCCCCAGAACCTTTGAATTATCCCGCAGGATACTTATGATCATCTAAAGGCAAAGAAGAGGCATACGAAGCTTGAAAATGGAGATGCTACTGCTTTGTTGGAGTACTTCATTCCGAAATCCAATCCAGAGCCTTTTTTTTGGAAAGTTCAATTGGACGATGAACACCGCATAATGAATTTTTTCTTTCGTGATGCACGATGTGTTGAGGACTATTGTGCTTTTAGTGATGTTGTCTCGATCGATACTACGCATCGAACCAACTGCTACAATTTGATACGTGTCCCTTTTGTTGGAATAAACTATACGTTGAGTATTTTGTTTGGAATCGGTTTCATTTCTATTGAAATGAGCAGTTCCTTCGAGTGGCTATTTAGCACTTTTCTTGAGTCTATGTCAGGCGTTGAACCTACTCTTGTTTTCACGGATCAATGCCGGGCAATGATGAATGCTATAGACAAGACCTTTGTGAAGAGTAAACATCGTCTTTATCGACGGCATATAAATAGAAACACCACTGTGAAATTTGTTAGCTTGAATGGCAATTCCGCGTTTAAAAGTTTGTGGCATCGATGTTTGAATCATGTTGAGAGCGAATCTGAGTTTGATAGGCTGTGGAGTGAGATGAACGTAAACCGAGATTTAAAGTGTAGGAATTGGTTTAATGGCATGTATAATCTCCAGAATCGGTGGGCTTCAGTGTTTATTCGTCGAATTTTTTCAGTCGGGCTACTTGCAACCTCTAGGAATGAAGGTACTAATCGTGTTTTGAAAGAACTAAATAAGCATAGCAGCACGTTATATGAATTTGTTCACAATTATGAGGAGATCCAATATATATGGCTTCGAAGGGAGAGAGAGGCTGACACTCTTGGCATATGGAATCCCGGTCAGTTTGTTAGCGACCATGATCTATTTAACCAGGTTGTGTTCGTTTATACCCGCAATGTATATAAATGGTTTGGAGAAAAAGCAACAAAGGCATTAGGTGTAGAAGTATCCCATGATTTAGTTGATGTTGGTAAGGGTAATGTCGAGATATTCGTAAGAAGTCGTAAGAGTGGACGATCGAGAAAAATTGATTTTAACAAGGACACAAATCATGCATCTTGTTCTTGTAGGATGTTGGAAAGTGAGGGTATGTTTTGCCGGCACATCATTAAGGTTTACTATTTTATGAATGTATTATCTATTCCTGAATCTCAAATTCTTAAGCGATGGACCAAAAGAGCGAGGGAAGGATTCCTCGTAGATATTACAAGTGCCGAGATCCGGTTAACACTGCCTGACATGTTATTTTAAAACCGTCCTTAGGCAGCTGTATGATTTTGCCAGCCCTGCAAAGGACCGTGAGGATGCGTGCTTCCACATTCTAAAATAATTGGAGATACTCTGCCTTGAAGTTTTTGAGATTTTGCGTGGCACCCCCCAAAAACAAAGAATTGAACTATCGGGACGGAAGAGCCGAACTGATTTTGATGGTGTCTCCATTAGAGATCCTAAACCCGTCCTTGAGCGGTTATTCAGTTCTTGCACTTTGGATAGGGCTGGATTCCCGAAGAAAGGTGATTTTATGTTATGCCATTATGCATTGTTGGTTGATACCTTTATTTCATTCACATGTATCTGATAGATCTACCAGCCATAATTTTGATGTGGTTTGCATTTTTGTGTGTAGGCAACGACAATCGGCGAAAAAAATAAGAAGGTACCGTCACCACCACTACCTTTTGTTCCTTCTGAATGTATTGGGTCACAGCCCCGCAGTGACCCCTGTAAGCGGAGTGATCATCCACTTCATATCCTGCACCTACGCTAAGTTTAATTCTAAGTTCTCGCACCTATAGATAGCGTGACCTTCATCTGTACTTTTACTTTGTATTATTACTTATTACTTAGTTTTCAGTTTTGTACTTCCGATATCAGATTTAAGTATTTTCTTTGTTGGGTAGATTCTTTTTGCTATCACTGATTAAGTAATCATTTCCTTTTATTTTGTTGGAAATATATCCAGTGCATTACATAGCTCGGATAACTACCTCCCATTTTTTGTTTATATTTTAGCCAACATGGGTGGATGAATGAAAAACCCAAGAAATAATGGTGTGAAGCTATCGTTGCAAGCAAAAACAAGCAAAATACATGTCAACTGCATAACAGAGGGACTCATAGTTGGAGTAAGACGTGCAATAGTACCTCCAATTAAAGAGAAATAGCAATGTGTGTGCCCAAGTACCAAAATACATGTAGTCGAACAATATTAGAAAGGGTCGAAACGCACAGCAAAGATGCAAGCATCATGCAAAAGAAAATGAACATTTGCAACGACAACCACATGGACTAAATTAGAACAAGGGCAATGAGCGTTCTACCCTTCAATGATACGCTATAAGTGTCGGAACAATACTTGTCTCTCAGATAACAACATAACTCACTAGTGAATTCAGGTATGTGGGCACTGGTTATGAGGCATTCAATCACCTTCAGGCAAACCACACCCCAATTCTCTTTACGCCGTTGTCGGGGTGCTACATCACAAATGACAACATCCCATGTCCTCGCCGAATGAACCAAAATGTGGTATTTCACACACAGCTTCTGGATGCAGGAGGCCATTGCTTCGAACAATTATTTACAATGAGGCCAATACGTCGAGTCGTACACAATTATTTTTTGCTCGTGAAGGTGAACGCAATACATGGAGTACAGGTTGCTCTCAAAATGAGCAATAGCATATATTTTGTCGACCTCCAACCATGAGTACGGCTGTTATTGGGGCTCAATGCCGAAAATAAATGACACTAGGGTCTTCTCTGGCTCAGAACTGTTTGTAGGCTAGGAAATTACATCCTACATACGAAATGAAAATCACTACCCATGAAGTAATAACAAAACAACACACACTATCGATGTAGTAAAAAGATCCTAACACATAAGCTACTATTGTCAAGGATAATGTGGACTTTAAAAAAAGATGCTCTCAAAGACACCCATACTAACACATTTACACAAACATAGAGCACAGACATGGAGGAGAAATAGGTACAGTACTCAACAACGGCTATCAAATATGCTCTATCTCTCCAGAAAACTTCTGAGCCCATAGAAAGCTTTTAGAAGCATCCAGTTCAGAATTACGTCACAATTCTACAGTAAAAGGGGAAAAAACATGAAAGATAATGTAAGAAGGATGGAAGCTCAACATACAAAACAATTAAACATTTATCGGCTTAGTAAGAAATGATTCATGATTTTTAACTGTCTCGAACTAGTTACTACCAATCATCGGATACTTCACCATCGGGGGTTGAAGATGAACATTCATGTACAAAAAAAGAATGCGCATACACTAAGAAAAAAAGTTAAACAAATAAACACTTGGAAGAAATGAACAATGCAATCAACAAAAGCACTTGTCGGAATGGAGTATTGTGTAGGAGCCATGTATCAAATGCTTCAAACATCAAAATTTCCACAACAATTTTTCAGTATGGCCATCATACTCATGGGGCTCAAGTACATCATTACTCGTTGTCAACCTATCAGCCTCACTCAAATCAAATTCATCTTCGGTGTCATCATACACTAAAAAACAAGATTTTTCACCATCAACGCCCAACGAAGCGTGCTCTGACCTAACAGGGGAACATTGACGGTCGCTCATTTCAGCTAATGTAATGCCACCAATAACCGCGTCACCTTGAACCACAACTTTTGGAGCAGAGAATCCACAACGGCAGTTTTCAATGTTGGGCATCCATTACCACGAACCTCAAAATCATCTTCACATATTTGTCTTCTATTAACACCGGGTCAGGCAGATCGACCACATGAGGAAGCTAACGAGGCTCAACATTTAAGAAATGAAAGAATTTATCTATTCCAGCTAATAAGGATCTGTAGCTGTTTGGGCATAGAAGTTTCACATTCGTGACGATCCTGAAACAGTACCATAATCTAATGAGTACATACCTACTATAAATAAGACAACTAAACTTAGCCATTAAAAACATAGTATGGACGCCATACCATGGCACAACAATTGGAATTGTCATTGTTTTTACGCGTCCCATCAAAAGCAATAGGTCGAGGTGATTGCTTCAACGGTGATGTAGTAGTTATCGGCTGGTTCCCATCAATCAGGGCTCCTCCACAATGACAAGATACATTACTCAGATAAATTTTCTCATTCAAGATACCTTCTGCCACTAACTTGCGCTTACCTCGGGCTACACGCTGGTTGTCTGTATGTGCCTCCACACAATTCACATGTACAACATCCTCGAAATCAGACAAATAACAACCATGATAACATAGCATGGATTCTTCAAGCTAAGTCTAGATTAGGGGCACCTAACCACGAGATTAACAAATATAAGACTCAAAAGTTATTGGCTACATGAACATTGCATGCAATATGAATAATTTAACTTACATAATTCACCGGAGACTATGAGGAATTCTTGAACAAGACCTTAAGGTCTTTGAAATACTTCATGCATCCAGGAGTTCGCCAAAGTAACCGAGAAAACAACGACTCGTGATTGGGATAATTTTTTGTACAAAACTCAGCAACACTAGGCAAACACTCGTATACCCAGTGCGTAAGGAAGTGCAAAGCCAAATAAAACACATTTTCTCTGCGGCACGCACGATTTCCTAAGTGCTGAATATAACTCAGCATAGGATTCTTAACCCGCTGCACGAAGAAGCGAAAAGACTCCAAACCCCAAGGATAGTTATTGAAAAAACCAATGTCATCACAAGCATGAATATACGTTATGTCAATCGGGGTTTTGTACCCAATATCCATTGCAAATAAGACATTCTACATGAAAAGTAAAAGTGCCAGTTTCAATGCAGAGGGGCCGGACCCTTTTCCTTCAACACACGCTTCTTCAAAAGCACACTCAATATTATCAACAAACAATTCCTCCCTACCACCAAAAACTTCAGCATGCATTTGGGACGTACAGGGAAGTTCAGTTATTGGTCCAAACTTCAGACCACTAACAAGGGAATACTCACAGGGACCTAACTGACCAACACGATCGCCGAAACGAAAAGTATGACAATCATGTGGCCCATCGACAAGATGAAGCATAGAAAGGTAAGCAAGCATACCTTCAAACTTTAGCAAGGGCATATCAACGTATATACCAAAACATGACTGTCTAAAAAAGCTCAAAGTTATGGGGATCCAGATATTCTTAATAGACTCAATAACTGTGGCCAATCGACATCGGCTAGAAACCGAAACAACTGCACACAGTGAAACGCTAAAAAGTTTAAATTCAATCTTAACACATCACCACATATTCAGAAAAATAAGTCACTTATTTGGGATGCAAAACTACAGGAAGATTAAATAGTAAGCACATCAAATTGACTTCACAGAACATCACAACAAAACAAGAAAAGGAAAAACGTGTGTAGCAAAAGAATAAATGCAATCACGTTATTTAAAACAACAAAAACAGTTCAAGAGTAATCAACCCAATTTCAGTATACAAAAGAAATAGCAAGAAAAATGAAAAGTAGGAATTTTAAGGTAAGGCAAACGAAGAAAACTAGTATTATAGGAAAAAATTTGGAATTACAAAAACAATGTCTACAATCAAAGATTCCACGACGATTAATAAATTGTGTAAACTAAAAAACAATGTCTACAATCAACTATTCCTGAATCTCAAATTCTTAAGCGATGGACGAAAAGAGCGAGAGAAGGATTCCTCGTAGATATTACAAGTGCCGAGATCCGGTTAACACTGCCTGACATGTTATTTTAAAACCGTCCTTAGGCAGCTGTATGATTTTGCCAGCCCTGCAAAGGACCGTGAGGATGCGTGCTTCCACATTCTAAAATAATTGGAGATACTCTGCCTTGAAGTTTTTGAGATTTTGCGTGGCACCCCCTTAAAACAAAGAATTGAAGTATCGGGTCGGAAGAGCCGAATTGATTTTGATGGTGTCTCCATTAGAGATCCTAAACCGGTCCTTGAACGGTTATTCAGTTCTTGCACTTTGGATAGGGCTAGATTCCCGAAGAAAGGTGATTTTATGTTATGCCATTATGTATTGTTGGTTGATACCTTTATTTCATTCACATGTATCTGATAGATCTACTAGCCATAATTTTGATGTGGTTTGCATTTTTGTGTGTAGGCAACGACAATCGGCGAAAAAAATAAGAAGGTACCGTCACCACCACTACCTTTTGTTCCTTCTGAATGTATTGGGTCACAGCCCCGCAGTGACCCCTGTAAGCGGAGTGATCATCCACTTCATACCCTGCACCTACGCTAAGTTTAATTCTAAGTTCTCGCACCTATAGATAGCGTAACCTTCATCTGTACTTTTACTTTGTATTATTATTTATTACTTAGTTTTCAGTTTTGTACTTCCGATATCAGATTTAAGTATTTTCTTTGTTGGGTAGATTCTTTTTGCTATCACTGATTAAGTAATCATTTCCTTTTATTGTGTTGGAAATATATCCGGTGCATTACATAGCTCGGATAACTACCTCCTATTTTTTGTTTATATTTTAGCCAACATGGGTGGATGAATGAAAAACCCAAGAAATAATGGTGTGAAGCTATCGTTGCAAGCAAAAACAAGCAAAATACATGTCAACTGCATAACAGAGGGACTCATAGTTGGAGTAAGACGCACAATAGTACCTCCAATGAAAGATAAAATAGTAATGTGTGTGCCCAAGTACCAAAATACATGCAGTCGAACAATATTAGAAAGGGTCCAAACGTACAGCAAAGATGCAAGCATCATGCAACAGAAAATGAACATTTGCAACAACAACCACATGGACTAAAACAGAACAGAGGCAATGAGCGTTCTACCCTTCAATGATACGCTGTAAGTGTCGGAACAATACTTTTCTCTCAGATAACAACATAACTCACTAGCGAATTCAGGTATTGGGGCGCTGGTTATGAGGCATTCAATCACCTTCAGGCAAACCACACAGCAATTCTCTTTGCGCCGTTGTCGGGTGCTACATCACAAAGGAAAACATCCCATATCCTCGCCGAATGATCCAAAATGTGGTATTTCACGCACAACTTCTGGATACAGGAGGCCATTGCTTCAACAATTGTTTACACTGAGGCCAATACGTCGAGCCGCACACAATTATTTTTTGCTCGTGAAGGTGAACGCAATACATGGAGTACATGTTGCTCTCAAAATGAGCAATACCATATATTTGGTCGACCTCCAACCATGAGTACGGCTGTCGTTGGGGCTCAATGCTGAAAAGAAATGACACTAGGGTCTTCTCTGGCTCAGAACTGTTTGTAGGCTCGGAAATTAAATCCTACATACGAAATGAAAATCACTACCCATGAAGTAATAACAGAACAACACGCACTATCGATGTAGTAAAAAGAGCCTAATACATAAGCTACTATTGTCAGGGATAATGTGGACTTTGAAAAAGATGCTCTCAAAGACACCCATACTAACACATTCACACAATCATAGAGCAGAGACATGGAGGGGGAAATAGGTACAATACCCAACAACGACTATCAAATATGCTCCATCTCTCCAGAAAACTTATGGGCCCACGGAAAGCTTTTAGAAGCATCCAATTCAGAATTACGTCACAATTCTACAGTAAAAGGGGAAAAAACATGAAAGAAAATGTAAGAAGGGTGGAAGCTCAACATACAAAACAATTAAGTACTTACCAGCTTAGTAAGAAATGATTCACGATTTTTAATTGTCTCGAACCAGTTACTACCAATCATCGGATACTTCACCATCGGGGGTTGAAGATGAACATTCATGTACAAAAAATGAATGCGCATACAATAGGAAAAAAAGTTAAACAAATAAACACTTGGAAAAAATTAACAATGCAAGCAACAAAAGCACTTGCCACAATGGAGTATTATGTAGGAGCCATGTATCAAATGCTTCAAACATCAAAGTTTCCACAACAATTTTCCGGTATGGCCATGATACTCATAGGGCTCAAGTACATCGTTACTCGTTGTCAACCTATCAGCATCACTCAGATCAAATTCATCTCCGGTGTCATCATACACCATAAAACAAGATTTTTCACCATCAACGCCCAACAAAGCGTGCTCTGACCTAACAGGGGAACATTGACGGTCACTTATTTCAGCTAATGTAACGCCACCAATAATCGCGTCACCTTGAACCACAACTTTTGGAGCAGGAGAATCCACAACGGCAGTTTTCAATATTGGGCATCCACTACCACGAACCTCACAATCATCTTCACATATTTGTCTTCTCTTAACACCGGGTGAGGCATATCGACCACATGAGGCAGCTAACGAGGCTCAACATTTAAGAAATGAAAGAATGTCTCTATTCCGGCTAATAAGGATCTGCAGCTGTTTGGGCATAGAGGTTTCACATTTGTGACGATCCTGAAACAATACCACAATCTAATGAGTACATACTATAAATAAGACAACTAAACTTAGCCATTAGAAACATAGTATGGGCACCATACCATGTCACAATAATTGGAATTGTCATTACTTTTACGCGTCCCATCAAAAGCAATAGGTCGAGGTGACTGCTTCAACGGTGATGTAGTAGTTATCGACTGGTTTCCATCAATCAGGGCTCCTCCACAGCGACAAGATATATTACTCAGAAAAATTTCCTCATTCAAGATACCTTCTGCCACTAACTTGCGCTTACCTCGGGCTACACGCTGGCTGTCCGTATGTACCTCCACACGATTCACAGGTACAACATCTTCGAAATCAGAAATAACAATCATGATAACATAGCATGGATTCTTCAAGCTGAGTCAAGATTAGGGGCACCTAACCACGAGATTAACAAATATAAGACTCAAAAGTTATTGGCTACATGAACATTGCATGCAATATGAATAATTTAACTTACATAATTCACCGAAGACTATGAGGAATTCTTGAACAAGACCTTAAGGTCTTTGAAATACTTTCTGCATCCAGGAGTTTGCCAAAGTAACTGAGGAAACAAGGACTCGTAGTTGGGATAAATTTCTGTACAAAACTCAGCAACACTAGGCAAACACTCGTATACCCAGTGCGTAAGGACGTGTGCAAAGCCAAATAAAACACATTTCCTCCGCGGCGGGTAGGATTTTCTAAGTTCTGAATATAACTCAGCATAGGATTTCTTAACCCGCTGCACGAAGAAGCGAAAAGACTCCAAACCCCAAGGATAGTTATTGAAAAAACCAATGTCATCACAAGCATGAATATACTTTATGTCAATTGGGGTTCTGTACCCAATATCCATTGCAAATAAGACATTCTACATGAAAAGTAAAATTGCCAGTTTCAATGCCAAGGGGCCAGACCCTTTTCCTTCAACACACGCTTCTTCAAAAGCACACTCAATATTATCAACAAACAATTCCTCCCTACCACCAAAAACTTCAACATGCATTTGGGACGTACAGGGAAGTTCAGTTATTGGTCCAAACTTCAGACCACTAACAAGGAATTATTCACGGGGACCCAACCGACCAACACGATCGCCAAAACAAAAAGTAAGACAATCAGGTGGCCCATCGACAAGATGAAGCATAGAAAGGTAAACAAGCATACATTCAAACTTTAGCAAGGGCATATCAACATATATACCAAAACATGACTGTCTAAAAAGCTCAAAGTTATGGGGATCCAGATTATTCTTAATAGACTCAATAACTGTGCCCAATCGACATCGGCTAGAAACTGAAACAATTGCACACAGTGAAACGCCAAAAAGTTTAAATTCAATTCTAACACATCACCACATATTCAGAAAAATAAGTCACTTATTTGAGATGCAAAACTACAGGAAGATTAAATAGTAAGCACATCAAATTAACTTCATAGAACATCACAACAAAACAAGAAAATGAAAAACTTGTGTAGCAAAATAATAAATGCAATCACGTTATTTAAAACAACAAAAAACAGTTCAAGAGTAATTAACCCAATTTCAGTATACAAAAGAAATAGCAAGAAAAATGAAAAGTAGGAATTTTAAGGTAATGCAGACGAAGAAAACTAGTATTACAAGAAAGAATTTGGAATTACAAAAATAATGTCTACAATCAAAGATTCCACAACGATTAATAAATTGTGTAAACTAAAAAAAAATCACAAAAATAAAGGAAAAATGACAAGGTCAAATAAACATAGTGGATGGCAAAATAGGAATTTTTTTTTACAGAAAGTGAACAATCTACATCATTTTCCAGATTAACAAACAAAAAAGAAAAATAAAGATGACATATACAAAATGGGGGACGGGGGGGAATAAGTTGTTGGCCCAAAACAATAAATAGATTCTAACAACAAATGGGCATATGGAATATACAATCGCATTACTAAACAAACAATGGGACAATAGGCACATACACCCACCAAAAAAGAAAAAAAAGAAAAATTGGGCTCAAATCCAAAATAAAATGCAGACAAAAAGTTTAAGTGGGGGCTAGCTTACGATACATAGCGGATAATCCACACTGAAAAACAAGAGCCCTAGTGTTAACCATTTATTAATCTCGATTGCAAAATAAAAACATATAAGTTAAGGGTCCAAAAAAAAGGTTAAGAAAATGTGAGGGTTTCAAGCAGAAGATTTTGGGAGAGCACAAAGAGAATCATGGCAGCAATTGTACACAAAAGGACCAAACTCTTCATAGACGGCGAACAGGATAAGCCAAAAAAATATGGAAAACTATTCAATCGGAGAAACCAACGGAGCCATGTCTCAACAGGTATACGAGTGCTAGGATCTGGGTGAAGAAATTCAAACACTGTATTGATAGCGTCAGATAAAGGGTTAATGGTCAAGAAAGAACGAAAGAACATTACAGATAAGGCCAGATAAGAATTGAAGGGTTAAGGGTTATTACATTATTACTTGATCACATTTAAACAGTAAACAAAGAAATTATTAAAATAATACGGATACACAAACACCGACTATTAAATATATTAATTCATTCAAACACACTGTAGCCTGAGGAGGGTACCGGTACGAAAAAGGACACCTCACGAACCATGGTTAGATGTTTCAATTTTCGAATTAATTTTGCATGCTTAATGTTCAATTACACCTGTTAATGGATTATAGCGTCCAATTGACGATATGTGTATGCATCATCCAATTGGCCCTCCCTCATGACTGTCCGGATGGTGTCACCACCCTAGCTATATCTACTTTATGCGCAATATCGTTCAATTTGTGAGTAATAATCAATTTGTGAGTAATAAGAATAATTTAAAAATGAATTCAGCAAACCATGATTTGGCTCCTTTCCCAATGTCCACTAATTTATGTTGAAATGCATTGTTTGTGCTATTTAATTTGAAATATTTAACCGATGTGAATTTTGTGTCTATTAATTTTGTGTGTATTAATTTGATATTCATATATAAATTTTAATTGTATTGTAGTAGATTATATTAAGACTCGACAATTTCAAATTATTTTATGATTGAATTTATTGTGTAGAAGCCCATTTCTTTTTCAATCGCTTTTATATGTTATTTTTAATTATTTAAAATTTAAAAAAGAAGGCATAAGTAGTTAATAATGTATTTAGTATACGGTTGTATTTCATTCTCCCACTTCTCACTATCTTCTTCCTCACAGAAAGTCTCTTTGAGGAAGTCGTCGATTATTATTCCAATTTGTCACCGACATTTATGTCGCATGCAATCATCGATTCACTACCATCTTGTAGCTAGCGTTTGAGGTTAGTTTTACTTTTTTTATTTGTTGGTTATTTTTATTTTTCCCTTTTTGTTCCGTTTTTTAATTATCTCGTGTTTCCTCCATTTCGTAGTGTTTCCGTTAGATGAAGTCGAAGACGTATGGCCGACAAGAGGAGTATAGTTATCCCTTGGGGTTTATCGGCTAAGCATGGTAATTAGGCAGCACACCAAAATTAACATATAATGAGAAATTTAAACTCTTGACCACACAATAAAAACAACAATAAAACAAATTAACAAATTAAAGCAACAGAGACAACATTTACCGGCAGGGTGATGTTTGAGGTCGAATCGGACATTCATTAATCTAAAGTTGTGGAGAGGCTCCAATCATAAAAGTTAACCACAGAGGGACATGAATTGAGTTTTACGGGGGAAACAATATAAACAATAATCTCTCGTTAAATGGCAAAATAAATTGAAATTAAGGATAAATTTAGGTTTTATGGATGGATGCAGTAGATTTTTGTGTGAAATAAAAATGAGGGATAAAGGGAGAGCGGCGAACGGCATATTTCAAATCGCCGATAGTGAGATATATGGGTAGAGTTGGCGACAAAAATCTGAAAACCGGAGAAAAAAAAACTTTAAAGTGGATCCCAACATGGGAAACATATAGACAAATGATTACCTCAATGCATAACTGAACAATTGATATATGGTTAAATGGTTCCATAATTATACCACAGTGAACTTTTAATAATAAAAAATTGAGAAATAACTAGACATTAAAAGAAATGAAAAAGAAATTATATTACCACATGTATGGAGATTTGGGGTGGAATCGGTTGATGCACGTTTGTTGGTACCACCATCCAATTTGCCCTCATTGCCTTCAAGCCTAAGAAGCGATTAGTTATATTTTTATAAATTTCATGCTATTTAATTAGGCCTATAGTTTATTTAATATTTTTTGGATCTTTGCATGGGCTTTGAGAGTATTTATTCCCGTTTCTACAATTTGGTTAAGGTTGTTGATTTTGAATTGAAATGAAACTTGAGATGGCAGCCTAGTATACGCAATCAAGGCTCTTTTTTTTAGTGTTTGAATTTCCGCTACGTCATTTAGTCTTGAAATTTATTATACTACTAAAGTTAATTATAGTGAGGTGGGTGGGGCAAGAGTGGGGT
This sequence comes from Schizonepeta tenuifolia, assembly GCA_029490685.1. Lineage (NCBI taxonomy): Eukaryota > Viridiplantae > Streptophyta > Magnoliopsida > Lamiales > Lamiaceae > Schizonepeta > Schizonepeta tenuifolia. The sequence goes on from CM055959.1 coordinate 91,089,108, forward strand.
TATTAATTAGAGTTTGGGAGATTTCATTTAATTGAATAAAACTCATTCAAATTGGATTTTTAGATAACTTAACATAATTTAAAACCTTGGCGAGCCACTTTGAGTAATCAAATAGTCATATTCTGATTTTTTGGGATACTGACTATTTTATAGGCCTGAAAAAAAAGACGACACTTCATATAGCATACATTAGTTATTTAGTTTGATAGGTTCGACCTAACGAGCCCATGAATTCGAGTTTTGTAGTATATCGGGTCTATACTTCAAAGCGTAGCACTTGATAATTTTACGGGCTGGTCAACTTGCAATATTTTTCTTTTTCGCCGCCGTTGGGGCTCAGTTCTCTCAATTCTCAAACCTAGTTTCATGTCTCTCCCCTCCCCAACAATAAAAGAAAATATCGAAAAATAAGTTAAATGCAAAATGCTAATTTTCATCTCCTATTGACGAATGACACAGATTAAATGGTTTCCAGTAAAGATAATTAAAACTAAATCTTCATGCTCAAATGCAAAGTTTTCAATGGCGAACAATGGATATGATCATTCATACATATGTAGTGCAGATTCCAAAATTACAGAAAGCAATATGCTTTGATGGTCCCGAAACGAGTTACTGGTGTATGGGGGGGGGGGGAATACACTAGTTAGGATTTTAAAACTTAACCCTGAAAATCACTTCAACTGAGTAAAAGGACTCAGTTGGAATCTCACAGCTGAGTAAGCAACCTCAGCTGGAAGAGTGAAGCTGTGCGGAATGTGGTGGAAATTAAACTCGTTAAAACAACTCACGCTTTTAAGCTCGGTTGGTCAAGAACCAAAACAGCTCGGTTGGTCAAAAACCAAAACAGTTGAATATGCAAAAAAATGCAGTTTGTATGCTGGTTAGATTGATCAGATAAGAATGCAAAAACAACTAAATAAAAATAAACACAGACACACGGGATTTAACGTGGTTCGGAGATAACCCTCCTACGTCCATGGGGAGATGTGAATCCTCACACCTTAGTCCAAGTTCTTCTGGACAGATCCACACAGCTTACCCGGGCTGTGCAACCGTTGCAATAAGTTTACGGGTACTTATCAACCTTTACAGTTAAGTTTGCGGGTACTTAACAACCTATGTCAAGTTTGCGGGTACTTGACGACCTAGCAACTCAATTACAGGAAGAGTATGATCCTAACAAACACTTTTTAGGGTGTGAGTGTGGGTGGGTTTTCCAACTACAGCTCGATCACGAATGAGAGCTAGATCTATGGTTCGAACGAATAAACACTCAAACTAAGATCTAAGACAGATTATAACTCTATGAACCCTCAGCTACTAATGTTCTATCACTCTTGAACTCTCACACCTTAGTCCAAGTTCTTCTGGACAGATCCACACAGCTTACCCGGGCTGTGCAACCGCTGCAATAAGTTTACGGGTACTTATCAACCTTTACAGTTAAGTTTGTGGGTACTTAACAACCTATGTCAAGTTTGCGGGTACTTGACGACCTAGCTACTCAATTACAGGAAGAGTATGATCCTAACAAACACTTTTTAGGGTGTGAGTGTGGGTGGGTTTTCCAACTACAGCTCGATCACGAATGAGAGCTGGATCTATGGTTCGAACGAATAAACACTCAAACTAAGATCTAAGACAGATTATAACTCTATGAACCCTCAGCTACTAATGTTCTATCACTCTTGAACTCTCAGCTGCTGATGTTCTTAGAATAAGATTTTTGCAGATTTTTCTTTCGCTTGATTCTCTTGTGATTGCACTTCTCTTTCTCGCTTCTATATCTCTTGAATGAGAGAATGCCTCTATTTATAGGCGGAGAGTATCAACTAGCCGTTGGAGGAGCTGTTGATCTCTGATCGTTGAAAGCGAAGACTTGTCTCTTATCTCTGCAGACTTTCCCGATATGGCATCTGTGCTCTTCTGCTTTCCATCTGAGACAACCTTGTGTTGGGCCAGATGGGGTAATGACTGAACGGTCAAATCCTCATGTGACTTCCTTTTGAAATTCAAAACTTAACCTTTCTGACAGTCAACCTTGGTCAGTTGGTTGAAAATCTTGATCTTTATCTGAGTGGTCTTCAGCTGATGTTCTAACTGAACCGTTGAACTCTCAGCTGACTTTGAACTTCATGCTGTTGATCTTCTTGTTTGAGTTCTACAACTGAGGTTCTGAAACTGAACACTCAGTTTTCTTCCTTGTATTTAAACAGTTGGGTTTGAACCCTCAGATGACTTCCTTTTCATCTGATGTTCTCTTCCTTTCTACTGCTTCTCATCTGATGAACCCTCAGTTGGTTTTCTTCACAACTGATGTTCTGAAGACTTCCCCCTTATTCCATCTGAACATATGAACTCTCAGTTGTCTTTCATCATAACTGATGTTCTGTCTGAGTAATGCCTTGTTGCCATCTTCAGCTGGAGACCTGTAAAGATAAAATCTTAACTTTGCTCAAACAGCGAGCCTAAATTCTAACATTAGGTTCTGGCAACATCTACTCGGTTGGGGTCAGTCGGTTTTGGAATTCATCAAAACTCTTACAAATAAATTTCCCAACATGCTTAAATAGATTGTGAACGACATGATCCATGTAGAAGCAAATTGTAAAGGTGTGCCAAAATACAGCACGAATAGAACTAATACTTTTGAGCATCACGCTTAATTCGCTTCAGAATCTCATATAAACATAGAAGCAAAGAAATGGGAATTGTAACACATCTTCACCAAATCCCAAATGCAAGATAATTTTTGCAATTCTACAATCAATCTGAAATTAACAGCAAGGTAAAACGTAAAGCGACACAAATTAGAAAATTCAACATTCATTCATTAACTACGCAATACCACCACAAAAGCCAATGTTCCTCCGGTCAAAAGAAACCTACTTTACACAAACCTAACACACCCTAAAATTCAACCCTAAAATTACCCCCAAAATCAACAATCATGAAATCGAGCCTCATTCCTCACGAGCTAGTGAATTTGGTAACAGCCTTGGTCCCTTCAGAGATGGCATGCTTTGCCAATTCTCCAGGCAGCACCAGCCTCACGGCGGTCTGAATCTCGCGGGAGGTGATAGTCGGCTTCTTGTTGTAGCGAGCAAGCCGCGACGATTCCTGCGCCAATTTCTCGAAGATGTCATTGATGAAGCTGTTCATGATCCCTATGGCTTTGCTAGAGATACCGATGTCGGGGTGGACCTGCTTCAGCACCTTGAAGATGTAGATCTTGTAGGTCTCGACGCTCCTCGCCTTTCCCTTCTTCTTCTTGTCTCCGGCAGTGGCGGAGGGGCCGTCCTTCGGCAGCTTTTTCCCGGCCTTCGGCTTCTTCTCCACTGGAGTTTTCTCGGCAACTGGGGCCTTCTCGGCGGCGGGCTTCTTCTCCGCTGGTTTCTTCTCAGCCTTCGGTTCCATTCTTAGAGTGATAAAGCTAGAGAGAGAATTTGGGTTGGGAAATGAAATCAGAGGAAATAAAGCGTGAGAGTTAAGAAGAATCTGGTGAAGCGATGAGAAAAGGTATAGATTGGGGTTGTTTATATATAGGAGGGATGAAATGAGATGTGATTCGTCGAATTGAGTAGGCGCGGATCTGTATTTTGAGCCGTTCGATTAGATCTTGATATGACGGCCGAGATGGGCGAATATTTCGCGGATTCTAGTTCTCGTGAAATCCTTCAGATTTTCATTGTCTTGGCGCCAACAACAGATGAAAATGAATTTCGAATCCATTTCACTTGCACTAGTATTTTTTTGTTATGGTAATGGCTACATACAAAAGTTTCTTAAATAAAAAAGATGAATTAATTATAAAAAATATTAAACATTTAATGATTTTATCAATTACTACTAGATTGTATCAATTTTATTATCAAAACTTCAAGTCGAAGTTGAAATCGCAATGCAACACACTAGAAGATGACTATATTCTGCAAAAAAGGACTAGCATCGTGTACAATAATACTAGAGAATTGGTCAATATAATCATTCTTCAAAAGAAAAATGCAACTATAGTCATTTTTTTTAAAAACGATCAAATATGGTCATGTATACACGACCTGCACACACGACCAATATTATCGTGTATGCATGTTGTGTATGCTGATATGGTCATATATGCAGGTCGTGTATATTGATATAGTCGTGTATGCTAGTCGTGTGTGCATTGTTGTGTATATTGTTATGGTCGTGTATGCTTGTCGTGTATGCATGGTCAACATACATGACCAACATTATCGTGTATGCGTGACCGTGTATGTTGGTCGTGTATGCATGACCATATTTGATCATTTAAACAAAATGGCTATATTTGCACTTTTCTTTTGACAAGTGGCTATATTTGCACTTCTCCCATAATACTATTAACATTTAAACGAAGGATGGAATCGACATTTTTTATGATGTTCTGATTAATGTTACTACATCCACCTACGATTCGTGTGATCCGAAGGGAGTGAAAACAGAGAGTGGGTGAGAGTGGGTGGTAAAATTATTGTGAGTGAAAAATGAGTTAGTACCTAAAAGTAGAATACAAATAAAGGGAACAAATGGTAAAAGGGTAACATTTTAATTGAGGTCATTTCCATTTATGGAGACCACACTTATTGTGGAAATCCCAAAAAAGAAATCGGACCACAATTATCGTGCACGGAAGGAATATTAACAGTCCGACTTCCGGATTGACGGCTAACCCTACAAACCATCACAAGTCCTTTATAGCGTACTTTGTCTTCACTCACACACTTCCTAAGAAAACTTCCCATGAGACACCCATCATATAATTGCTCCAGGCCAAACACACTTAACCTTTGAGTTCTTTCACGATAGGTGTAGAGGCTAGATTTACAACTAAGGGTGATGTCAGACACGTGTGGTTGATCAGGCACTAGCAACCTAGTCAACACAACACGAACAAGCCCTAGGGTGGGCACCGACGGGGGTGTCGACCGAAGTGCCTCCGATGCTCAAGTTAGTACCGAGATAAAGCAAACGGAAAGTAGATAGAATAAGTAGAGAGATTATGAAAAGAGCCTATGGTGAATGGGATAGAACGGGATAGGTTGAAGGGTATCGACGGTGACAGTGTAAGACGTGAGCACAATAGGAGTGTAGCGGGCGTGTTAGGCAACTCTGACGGTCTTGAGATCGATAGAGAAGACTATCAAGAGACCGAGTAAGCGGAGTAAGCGAAGAGAGTTGAGAGAATGAGAATATAAAAGTACGAGAATCCAGATTGTCTTGCTTGACCTAGTAAAGTTGTTTATATAGAGCCGCTAATACCCCTTAGGGTTTCTCTCTGTCATCCTTATCCGTTAGCTAACGAGTTTGGGCTGAATCATATCATTATTGGGCCGGTCCCCCGTTTACGTTTTGCCTCTTTGGTTGTCGGGTAAGGTAATTGGGCCTAAAAGTATAAATACGAAATTTTCCCGCTACGATAGGCATTGGAAAAAAAATGCATCTTGATAGTATGAGTAGCTACTATCAATTCCTTTAAGCTCTCCTTGAATATATCGTCACATTCCGACATATTCTCGGAATCGCTCTCGTTCAGGTTTGTTCCGGTTCATTCATGCCCCCTTCGCTTGGAAGTCCTATCGGGGTCGCTCATTGTTCGTGCTCTGTGCATTAGCGATCACTCCGTACATCGGCCTCAGGCGTCACAGGCCCACCAACTTCCACTTGGTTCGTCCTCGAACCACACTATATTGGGAGAGGTTTGGCTCTAATACCAACTATAACATCTCTGCTTCTGGATTGATGGCTGACCCAACAAACCATCACAAGTTTTTTTCTAGCATGCTTTGTCCTCACCACAAGCTTCTCAAGAGGTCCTCATATCTTAGAATTGCTCCAAACCAAGCACGGTTAACCTTGAAGTTCTTCCACGATAGGCACCCAAAAAGAAGACACATCTTGATTGTATGAGCAACACCTATCAATTTCTTTAAGCTCTCCTCGAATATGGCGTGCCATTCCGACATATTCTTAGAATCTCTATCGTTCGAGTGTGTTTCGGTTCATTCCTACCCCCCTTCTCTTAGAGTCTTATCGAAGCCGCTCATTGTCCCTGTCATGTGCACTGACGATCACTCATTTTCCCACTACTTGTCAGTTCTTTGTGCACCCGCGATCACTCCATATTTCGGCCTCGGGCATCATATAATATATGGAATAATAATATCCACACGTGCTACTTATATTTTTTGGCATATGACATGTCATCCTTTAGAACGCCAAGTCACAATTTCATGGTTGGTCTGAAAGTCCAACGATAAAATTGATACAAATTGAAAAGGTTATGATATAAATTGATTAGTATTTTAAAGATTGTGGTTCATAATTAATTTTATAATTTTGGAGATGGATCTAAAACATAATTTATATTTTAGGAAGATTTTTCGATTTAGTATTCAAATTATTAATTGTTCTCACAATGATGACGTTGACCGATTCTAGATAACATTGACCGATTCCAATTTCTTCGTGATCGATTCTAGATAACGTTGACATCTAGTAGCGACTTTATTCTTGTGAAAGAATTTGTTTGCGGAAGCTGATTAGCGGATTTTATCCGCCTAGTCGGGTTGGTCGGGCACCCATATAGTAACTATATGGATTGTGAAAGCTTGTCAATACTCACTGACGGCTTCATCCACCTAGTCGGGTTGGTCGGGCACGTCCGCCTCGTCGACCCCGTCTCCTCATCAGCCGGGCAACCATATAATTAACATGGAAAATATTAGAGGATCAAGTAGGCGGCCTCGTTAGCCACGGCGGTATATATATTTGATCTAAAAAATAAAGAGAGACTCAAGCGAGCGACCTCGTCGGTCTATATGGTTGGTTTTAGAATCAAGATATGTGACAGATGCTATTCAAGAATCCCTCTTAGCAAATAGACGAAAACATGTGCATATATGTTGCTTTCGTTTTTCCTCCTTGCAAGTGGGCCTATTTAGATAAATATTTATAGTGAAAATTGTCTCCAAAATAAAGTAGCAGCAGAGGGAGTAGGTTTAATGTGTAAAAGAGTTTAGCTTTTTCAATCTCATCAGACGCTATAGGCTAGACTTGCAGCAGCTTTACTTTGAATTTTGCAATAGTGCAATACTCAACTGTACATTTCTTTTTACTGAGGAGTAGGCAGATAAAGATATGTTATAGCCTAAAATGTTTAGGTCTCTCTCTGAGACTTGAATATTTAATCTAGTCAGCATAATGTTTGAAAGAGCTTAGTTAATAGCAACGCAATGAAGCAATAGCAGGTCGCCCAAATGGAGAGCTGATAAGCTATTTGTTCACAGAGGAATTCATGGAATGGAGAGTTCATAAGCGAACAACCGTGCTCGGATCTCTAGTGAGCTGGGAAGGTCTCAAAAGAGGTCTCATTTGTCCAAACAGTATCAGGTAACTTAAAGATACTTTACCTGCAAGAATACGGATTTGGCAGAAAGTACATGGTTTTATCAACAAATAGGATAAGAGCATGTGTAAAGTAGGCAGCTGGATTTTAATTAATTTACTGTTACATCCCTAGAGACAAAAGGATGAGGTATAAATAGCAGAATTTTTTACATTACAACATATATTTTGTACACAATCAACACACAACATACTCGCGCACTCTCTCTTTCTCATTCCTTCCCATTCTGACTTGATCGTCGGAGGGAGTTCGCCGGAAAACCTTCGGACCCTTTTTCTTTGTAGGACTTGAGAAAGTGCACTAGCTGATTCTGAATCCTTGTCTCCCATCCATTGACGAGATTCGTGGAAGCAGGTAGAGCGTTAACATCTTCTAAGTGTGTTGTCTATGACGATTGAATGTTGGGTCAATTTTTTGGATGCAACAAGATAATAACTTTTAAATTTTCTTTTTAAACAAAAAATATACAGACCGACTCTGTTGCTTTTGGTTTGGTTGAGTTGTATCAATAGGAGACCTCTTGTTCTTCTTATTCCTTCTCTCACCTTAATTATCGGCAAGTGATAGTATTTGTAGCGAAAGCTAGAGCGGTATCGACTGATTCATTTTCTCCATCTCGCCTTGTGGTGTCAACGATGATGGTGAGAGAAGGGAATTGGTGCTTATTTGTTTTGTTTCATATTAAACGAACAAAAATAGATGGAGGAGGCGAAACTCTGTCATCGTGGAAATGGAAGTTATATAGCTATAGTCATGGGGACCGATCGCATACAACTTGTGCTATGTGAAATTGGAGATGCTGGCGTCGACAGTGGTTCTACTTGCTTGATTTCGCCGAGCTATAATATGTAGAGGTAATTTAGCTTTAGTTCATTTTTGTGTGTTTTTCGTGTTATTATTTGCGTGTGTTTTGCGTGTTATTGTTCAGTTTTTGTCACAAGTTGTGGTCGTTTGTTTCGTGTTTGGTGTTTGGTGTGTGTAGGTAGGTGGGTGGTCCAATTACGGAGAATTGAGCTTTAAAAGATAGAAATAAGAGGTGCAATCGAAGAAGAAGTGTAGAAAAAGGTTCAAAGAAGAAACTAGTCTAGGTGTGAGAGCGGCCACCGCTGGGATGAAGTTTGAATGGGAACTTCCCGCCGGTGCTGAAGTCTCTACCAGCGCTGGAATCTCAAAGGAAGTGAGATCGCCGCCGCCGCTGGACAACGTTGCAGCGAGGCATTCTCCGCCAGTGCTGGCTCGCTCAGTCAAGGAGAATTCAGCCGGTGCTGAATTTCTGCCGACGCTGGCTGACAGTTATCTAGAGAAGTTTTAAAGTTAATTGCCAGTTTTCTACGTACGTTGGGGGATGGCCATTCTTTCTATTCTCTCTCGTGCTTAGTTTGGAAAAAAAAAGATACCCTGTAGACATTCTTATCTTTTTAATTCCTGTCAAAACAATGAATTTTTGCCTTAGCTTTGATCTATCGGTGAAACAAGTGAAGTATTTTGTAAGAATTCTTATTTTAGTTTATGCAATGTTTGTTTCCAGTATTTATCTTACTTTCATTTTCTGCAATATGAACTAGATTTAATAATCTAGGATTTAGTTCTTCAACTCGAAATTTTCTAATTACTTGTGAATTGTTAATGCTCGTTTTTTGTTTCAATTGATTATAGTTTCTTTCGAACACTTGATCAATGTCTGAATGTATTAGTAGTGAATGAGATCGAGAGATGATTTCGTTATAGATTGTGGTTGAAGTAGAGTTAATCTTGACCGGTAACGCATAGATTAATTGTCGAGCATGTTTGTGTAATTTCATTGGTGTAGTTCTAGTCTATGAATATGGAAGTTAGTAGATAGGAAACTTCGTTAATGTTATTAAATGAACTAATTGACTAGCATTACAAGTTCCTTGTTTTGGTAATTCCGATGAGAAGGATTTAATTCCTAGATATTTTCATTTCTCGAATTCCCGTTTATCTCAAGTTATTAAGTATTCTTAGCTATAAAAACTCAACGAAAAACTTGGTTAGAATGTTTATGATTGTTTCGATATTTCGTGTTAGCATGAATGTATTGCCCTGTTATGCTTTCCTTGTGATACGACTTGGGTTAACTTATTGCACTACATTGATTTCATTCTCTCGCGAGCAACTATTAAGTGCACTTTTAGTTAATTCATCTATTTTTCGTGTAGTGCCGTTCAGAAATTCGTGTCACATTCTTGTACTTACCACCAAGTTTGTTTGGATAGTTGGGTCTCTATTTTAACTACAAACGATGAGCTCAACTGTTGTTCCGGATTTACCAGATGGAGGTGGGATATACTTCATATTTAATGAGGCTGCAGAGGTATGCTCTCAATTCCTCGCTTGATAGAGATTTGTCTCGATGTATTTGGATAATATGTATGCATATGAAAAAATATTGATTTAAATCTTTGGTTTCATTACATGTGCGTGTGTGTATGAAATGTTAGATATACGTAAATGTATAAAAAGATTGAGTGGGATGAATGGAATTTTGGCCTTGATAGACTTATTCATTGCTCCGTGCTGTCATGCGACAATACTGAAAAGGGGAGCCGTTATGCGTACAAACAGATGCAATATCTAATATTTTATTTTTTTAATATTCTCATCATTGCTCTTTTACAAAAATAAAATAAAATTCTCATCATTGTGAGAGCAATTAATAATTTGAATACAAAATTGAGAAATCTTCCTAAAATATAAATTATGTTTTAAATCCATCTCCAAAATTATAAAATTAATTATGAACCACAATCTTTAAAATACTTATCAATTTATATCATAACCTTTTCAATTTGTATCAGTTTTATCATTGGACCTTTAGACCAACCATGAAATTGTGACTTGGCGTTCTAAAGAATGACATGTCATATGCCAAAAAAGATAAGTAGCATATGTGGATATTATTATTCCATATATTCTGTGACGTCCGGGGCTGAAGTACAGAGTGATCGCTGGTGCATAAGGAACTGAGAATGAGCGGAGAACGAAGTGATCATCGGTGCACATGACATGGACAATGAGCGGCTTCGATAAGACTCTAAGCGAAGGGGCATGAATGAACTGGAACACGCTTGAACGATAGGGATTCTGAGAATATGTCGAAATTTATGCAATATCTCTATGTATAGGTGCATTTAGTGCTTCTATTTGGCTTATAAACTTTGGATCGGCCACTGGCTAAGGCGATGCGCTTTCCGAGATGTGTGAGGGTCGATGAAAGCCAGACCATGGGAGGGTCGATCAAGGAAAGAAGGTTGAGTAGAGTGGATGTCATAACATATAGCAAAACTATATATACAAGGCCATCTCTGCAAGCGTGGTGGATGAATTGTCAAAACTGTTGGGCTTGTGTTAAAATAAAAAAGGGGTTTATTTTGTCCACATCGGTTTATGATCAAATGGTAGGAGTTTCTTAGTGCTATATAAGAAGCTAGATATTTTTTTTGATGTAATTGCACCAGGTTTTACACTTTAGTCTTGTGTTTGACTATAGGTACATTCCTTGTCTCGAGTTGTTAGCAAGGTGAGAGTTATTATTCAAAAGCTTGTACTAGTGTAGGGGTTTCAAGTTTATATTGCTTGGTGTGGTGGGTCGTGGTTTTTTCTCCGGTTTTGGAGTTTCCACGTTAAATTCTAGTGTTGTTGATTGTTCTTTATTTTCCCGTCTTATTTCTTATCTTTTATCATTTTCCCTAGTTGGGATAGGGGCGTGATTTCCTAACAAAAAACGTATATGAAGCCATCTTTGCAAAACTGTATATGACGCCAAAATTAGGGATTGTATCTTTGTCATCATATATTAGGTGCTAATTGTGATTTCATAACATAATTGTTGCGATTCCAATATATCAGCACAAGTATTTCTTTTTGTGTATGTTTTGGATAAATCCTTGATTGTTCTGGAATGTCTTATTTATTCTCAATGCATTTGATCGTGATTATATGATATATATATATATATATATATTTATTTATTTAAAATGATATTTTAATCAATTTCAAATCCGAATTACATTGTTTCGCTAATGTTGGTAGCCCTAGCCCGTGTGTTTAGAATTGTCAAATGGTCCGGGCCACTTAGGCTCGGAGACCATGAGTTTATTGGCCCAATCTCAGCTGAGGCCCACTAATGAAGCGGGCCAAACTTGATTCAAGCTTTTCATAAGGAAAAAGTTCATTTGAAGCTCACGAAGAGCAAAGCTTAAACAATGCCTGAGCTATATTTGACACATATGAGACCTACTTCAAATGGCGAGTATAGCCCAAGACAACACCATCTGCTGAATTGGGCCAACTCATAATAGATTTGGTCGGACCGACCTATTTAACAACTCTATACATGTCATCTCCGATTTTTAATTAGGTGTTTAAAGCCAAAATAAACTAACGGCCTAAAACCTTTACAAAACCAGTTTATAAAATTTAAAGAGATGGTAGTTAGAATAGAGTTAGAATAGCACTTCCTAAGAGGGAATTTTAAAATTTAGCACCTTCTTTAGTTTGTTAAAATTTTGGCACTTTTAGGCATTTGTACCCTTCTTTCAACATAGAAATTGTCAAAGTACCAAAATCACATCAATTATTATGTGACTCATTCAACATTGACAATAACCACTCCATTTCCGCTGTTGGCGAGTTCTCCACCGCGTCGCAGTGCTGCCATCTTCTTACTGTTGCCACCATATCTACTCTTTCCCACTTTTTAATATGTTACTCACAAAAAAAAATGTGTGAATCATATACACTATCACATAATCTTTTGTAACAAATTTGGAGTGAAATCACAAACAAATATTTGCGAATAAAAAAAAATCGTTGTGAATCAAAACAATTTCCACGTGAACAAAACATAAAAGGGGAAACAACATTTTCATTACAGTGTGAATCATAAACAAATAGTTGTGAATAAAAAAAAATTGTTGTGAAATCATAACAAATTAGATGTGAACAAAAAAAGGGAAGTTCGATGTGAATCAGAACAAAATTAATTGTGAAATCACAAAAAAATAACAACAAATTCGATGTGAATCACAACAAATTTATTGTAAATCACATTGAAATTTAGCCCTGCTGCATGGAAATTGAAGTACATGTCACATCTCAAACTTTGTGAGTAACATTAATGAAAAATGTATGTGAATTCACATTTAATATGTATATTTTGTGAATTTACATTTTATAAAATGTGAAAATATTCACAAAAAACAAGTTGGCCACCAGATCTGGAAACGACAGCTTGCTGGAGAGCTCATTGTGTGAGAGGTACAGAACCTCGATGCCGCTCAGGCACAACAATGATTTTGGACGAAGATGTTGTTGAAAAGATTAATCGCGGATGCCTGCGAGCTACCGAGATTCATCGGGATTTTGCCGTTGAATAGGTTGTTGTTGACGAAGATGGCGTTGGAGCGGTGGTGGCGGCGAGGCAGTAACAGATCTGGAGGAAAAACAGGAAGGTGAAGAAGAAGGCGACGACTCCGTCAAGCAAAAGTCTACCACCAAGTTGAGATGAAAGAGTGACGGCGGTGCTACGGTGACAGTGAAAAGGTGGTGGCGGCAGTTGGTTGAGAGAGAGAGAGAGGTAACGATTTCATCGAGAAGAAGAAGTGAATAAATGAGAATGACATTATTTGGGGTTTTAGTGAAAAGAAGAAAAGAAAATGAAATGAAAATCGAAAGAAAATGAAAGCAGAAAGGTTACCGAAAAAATGCGAAATGTAAAAGGAAGGTTATAAATATTCGAAGGTGCTAGAATTTTAAGGAATTACAAAAAGTGTTAAAATTTAAAATTTACTTTGAGGAAGTGTTATAATCGGAGAATTTCTCAAATTTAAATAATGTATTTAGTTGAAATTCACGTTACAATTGTGGCAAAGTCAAATTGTAATCCGAATTGGAGAATTTTCTTTTGAGTAATTTTAAACATAGCCCTCAATTCTTTTACTATAGCCCCACATTAAATAAATAATAAAAATAATTGTAAAAGTACAATTTAAACGCTATAACCTCAATTTAAACGTAACAATAAACAAATAATCTAATTGATAGCCCCTTTTCTCTGTTATCATAAATGGTTGACAAGATCTTGGAAGACAATATCATTACTTGAGAAAATTATAGGGATTTGTTAGTTGTGAATGACAAAAGAAACAGTTAATTTTGTGATGCTGTGTTGAAATTTTCTTCCAATTGTTACTGTCTTGTTCGCCGCTCCGTCAGCCATTAATCCGTCCGCCTTCGCGTCGCCGCTCGTCAAAACATGTTTCTTTGAAGAGGCAATAAAGATATAATTTTATAATTTTTGTTTTTAGCCATAAGATTGAAAATTAGTTTGAAGACGGATGCACATGCAAGTAACGAGAAATAGATTTGATATTCAAACAAAATTATTTTATTCTCTGTTTGTTCAAAGATGAAACCATTTTTGGTTGTTTTAAATGTCATTGAAACAAATTTTGCTCGATCAGAGTTATTGTCTTGATATTTGCAATTAGAATTCAAATAGATATATGATTTGAAATAATAGAAAATTACACGCACAAATAGTCAACATGTATGTTCTTAAAGAAAGATGAAAAAAGAAAGAACACCAAGAAGAAGAAGGGAAATCAACGAAACGGTAAGAAAAGGTTTTCATTTGATGAGCTTGAGGGGCTATGATGATGTAATTATCATTTATTAAGAATTTAGATTGGGGGTTATTGGGGTAAAATCAAACTTTTGTAATAATTTTTTTTGGAACAAACTTTTGTAATTATTTTTATTATTTATTTAAATAAGAGCTTTGATGAGAGAAACGGAGACTATATTTACCCTATGCGACAATTGTAACTCGAATTAAGTGGTTTTATCTAAGTTAGAAGCCCCTAAAATTAATTGAGGGCTGCTGGGCAAGTACTCTTCAATCAGTTGAATAACGGCCCAAATTGCTAATCTGAATTATGAAGCCCAGTGGCATTAAAAAAATCACATCACGTTTTTTCAACTCTCGCTTCTCTCTCTAGATTTCGATAGCTCTGACCATATACTCTGGAATTCTCTCTCTACATACACATAACTATACTCGTTTACATCCTCTTGTACAGGAATTCATGGCAATGGAAGGTGATAAAGCTGCATACGCTGAGGTCTCACCCGAGGTTGAGCAGAATCAATCATCGCCGCGCAAATCACCGCCTCCGCCAGGTTTTCCTTCTCTCGACGTTTTTTTTTTTTTAATTATTTTTTACATGCACATTCGTGGTGATAATTTGTTTTCTGTTCGTTTCCGAAGATCTATTGCTACGGATCTGCTGTAATGGGTAAAATTTGGATTCCATGTGGAATTTATGTTTTCTTCAGCTCGTTTGTTGTTTAGTAGCTGAAATTGCGATGTGAGGAGGTTTGATGTCGTTATTGTGGTTTTGCCGTTGTAATTTGTCGGTTTGAAATCCTTAGAGCTGACATTGGCAGTGTATTATTGTGTGTGATTATTAATGTTGTTCACGCGCGGCGTTGGATGTTGAGATTGAATTATGATTTACTGCAATTTCGTGAAACTGAATTACGAGACAGCCTTATCCGCAGCAGTTTTTATTTGGAAAATTAACCTGTGGAATTGAGTAGTCTCAATTGTGTAAGCTAGGATAGGTCGTATTAGCAGGAAAGAAAATATATTGCTCTTAAAATTAGATTCTTTTATTTGGATATTGGGATGTCACAGACCAACAGTAATATCTTGTTTCTTAATGGAAATATTTCCAAAAGTGTTCTTACTTCAATGATGGTGATGTAGTATAAAAAACAATCACCTTCTCCTAAAGAAAATCGTCATCTCTGATTTTGTCTGATTATAATATTTAATCTGGAAAGCTTCAACTTTTTATTGGATGAGCATTTGATATTTTGATGTAGACGTTGTTATATAGAAATCTAACTGAGTGTTTCCCTATTTTACTGTATGAATGGTAGTTCAGACATACTTGTGTCTATTTTTGTTATAATTTTCTTTTGTTTCTAAATGGACAGACAGCGAAGAGAAGACCACTCATGTTAGGTTCCTTTTATCAAATGCTGAAGCTGGTTCCGTAATAGGAAAAGGTGGTTCAACAATCAATGATATCCAGTCGCAATCTGGAGCACGCATCCAGTTGTCCCGCAATTTTGAGTACTTTCCCGGTACATCTGATAGGGTTGTCATGGTCTCTGGTAGAGCTGACGATGTATTGAAAGCAGTTGATCTTATCATGTCTAAACTATTGGATGAGGTGGGGACAGTTTCTACATGTCTTTGGAGGCAAGCATCTGGATAAGTTACTCTTGACTAACTGATTTGATTTCTGTTTCACTTAGTTTTACGTGGAGGATGGTGGTCAGGTTGATCCTGAGTCAAAAATTAGACTGGTTGTGCCCAATAGCTCTTGTGGTGGAATAATTGGAAAAGGTGGAGCCATTATAAGGTCAGTATGCTTGTTCTATATCATTGTTAAGATGCCACACCTTTTCAGATTTATGTTTAATTGTGGTATGTAACTAATAGTGATGCAAATGCATGAGAAACCAGTAATTTCTTATGCTGCAACAAAACTGGCACTCTTTTCTTTATTGTCAGTATATTGTCATCTGCTCGACTCATTGAAATGTTCCTCATCTAAAATGCTGACTGCTGTTTCTCTAGTGCTACTGTCCTTTCGAATCGAGATGAACAAAATTACTGATGATAACTCACTCATATTCTATTTTCTTACTACAAGAATTCCCTTAGATTTCCTATGTATTTGAGTTCTGAATGAGAAACTGCAACAATCCCTATGGATTATGAAAACAAGAAAGTAAAAATGAAAAAAGAGATAAAACTGAAAACTCCCTTATGAAGTAGTATAAGAAAATGATTTTCTTTTTCTTAACCGAAGCACTGCAATTAGGTAAAATTCAAGAAGTATACATAAATTACTAATAGAACTCAGTCTCCTTGCACCCTGGAATTGCCATTTTTTTATTAAAATTCTATGGTATTAGAAAGTACCTTACGTACAAAGAATAGAAACTTCTTATAATTTGTTGAAGTTCTCTTGGAACTGAACATAAATAAAGAGAATAGCACTGAAAAATAATTAACCCCATGAGCCTGCATTTCTTGCTAGAATATTTGGAATGACATTCAAATCTCCTAAAACCTTTTACAGTGAGCCTAGATAGTAAAAAATTAACTTAGGATGCAATTTTGTTGTGTAACTTGAAGTTTGCGAACAAAAACATGCTTTGATTTTGGTTTGAAACAACTTAAGAGAAGCCAAATGTGAAACTGAAAGTATAACCTAAGATACTTGTGGTAAGATTCGAGAAGAAAAATTTGGCTATGCCGGTCTCGGTGTTTGCTTGTCTTTTTATGTAATTAATGAGATGGGAGTAGCTAACTAGGAATTCTTTGGATCAGCTAATCTGGTTAGTGATGCTGAGATTTGATGATACCTAGACATTGTCACCTAGTGATGTATACATGCTTTGCGCATACTGATGCATCAACTCTCCAAGACAAATTAGTGTATTCAACACACTTATGCGGTTGATGTAATCTATGTTTGGGCTGAGACTCCATCCCATTGTTGAAACAGGTCATTGATTGAAGATTCAAGAGCTAGCATTAAGATATCTCCCCAGGACAACTTTTACCCTGGCTTGCATGATAGATTAGTGACTGTGGGTGGTGCCTTAGATGAACAAATGCGAGCGATTGATCTTATCCTACAGAAATTGATAGAGGATCCACATTACCAGCAGTCTGCCAATGCTCCATTTCCATATGCCGGTATTGTTCTCTAAACATATTATTCTTTTCTTTTCTGTTGTAACATATATAGTTATATTTTTATACTTATATGGTTGATGCAAGCTAAATTTCTGCAACTCTGAGAACCAGATACAAGTTTCTCAATGAATTGTAATACTATACATCCTTCTGCTTGTCGACAATGTCTCACGATATTATGGAATTTGCTCCTGGAAACAAATGTAAAGACAATGAACCTGGAGGATTCCTTCAAATAGATCAAGTAGTATAGTACATCAGTAAATCAATGCAGAATCAAGTTTAGCTATATCATCTCATATAATATAGTTATATTAGACTATTATACAATTATTTGTCCCTTGTCTTATATGTCGGAAACATAGGATTGCCCATGGAAAGTTAAGGAAAATAGGTTTCAAAGCTCTGAAGGGAGGTCTACATTTAAAGAACTGTGAATGTAATAATCAACAAAACGACTTGTTAGCAAGTTTCACACCATTAATAGTTTGATTTGTACCCTTATCTTCAGAAGAACAAACAACACTTGATTGGGTGCAAATTAAATTATTTGCCATATTCAAGAATTTTCTCTTTGTAGTGACTAGTGAGTGGACATAAAATTTGCACTTTAATACTTTCATTCCATAGTAAGATGCTCTTTTTTTTTGCATCAATTGCGATTATTTTGAAAGTATATGTTGCATCTGACTAAGACTAGAGGTCACCAGCATTGATGGTAAAAGTGTGTTCGTCATACAAAAAATACACATTAGGAAATTTAGAGCAATTACAAAAGGACTGTAATCATTCTTTTGTTTTTATTTTGTCCGTTTGGGGATATTTGGGGAGAAAAGGTTTAATATGCTGTATTGGAAAGTATATGGTATCATGAAAATGGCTTGAATTTTGTTGTTTGTCTTTGGTTAAAATTCCTTGAAAAACTAAGAGGGTGTTTGGTTGAGAATTTTGGAGAATTAGATTCTGGAAGTCGGAGAATCAGTTCATTGGGAAATTGTGTTTTATAGAAGCCAACATTTGGTTTAGAAAATTGAGATAGAAAACTTTGATTTTAGATGTCAAATCATGTCTTAAAATACTCCTGTGACTAAGAATGACCTTTTTTCTGAAAATGTGGTCATACATATTTTACCTATAGATGGCAACAAATCATGAAATTGAGATGTAGAATGAGTGTCCTCTAAACAACAAATCATGAAATTGAGAATTATAAGATGTGTTAACTCAAGCAAGCAAGCTCCTAATGTGTGTTTGATTAAATGCATTGAAAGAATGAGAAAAAAAACAAGACAACTAAAAAACAGACATAAGCATGGTCTTAAGCTTCTAGCATACGACCACATGTTTCAATTAAAATATCTAACACGGTATGTGCCTAACTATTTATTTGCTGGTTACTTGATAAGTGCGTTTATACTTTCGGATGTATCCATATTATCATATCTTTTAATCTCCATTTCAGCAGTCGCATATAATGGGATGAACTATGGACCAAATGGTGCTGGAGGTGGAGGGAAGTATCAGAACAATAACAGGTTTCCAAACAAGGTTCGTGGTCATATTTAATCATTTTGCTACACTTGTATTTTGTTTTAGCTACATTGTGCTGATATGGTTATCTGGATGTATACCCTCATCTACAGACCACTGAGCTACTCTTTTCTGCCTATTAGAAGATTTGCTTATTTAATTGTTTACATGAATATGGTATGTGAAATTAAAAAATTGTAAATGACACTTATGGTTTGATTAAGTGGCTATATATTTGTATTCCTAGTTTTCTACTGCAGTGGACTTTTGATTACTCCTTATTGTATCATATTATGTGCGATAAAATGCATTGATAGTTTTAATATTCTGCTGAAATAATCTTACTACAGAAAGGCTCAACTTGCAATATGTGTAGCACAAATATGACTTGTTCCATTGTTGATTGCGTCATGAATCATGATAGGTTATTATGTGTGTTTTATGATTATGATGAAGACTAGTGTTTATAGATCCCTTTGAAAGTTTGTTGTTAGAATTCTGGGTGTTTACGAACAGTAAGTGTTTTGTGCAGCCGCAGGAAGATAGAAGCAGTTCCATAACTATTGGCATTCCAGATGAACATATTGGAATTGTCGTTGGCCGTGGTGGAAGGAATATTATGGAATTGAGCCAGGTCTGTACATAGGTCTCAGAGTTTTGTTGGGCTTTTTTTTTTTGTTTTTTTTGTTTTTTGTTTTTTTTTTTTTTTTTTTTTTTACGACATTGGCTTGTTATTTGTGTACTAATATGCATTTTCCTACTGCAGCTTAGTGGAGCTAGGATAAAGATATCTGAAAGGGGAGATTTCATGTCTGGGACATCAGATAGGTACGTACACATGGTTTTGTAATGTATCAGCCCGCGCTAATTGAAGTGCAATCCATACCTACCTTACTTTTGTTGCAGGAAGGTAACCATCACAGGGTCTCAAAGAGCTATTCATTTGGCCGAGTCTATGATATCCCGTAAAGTTTCTTCAGTTACCGAGCAATGATGTGAGAGCATTGTTCAATTTCTCGTCGGATCTTGTTAAGATACACCTCTTTATTTTAGCATTCTGGAAAAAATAGAAACTTGTTTATTCGTTACATTAACTAAAAGAACTCGATACTGAGGGAGGGGATAATTATAGTACATTTTACTTGAGAGAGCTTTGCACTAAGTAAGTTGGTGGCAGGAACTTCTTTTTCAAGAAGCGGAAGGCAAAAAGTAAATTCTATTGAGGAAATACCAAAATCCAGTTTGCTCTGTCTTCATACAGTTGTAATCTGTTATGGCTGAACTTCAATTACATGTTCTGAACTCGACTCTTACGATAAACTTTTGGCTTGTTTTTATTAGTGATTTGTTTTCCTCGTGCTACTCGCCACTTCGCGTAGATAGGGTTAGTCTGTGTTAGCCAGCATTTGAAGTGGTTAATTCCTTCTTATAAACTTCTCTGATGTTTGATTTCATTATATCAGTTGTCTGAGGTGTTTGATGTTGTGGAGAAGTACTATCTAAAGGTAATAAATTTGATTTAATTTTGGTTGTATTCAGTTCTTGGACTTTAAGGAGACTGGAGAGCTTGCTTCTTCACATGAGATAATCTATTATTGTATTTTTGTGCCATAATAATATCATATTAAATACATTATAGAGTTGCGGATTAAAATATACATGATTGAAAATCGGTTGCCATAACAATATGGAACTAAGAATAATTTTATTTTTGATACCTACGCTTTTGTAAAATTGTTATGGTTATTTTGCGATAATTTTACTTGATTGGATCTCATGAGTCATGAACTCGTTCCCATCTAACGATTTATTTATTTTTTTCAATTTAAGACAACCGCAGATTCTATACAACTCATATTATTGGAAACCCTTGAAACTAACTTTTATTAAAATAAATTAACAGCCGCTACTGCAAGTGGGTACATATAGAATATGGACCTAAAACCAATATTCACGCTTACAAAAAGATGGTAATAATATCAAGCAAAATTAACACTTGAATAATATGTTTTTCTAGGAGCCCAATTGAATGGAATCACTCGTTCGGCTATAATTGATCTTGAGCCACGATTTGTTAACCTAATCGAATAAGGTCCATTTACTACATCAGGTATGTTGAATTTCCATGTTTGCCCCCAACTCCACTGCATAGGCACCCATGATGCCCCTCTACTAGATGGTAATATCTCAATACGATGAAGTTCACCATCTCCATTCTCATTCTCCACTGCGAAAGCTAGATAGTTCTTGTTCGATCCCTCGTCGATCTTAAATGCTATATTTGTCTTATAGTTACATCTTATCCTGCATGCATGCATGTACAATTTCATGACTAGAGAGAGAGAGAGAGAGAGAGAGAGAGAGAGAGAGAGAGAGAGTTGCCTTGAATATTGAACGTCGATCCTCCCCGCTTTCCTCAAAACATCAGCCTTGCCTGGTTTTGCTAAAGATCCAAAGGCTTTTCCACTTAAATCAAAGTGAAAAGGTTCATTATTACAAGTACCAGGACACTCGTCTGTGATCGTTATAGCTATTGGAGAACCTGAACAAGCTGGGTTATTTGTGCATTTAACCTATAAAAAAAATATAACAAAGTTATAATCACAATATTTGTCCATGAAGTTAAAAGGGTATCATACAAAATCATCTCGTGATCATTGCAAAAGTAATATGTTTCGAAATAGATAATAAACAATATATTTATAATACCAAGTAACAAGTCCCACAACCCACTCCGGATCTAAATAAATTTTGATTCCCCGCAGAAATCATGCCATTGTAAGGAGCATTTGCGACATCGGTTCCCAAACCACAAGCTCCACCTACAAGAGCAAAATATAATTTCACATTAACCATAAATAATACTACTATAACTATTATCTGATTTTCATCTAAACTAATTATTTGAGTTCTTCTATAAGATGAATAAAATGTACATAGTATTACCACTTCCCGGTCCAGTGGGGCTGCCGTACCATGTGGCCACAGCCGATGAGAAACCGATACCAGCAAGTGTACCATTCATCACTAATTCCGAAGGCGTGCAAAAGCATAAGTCGAGTGAGATAAACAAAATAAATGAAATGAAAAAACGACCATAGTTGACAGAAATGGACATGGTGAGTATTTCTTGATTGTGTTATCTTTGTGCAAGTTGCCTATGCTGATCATGCAAAAGCTTTTTTATAGTGTCAATGTAACATTAGTTTGCTTAAATATTTGTCACAATTAACGATAATCTTAATTGTCCCGCCTTAAATAATTTCCTTAATAATAATAGATGATCAATTTGAGAACTTATCTTTCGCTTCCTCTTTCTCTTTATGTGGAAAGGATTTGGAAATCGTACTTTTTCGCGTGATATTTCAGTATAGCAAAGTTGCATGGAAATGGCGGTTTAATTGGGATGTGGATAATTATAATAAATGAAATTAATCTCTTTAGAGTTTAAAGGAATTTAGGAGATAACTACTCCAACATTTATTCACTAGCTAGCTAGTTGGCATAATTTGGATTTATCGCCACTATTATTTTAGTCCCGAGTTGGAAATTTATTTAATATTAATTATCGCATTAAGCTCCGAGCATAAATAAAAGGTTTACGTACAAAAGTAATATTTGTGTTTAACAATAATCATTATTTTGTTGTATTTGTGTATGTATGGTCGATCGATTGCAAGAAAACTTAATACAAATATACAATGAACATGCCTACACTTATATGGGAAAAATTACTCTTTCAATACATTAAAGATTGGTCTTATACAAAATGTAATCCAATCAATAACATGTAGTAATTCAGTTGATATTCCTTCACTTCGTAAACGTACAGAGACAGTTTCCAATCTTCGCATCCTCTAACTAAAAGAAAAGTCATGTTCCAAGTTGTACATAAGCAGGGGCGGATCTAGGATTTGACAATAGGGTGGACTGAACCTTCAGTATATTTTTTTAGATGAAATAATTTGGTGCATTAAAACAAAAATAACATATTTAGCTTAAGCATGCAAATGCATACAATAATATGAGATCTAAGGCAAAACATATTAAGCGAAATAATAAAATTTATTTCTTTTATTTTTCCTACAAGCTAGCGATCTAGAATGAGGATCGTCAGGTAGTGGCACGTTGACAAAATTTGGGAAATAGTCAATTCTCTCATTAAAAAAAAGATACCACATCATATTTGTAAAACATTTGAAAAAATCGAAATGATTTTGACATTTTTTTACTAAAGCACCTTTCTTCTAACTCCTTAGTTTTCTGTATATAAACTAATTCCTTAATTTTTTTATATATAAATCTCACGATCAAAAGAAATTAAATGTTTTTGATTTAAACTTTATAATATTTGCATCTAATGAAATTATTTAATGACAAATTTGTTGAGACTACGCCTCTTAATATTTTTGAGTTTTTGAAGTACATTGAAATTCGTAGAGTTAAAAAGTAAAAATTGGCTTAGGATTTTGAATTTTTTTTAAAGTATTATTACTCTGAAATTCGTAAATTAAAAAGTAAAACTTTTGAGACAATTTGTTGCTTCCGTCGAGAATCGATCCTAGCCCATTCTATGAAGAAAAAAGTATTTTGGCCACTGGGTAAACTCAATACATAATTATGAAGCACGAATAAGGACGTTGAAAAATTGCACTAGGCTGCAGTCCAGCCTAACCCTTGAATAAATCCGCCCATAAGTACATTAAATATTCGAACTTTTGATATTTTACCAGAAATAATTCTAACTATACATAACTAGTATAATTAAATACGGAGAATATCACACAATTAACAAAAATGTCAAAATTCAATTTTCGCCACTAATAAGACATGTGGCACGTTAGACAATGGCGTTAGCCTCCAATAGTGGAGAAATTCATGGTTTAGAACAACTAGCGTATAACCCGTCGAAAATTGACGGGAAATTATAAAAATTAATAAAATTATTAAATAGTACTAATATGTGATAGATTAAAAAAAATATTATTTGTTAATTATTTTAGCGTTAAATAATTCGATTATGCAATCTACTGAACTCGTTTAGAATTTAGGGGTGTGTTTTGGTGAGTCGGTTGTATAGTATACACTCACTTTTTGTCCTATTATAGCACACCATGTTTGACTTTTCAACCTACACTATTCACGCGGCACTGTTCATTGTTCATTTTTTTTTTCTTCGGGTTACTGTTCACTGTTCATTTTTTTTTTTTTTCAGGTTACTGTTTTAGTAGTTATTTTTTTTATTACATATTTTATTTTTCAGTTTTTTTTTCTAATATTTTTCGGTTTTTTTGTTTTTATATTTTTCAGTTTTTGTTTCCAGATTTTTTTATTTTCAATTTTTTTAGTAAATATTGTCATTACGAAACGTAAAGTTTCACAATCATTACATTTCGTCACGACAATGTCTACTTTTTAATATGGTAAGTTGTACTTTTAGTCGAACGTTAAAGTAATTATTGTCGTTGGAAAAAGTAAACTTTTTCAATAAGAAACGTAATGTTTCACAATCATTACATTTCGTCACGATAATGTCTACTTTTTAATACGAGAAGTTCTACTTTTTAGTCGTACGTTAAGTAATTATTGTCCTTGGAAAAGTAAACTTTTTTACTAAGATACGTAATGTTTCACAATTATTACATTTCGTCACGACAATGTCTACTTTTTAATACGACAAGTTGTACTTTTAGTCGAACGTTAAAGTAATTATTGTCGTTGAAAAAAGTAAACTTTTTCAATGAGAAACGTAATGTTTCACAATCATTACATTTCGTCACGACAATGTCTACTTTTTAATACGACAAGTTCTACTTTTAGTCGAACGTTAAATTAATTATTGTCGTTGGAAAAAGTAAACTTTTTCACTAAGAAACATCATGTTTCACAATCATTACATTTCGTCACGACAATGTTGAAAAAATCAGAGATGAAATAAAATAAAGAAAATTTGAAAAATAACAACAAAAAAATTCTGGAAAATAGAAAAAGAAAAAAAAAGAAACAAAATCTGGAAAATTAAAAAAAAGAGGGAAAAAAGGAAAATAAAAAAGAAAACAAAAAAAGAAATATGCAAATAAAAAAAAACAGAAAAAAAGTAGGAAATAAAAAAACAGGAAAAAGAAAATCTGGAAAGGATAAAAAAAAAAGAACAGTAGCGTGAACAGTAACTCGCGTGAATAGTGAGTTGAAAAGTCAAAGATGGTGTGTTATAATAGGACAAAAAGTGGGTGTATAGTATATAACCGGTGCACCAAATAAGTGTGTAGAATTTATATCCCTTGAACACGTCTCAAATTCAATTAAAAAGTAATTTTACCACATGTTTACGTCTCAAACCCATATATGTTTGTTAAAAATTATAACTAATATATTCTCATTACTTTCGATAATTGTTAAAACTCTGCTCTTCTACAAAATTGATGTGGGCAAGAATATATTTCTCTCTCAAAGGAAAGCGACTCTTAAGCTGAAATTTTTAGCTTTTTATGAAGAAAAAGAGGCAAGGGAAGGAGCGGGTAGTGAGAGAGAGAGAAGAGATATATAGATAGCGAATAATACTACATATGTTAAGAATCTTAAGATTGCATATAAGATGAAAGTGACCCTAAATACCCCACATTATGAATTCAACACAAGATTAAGAAAAAAATAAGTTAAATCACCGCTTCACAATCATCCCGTCTACCCCGACGGTTCTGACCTAAAACCGACCTATTGACTACAATACTGATTTTAAATTATATAAATAATCATCTTTCAAATATATTCACAAAAAAAAATAATGATGACATTTGTTTTCTTTTTACGTGAAATTAATATTTAATTATATAAATAACTATATTCCAAAAATATTCACACAATATTTAATAAATAAAAATTTAATTATAAATTGTAGTACTATAAATAATCATCTTCCAAATATATTCATAGAAAAATAAATGATGACATTCGTTTTCTTTTTTACCAGCTTCGAGAATAACTTTTTTAACTGAGAATAGAACTTCAAGAATTGTTTTACTATGTACTTAATAGTTTTTCCTTTTTACAAAATTTTATGTAGAATGATTGTGATTCATAAAATTATTTAGTCAATAATATAAGATAAAAGTTGACCATAAATATTCTTACTTTTATGAGTTCAAAATTATATAATATATTAAAAAAAAGTTGTCCCGCAAGTATAGAATTGGCCTATCTACGAAAACGATTATTGGTCAGAATTGACTCGTTGATAAATCGTTAGTAATTTTTCTGCCAATTTTCCTACATATTCTACGTTTTCCAACGGAGACGATTAATCAAACAATTTGAGATGATATGTTTAGGATTATTCAAACTTGTTTGAAATTTATATACTTGTACTTGTTTAAAATCCGATTAAAAAATTAGTCATTTATGTTCCTTTCTGAAAAAAAATCCGTATATTAGTCTCGCCACAGTTCTGCGTCGGAACTGGCCCATTGACCACGACTCTAATTTATAAGTGCGTAATTTATAAAATTTATTTAGAATTTATATAGATTCAAAAATTTAATAAAAATAATGATTGTACTATTCGTTATCGTCCTTAATCGTATAGTAATATTCGTTAATTAAAATTATAAATTATGCAAAGCTGGAAATCCAACTACAAATAACGTAAAAATTATTTCATGAATGACGATTATAGATTTTAGAAAATACATGGGGAAAAAAGCATAAAATAAAAAATTTCTCGAGTGTCGGTTGGGAATTGGCTCGTCTACCGCCACGGTTCCGGGTCAGAATTGACCCGTTGACCACGATTTTGATTTATAAATGCACAATTTATGACGATTCTAAATTTTAGAAAATACTCCCTCCGTCCACGATATAAAGTCCCGTTTGCCCCAAAAAACACTGTCCACGAAATAAAGTCTCATTCTACTTTTTGTACAACTATACCCTCTCTTCTTTCCTATATTTCCTACCCTTTACCACTAATGGACCCACCCATTTCAATTAACCCAACCTTATTAACTTACTAATTATCTCACTAATGACCTAGCCCAATTAATTCCCCCAACCCGCAACTTAATTTTGGACCAACCCATTTGCATCCCCACAATCGATATTTCCCCCAAATTTCTCCCAAATCCTAGCTGCACTCTCTCTTCTTCCCAATTCGACTGCGCCGCTCACTCTCTATTCTCCCCGATTCCACCACGCCGCTCACTCTATCTTCTCCCTGATTCCACTACGCCGATCACTCTCTCATTCTTTCTGATGGCCAACTCTCAATCTCACTCACCATCCCTCGCTGCAATTTATGATGTCGACGACCCTCTATTCCACGAGGATTTGTCGATCCCAGTTGCAACCCATTTCTCCCCAATACCCATTTATTCGTGGGAGTCGCCATATTTGGAGATCGATTCGGCGGAGATAGTGCCAGAATCAGATCTTGCCGGCGACGAATCTCAAGAAGAGATTGTTCGCCTTGGTGAATCTGAGATTGCTGAATTTATGGTGCCGGAAATGCCGTTGACCGCCGTCGAATTTGAGTCATCTGAGGATGACCCGCTCTTTGATTCGACAATGCCCCCTTTTATTCCAAATGTGTGAAAGAGCGAGGAGGAAAGAGTCAGATATTTGCAGTGCCTAGGGATGTTCTTCCCTAACGTGTTATCTCTAATATGACCAGGTGATTACGTTCTTATTATTGGCTTTCTACCTTCAGATGCATGTGGGCTGGTGATGCCATTGTCAATTTGGATTTCTTATGCCATTTGTGATTCAGTGAGGCTGATGGATTTATTTATATTTACATGATGATTATGTTGCCTTGAGATGGTTATTTGTTGTCTGTGTGTGGATAGGCTGGTGATGCCATTTTATTTGAGAATTGTGTGAGACCTAGATACTACACTTGATGATTTATCTGTGCTGCCTGAGAATTTGCCCGCTATGGATGGATCTATGGGCCTAAATTTTGTGTGAAATCTGTGATGACTTAATGCCCCATCTGTTATAAGAATGAGCAGATTTTCTGCACTTGAAATTGATAAGAATAGTATACTGCACTTGACTGTTGATGCATCCCTATGATGACAACCTTCATGATCCTTGTCTGAGGGTTATCATATGACATGATCTGTGGTTGTGGTTTGTTTCTCTTCGGTCTGTGGTTTGTTTCTGTTGCATGATTCTGCACTAGATGATGTCTTAAAGATGCCACCACTAGGTGTTAAGTTGCCTAGTTTTGGAGGTTGATTTAGGATAAAGTGTAAAATATGATCATAAAATAAGTCAATGATGCAAAAGAGTTTGCTGAGACATTATTTAACTAAAACAGCCACAACAAAAGAGTTTACATTCCAAACACATCAAAAATATGCATCACAGTGTTTGTCCCTGTAAACTTGAGCAAAAAACATACCACATCTAGCACTAATCTTTGATTCCCACCTACTGCAGTCCCTTTACTAGTTGGTCTACATTGTAGAATGCAACTTCTTCACTTCATTGCAAGTTTAGGAACTTTAAACTGTCTCTTACCAATTCCTTTCAACTTGAAGGCATTCTGGTAGAATTCCAAGTCTTGCTAGTCTTTCTTTGTTCATGTGAGGAATTTTGTAATTTTTGCCCCCCATTAACTTTCATTATCTCATGATAGCATCCTTGTAGAGTCAGAAACACATGATTTAGCTTCTCTGGGCTGTACTCTTCATATGCATCTTTGACATTTTGTAGTAGTTCTTCAAGATTTGCAGCTGGCTTTTGATCTTTGAGTGTTTGTATGGCTCTAAAGAAGCCTAGATCATTGACATTGGTGTCCGGAGAATTAGCAGGTTGGCATACTAGATGGATGTTAAATCCATTAATATTTGCAACTGCTAGGAAATCTGGGTCATCATGTTTAATGTGTGGTTTGGCATTATCTTCTTGGATAAATATATGCTTGCTTAGACACTCTGGCCACTTGGCTTTAAACACTGGTACCATCTGCATTTGCAATGATAAGTAGCTATGTGATGAATCTGTATATGATTCTGATAGCAAAAAAAAGGTCAGACATCTGACCTGGTTGATTAGTTGATCCTTTATGAATGGTTTGGTGATTGCTTGAACTGGTCTGATCTCTATGGTTCCCTTAATTCTGTTTTTTGAGTTTCTTTGAGTTGGTTCCTCTGTGATGAATGGAAAGATCCCAAACTTTCCATCAAAGATGATATTTTCATTTGCATCTATTATTGGCCTTGAAACAACACAATTGAACATGATTTTTGGAGTGAACCTCTTTGATTTGCATGTCCTATGTGGTTCAACTTCATCTGCCATAAGGTAATACTTGTCCTTGTTTTTTGTTAGATAAAACCATTTCTCATCTATGTGTATGGTGTTGTACATGGTTTGGAACTTGATGAACCCATCCTCACTACATGAACTAAGTTGACTAAGGCTCCAACTTAGTCTACACAACTTATTTTGAGGAGTTAGAAAAGGTTTGATGGCTGATGTTGTGGTTTAAGCTTCTTTTCTTTCACCCATACATGAATCAATGATTTACTCACACCAAGGTTACTTGTCATCACTCGTAGTGATGATCTCTGTAGCACAGATAAGTTTTTGACTTTCTCAGCATCAATTTTCTTTTTATCTTTGTGTATTAACCCCTTCTTCATTGATTTTAACTGGACATGTATTCCCAAAGCCCGCTGCGCTGTTGCTGCCTTCCATATCTGCCATATAGTCCTCAAATCCACCTTAAATTTATGGGCAGCCTCTGTTTCTGATCCATGGTGAAGCTTGCCGTTGCTGCTATGTTGTAAAAGCCATTGCGCCACGTTATTTTTTTCGTTGTCAGTCAATTTAGGCCTACTTCTTGCATCTGCCATTGCTTTTTCTCTTGTTGAATTTATTGCAAGTTGGTTGTAATGAGCAGATTCTGCCTTAAAGACCCTATTTATGGATGTATTTGGGGATTAGTTGTAGTTAAATTCCCCCCAAACAATTTGATCACATCATTGTACTTCAATGAATTTTTTAATGAATGACAAGTGGGTTTTGGCTCCAAAATTCAGGCTACTGTAGTGAAATTTATTTAGTTTTGGCTCCAATTATGTTTACTGTATTGAGATCATATAGTGAAATTATTTGAGTTTTGGCTCCAATTCTTTTTACTGTACTAAGATCCTTTCACTTTGGACTCCAATTAATTTTCGTGTATTGCAGCATGTAAAATCAAAAAATAATTAATCATGTTTAACTCTAAAAAACGAAAAATATGATCAAATTAAAAAAACCTGTATTAATGTTGCTTATTTCATGGTTTGGCAGGTTTCTTGTTTTTTATTTTTAACAATAACACCTTTTTGTAAAGAAAGATTAAGTAAGTTAATAGTGTCATTACCAATACCCCTCAAACTCTACTTTTATCTCACCCACTACTACTTTTTTAGCTTTCTTAATCTCCGTGCTAACCCCAAATGGTACTTTATATCGTGGACGGAGGGAGTACATGAAAAAAAATGAATAAGATGAAAATTTTAAAATTAATAAGAATAAAGAATGAAAATGTGTCATGGGATCCCGAGTTTAGGTACCCGTCAGTTAGGAATTGGCCCGTCTACCTAATTAATTGACAAATTAGAATTTACTTATTTTTTATCAAATTAAATAAGAAAATATTATACTATTTTCAAATTTAATTCGGTCAACCAATAAATTATCCAAACTATTTTGGAACCATTTATTCTGTCAATTAATAAATTGGTTCCCTAATAAAAATAATTATATATTCGGTCAATTAATAAATTGATCAAATTAAATTAAATTAAACTATAAAAATGTAGCAGTTATTTATTCGACCGATTGATAAATAAATTGGCCAAATAAAACTCCTACAAAATATAATTATCTATTCGGCCAATTAATAAATTGACCAAATTAAATTAAATTAAACTATAAATTATAGTTATTTATTCGGCCAATTAATAAATAAATTGACCAAATAAAAGTGGTGAAGCAAAAGATGAGAAAATACACATTGATTCTAGGTATTTATAGGTTTTTCAATAGGTGAAGTTTTATTGAGAAACCGATGTGGGACACAAGATTTTAGTATAGATATTTACATTTAAAAATTTAAAAATTTGAGAATTTAGATAAATATGAATGGAGGAATATAAGGGGTGCCACGTAGGATTTTTTCAAAGCAAGAATCGTTTTCTTTTTAGTAATATAATATAATGATGTTGCGGAATACACTTTTTGCATTTTTTTTAATTAAATTTTCAATATTTTAAATACATTTTTTTTTTCTTTTTTTTGCTACAACAAGATTTTTTTAGTGAACGAGAGATATCACGGCTTAGACTATGCGCAGCGGCGCGCTCGAGCGCGAGCCTGCTGCCTTTGCGAGCTCGAGCACGCCGCTCGCGAGTGCAAGTGTTGGGGTCCGAGCTCGAGCAAGCTCGCTAATGTCAGCGCCACTTGGCGACCGCTGATTGATTGCGGCGTTAACCATTGCGATCGCCAACGGTCGCCGATTCAATTTTTTTTTATTCTCTTTTCTCTTCTATAAATACAACTCCTTGCAACTCATTTCATACACCATTCTCTTCACTCTCCATAAATTGGAGATCGCCGTTGAGAGAAAAAACAGCAAGCTTGCTCGCAAGGCCACAACATGGCCAAAAAGTGGGCAACGAGCCCGTGAAGGAAGTTTGTCATTGTGGATGGTCTTAGTCTTCTTAAGTTGTAAACACGAAGAGAAATATACTACTGCCTCCGGTCCTCAAGTCTTTTCCTAGGAGGGAGTGACACGAGTATTAAGGAAAAGATTGTTGAGTTAGTTGTGAGTAGAGAAAAAGTGATTGAATTTGTTGTGAGTGGAGAAAGGGTCCCACATAAAGGGTAGTGATATATTAATTAATTGAGATAGTGGTGGGCCATATATGGTATTTTAGGTAAATAAGTTTATAAAGTAAGGGTAAGAGATAATAATTTGTTATGGGGTAGTGTCCAAAAGTAGTTAGGAAGAAATTTGGGGACCATCCAAAAAATAAAAGATAGGAAAATACTTGGGGACCGGAGATAGTATAATTTCTCGCCTATTTCCTAACAGTGATCAACAATCAAAAATAGCTGAATTGAGCTTTAGGGGAGTGTGTCGAAGAATATGTGGTACATCGTACATCGTACATTAATAGAAAGGGAAAATGTATTAAAATACACTAAATCTTGAATCAAATTTCATTTTGCATTAAACACATCAACATTAACTTACTATGTTCAATTTTTCCACAATACAGTATGTGATTCTTTTGATATTGAAACCCATGGGTAGGAATTAGTCCATCAATACAAAATATAAACTAATTCGATTTGATAATTTTAACCATCGAAACGATCTTGTGCCAGAAATATGAGAGTGTTCAAGGTTTAAAAAAAATACTCAATTTATTGGCTAGTTCTGACAATATGAAAATCGTGGTCTAAACTTGTGAATATCGTGAAATATTTTCGTATAGAAAATGATAATTTCCTCCATAGTTTATCTTATCATCCATGTCCATCAAATGCCGAGTGAAAACTGAAAAAGCCAAGTTTCCATTTAATGCTTACAAAACAAAGGCGCCAAATTACCCAACAGAACTCAGACTTCCAGATTCTCGACGCCGTTATTCAGTTCAAAGATGATAATATAAATCACACGCTGAAATTGAACAATACAATAAAAAAGAATGTCATCCTAGAGCCGGTACGTCGACGTCGACCAGGTGGCTGTATCTGTTAATTCACCAATAACTTAAAACAACAGTAATTTGCAGCATGGTAGAAGAAGCCAATCATACTGCTCTGAGATTTTATAATCCTATCAGTTCTAAACATCTATTCCGACAAAAGCAAATTTCACGACCAAATTTACGTCCGACGAGTATGCGGACGAGATCTTCTCTGCTTACGCGACTGTATTAGTGTTAGTGTGTGGGGTGCATTACCTGAGAAGATTTACTTTGCACAGATGCAGCTGCTTATTTTGTAGCTGATGGAGAGCACAAGGATCCAGAAGAAAATCAAGTAGAACCAACCCCTCGAGAATGTTGGCATTGCCTTGTTATCAGGGAGTACGCTCAAGCTCGACTCAATACGAGCAGAACCATCTTCACTTCGTGAAAAGCCAAATGAAAGAACAATGTTGAGGTTCCGGGCCTTGCTTAGTAACTGGGCTACTCCATTGTCATCCGCAGACAGATTCCTTATTTGAATCATGCCGGCAGTGAGGTGAACTGAAGTAGAAGGCTGTGATAAAGAATTGAGACGGTGCACGACATCTTTTGAAGGGAACTCAGCAGCCATGGCTGGGGGAGCATGGATGCTGCCCAACATCTGGCTGGCCTGTTTGAGGAATGGATATTGGAAATCTGCAAACATATGAGAAACCAAGTTACTCGAATCAATCTTGGAAATAATGGCAGTAAATACAGGTGTCGTCAAAAGAATGGCAGCTTCTGGTACCTGATTCATATTTGGACGAGTCGAGCTTATCAGATGATGATGCAGCGTCAACATTGTTGTTGTCAAGAGATTGTCCGCTGGGTAAGGTAGATTGCTCTCCTCCAACTTCAGGTACCTGTAAGACTACGAGCTAAAGTACTATGTTTCAATTGAGCACGAAAACCAAATTACACTCAAGAGCAATATTACCTCAGGATGAAGCAATGGTTGACAAGGAGTAAGGTCCTCATTTTCCAACATTGCTAAGGACTCATATGCAAAGTCCTGTAAGTTGTCGACATTGGCATCATAGAACGTAAGGTAGTCCTCAAGCATGCCAAGAGGAGAGGCAGTAGCTTCAACAGGATGTGATAGATCACTAGCTTCAATGAAACCCACATTGTCGTACCCATTGTCGTATGGCAGCTCATTAGGATTCTCTTGGAATGGTTCATCAAGTAAGAAATCCAACTCAGAATTCTCCAACTTGCTGGATTCACCAATGAATTCATGTTTGACTGCTCTTACATCCAAATCAAATGGAGCAGGTATATCATACTGTTCATCCTCATGCTGCTCAGGTTCACAATACTGATCGCCAGCAATCAATAAGAGCTTCGGACCTTCATCCACAGATTCTGCAGTTTCCTCAACAACGTTGCCATCTGCAGGCTGACAATTGGACTGAAGAGGACAATCCTCTGACGGAATATCTGATCCAAGGATCTGGCACCACAAACTTATAGTTAAATATAACCCTGAAAATAATACTACCAGTCTACCACATAAAAAAAGCTTCTCGAACGAGATAAAGAATTGATGGAATGAGTATTTTAAGGATGGAGAGACAGATTATTTTGTATCGCTTTCAACTAAAAGAAGATCACCCCATGTTATAGCTCTGTCGATAAATCACATAAATAGCAGTCAGAATGTGTAAAGTGGACAACTTATTACTTCTGAAGACATGATTATTAAGCTCAGTACAGGACATCAAGATCTTGGTAACTTCTATAAAAAAGTAGTTGTGACAAGACATAACCAATATGCTGTTAAGGTTCCAATTCAGAGTAGCAAAAAGCTAAAGCCACGACACCTTGATTAGTCTCACTTGAAATACTTCTATCGCTCTCACTCCATATACATAATCTAAAAGATATTGCCAAGATCTTTCATGAACCAATTTAAGAAAATACCAGTGATGTGTACAAACCTGCTCAAGATCATCACCATCCAAATAAATATCATCCCCAAAGTCAACCTCCTCTGCAGCCTCTGCTTTTGGAAGCACATCTAACTCATCATCCAGCCATTCCTCTTCCATAAATGGTGCTCCGTACTGTTCACCATTCTTTGGCCCAGAACCACTCTTCTGGAAGACCCGGCAAAGCACATAAGCATCCTATTCCACCAAAGAACAAATCATCAGCAAAGAACAGGTTAAGGCTTTTACATCTTCTAGTACTCTAAACCAGTTTTTAGATCAGGAGAACTGATTACATAATTTGGACCTGATGAATCACCTACCATACATTTGCACATCTATAGTCGGGCATGTATGTGATCCTATATGATGCATAGTGGAAGGAAAATGAACAATGAACCTGATGGTATATGACAGGTGTAGGGCGGAATACACCACCCGTTCCCATATCAGGTTCTTTCTTCCAAACCTACCAATTTTTTATGTTTTACCTTCAAATTGATCCAGCTAAATCTGTCAAAAGTTTTATTTTTAAAAGTTTGACAACCAACCTGATGAATGCCAGCTCTCTCCAACTCCAAGTCAGTGAGTCTGTACTCATGCATAACCCAATTGGTTCTCTGTCCCTTCGGAGCACGCCCAATATGATATACAAGAGTCTTCTTCATCCCAACAATCTGCCCTCTGTGGTAGACGGCCCTGTCCTTTCCAGTAGTTTTCCAATACCCCTTTTCAGTAGCTCTATTGGTCCTTGATCCATTACCATATTTCTTATCTAGCACACTAAAGAAGTACCATTCCAGATCTCTAGTCTTCAACTTCGAAAAGCCTACAGTCGCCAAAAATTACTACAATAAGGTTTTGACTTATAAACAAACAAATTCACTCATGCAATTAGTGTCCACAATAAAATCACAAATCCATGTGCAGCAATAGATGCTGAATATGCACAAAAATGTGACTAGTATGTTAAATATAATCCACTCAAGCTGAAATGCAATGACAACTTATGCACCACATGTTAATCGCTACATCGATTGTACCCTTCATAACAAGGAGACATGAGAAGACAACTGAAACCTTAGCTGTAGTCTGTAGACATAGAATAGCCATTTCTTCATTGCCCAATCTTTCACTTAATGCAATACAATCAAATCAACTCGACCTACAACTCAAATCAAAATGCAATCACAACTAGTCCAACAATACCTCAGCATAAAACCCATCACTATGGAAATCGGATATATGAAATCCCATCACGCAAACAGATCAGCAAAAATCGTCTAAACCCATCCAGTTTTTGAGCTTTCCGTTAACGAAATCAGTTCATTGACGCGTAAAATTATATGCCCATCAACAAGGAAATGAATACACGACTCCAAATTCAACAATCCCAAACAAATAACGCGAAAACCAAAGGCAGCTCGAGAAATTCAACAAAGCAGTAATGAATTGCAGAACACGAAAAGTCAATAAAATCGGAGAAGAGCTTACTAGGAAGATCCCAAGGCTCCGCCTTGTAAATATCGATATCAGAGATCGCATGTAAGCGGAAACCTCTGCCGCAGACCTTCCGCCGCAGATAGTAGCGCACCAATTCCTCATCGGTGGGGTGGAAACGGAACCCCGGCGCCAGCAGCGTCGACGATTTCTTCTTCCCGGTGACTTCCATTGCCATAATGTATTGAAATTCGAATAATTAGGGTTGAGAACTGGGGTTCAACAAAGGATGCGTGAAGCTTCTGTAAATGAAAAAATAGTCTACTTGTAGGAGAAGTAGGAGAAAATGAAAAAGCGATATTAATAAATGAATATTATATTGGTAACCAGGTTTGAAAATCTGGATAGTCCGATTTTTATTCGGGTTAGCTGACGAGTTTGAATTTCGAACGTCGTGGCTTAAATGGGCACCGCATACGACTGTTACGGGTACGGGTCGCGGGAGAAAATCCGTATCCTAAATATTACGCTGTCTCACTAGGAAAAAAAATTCAAAAATATAAATCATGCATTTTTTTTTTTAGAGTATATGATGTATCACAAAAGTTTGGGTACATTTTACTGATAAAGTTCGTACAAAGAAATAAGATCGATGTCATTTGATACATGTGATTGAAATTTGAAACATGATTTATTTTACGAATTTTGATCTGAATTTTGATCTGAGACAGTCTCGCATAAAAATATTTTTGTTTGTATAAATTTGTTTGTTCGATAAATGATTTTTAATGTAATGGTGTCTAGATATGTAGAAATTAAAATTTGCATGTTTTCCTCATAAATAGATAATACTTGTATTGGAATATATATCTAGTAGTACTAGGTTGGATTTTTCCTAATATTTTGCACATGGGCATAAGGAATAGATTATGTATTCCTGTTACTGGATTACATGATGTTATGATGTTTCCAATTATTAGGTAAGCAATCAAGTGCTGAAATATTTATTAAAATTAGGATACTTGTTTTTAGAAGTTGGTAACACATTATAACAATTTTGACAGGATAAAAGAAAGCTGAAATGTTAATGATGACAAATATTTTTCATAAAAAAAATAGATGAAAATTTTATATTGTGAATATAATATTTATTTCCCTTTCAAAAAGAAGAATATGTTTTTTTCTTGAACATAATCAAACAATAATATCAGCACTATTTGGAAAACCAATTTTAGATTCACTTGAAAAAGTAGTTACTTAAATGCACTTAGGCGCATAATCAGCTAGTAGCTGTCAAAAACTAGCTACTATGATAGTATATTCACTTTTCAAATTAAAATTAAGAAAAAGAGAAGAAAATATTCGGGTCTAGGATTCGGGTTCTTGTCCATTTCGGGGCTACTGCCAATAAATGGAATAAAGAGCCGAAAATTTCGATGACTTGTGAATGATATTTCCAAGGAATTTCTTTCTTTTCCATAAGCATAAGAGTTGCAGCATCATCACGTTGAGCAATGAGCATTTGGCTGCATATGTTGTGCATAGCATAGCAATACATAAACGACGACGTAAGCGCAATCGTCACCGTCAACACGCGGCGTTTCTGGGCGTTTGTGGTTTGACTAATGCCATGTAATAGCAAAACTACTACTACCACAAATATAGTTTTTAATTTATTAAGGGAGAGAGGAATGTTCTAGATCATTATTTCAAGGGAACATTATCCATTTCTTTTGTTTTTCTATGGCTTGTTTTTAGAGGGGGGGAGGGGGGGGAGCACATTTTTTAAGTTTATTATGAGTATGTATTTGATACATAATATTTCATTCTTCCCGCTTTTCAATAATGTTGTTCTTGTTCCACACCAAAACTATGAAGAAAAATAAAGATAAAATGAATAATTCCCATCATTTTTTAAGAATTGATTCTTTCGATATGTAGAGGTGTTTATTTAAAATAACTGATATATATTGGGTGAGGGATAGGAATATTAATTAGTATATAGATATAAGACTCTCTGCAACGGCACGCGCGCGAGCGCGCTCGCACTCCTAGCAAGCGTGCTCGCACCGCGCACGCACCACTGTCGAGCGCAGAGTTCGTGAGCGTATGCTCGCTCTGCCGATCGCCAAACAACGCGCTCGATGGCAGTCTCCTTTACACGTGGCGATCACACAACGATCGTCAGGCGACCGTTGGCGATCGCAACGGTTACATTTTTCATTTTTTTTTTAATTTTTTTAATTCTACATTTTACCCTATAAATACCCCCTTCCACTCCCTCAAACATCACACCTCTCTTATTCTCCTCTTTTTAAAATTTTCTCTTTCGGCGATCTCCGACGATGCCTCCTCATCCCTACACCGATTGTGAAATCCTAGAATTGGCACAGGCGTAGTTGTACGTTCGCAATGGCGGCGGCCGCAACGCCGCCATGTGGACGAGAGTGGCGACTCGCTACAACGCGAATCGCCCACAGTACTCGACGGAACGCAACTCGACGCAGTTGCGCCACCACTGGTCCCAAGTCAAAACCACTTGAGGGCTCTTCAACACGATGTACCGTTGAACCCGCGCTCAAGCTCCGGCCGGCATCACTGAAGAGATGGTGTTAAACTCGACGCTCAATGAATGGGCGGCCATGCATGCCGAGGCGTTTAGGCATTTGACGGTTTGGCACTTCGTGAAGGATGTGCCCGATTTTTTTAATGAGTAGGATTTTTTTTTAATTATTTCAATGTATTTCGTATTAAGGTTCTTTTTTAATTATGTCATTCTATTTTAGGAATTTTTATAGTTAATTATGTTTGTTTTAATTTATTTATGTAAGTTATTATAATTTATTGTGCAAAAATAAAATAAATCTAAAAAAAAAACAATATAGCGAGCTCGCCGCTGCAACCCAAGGGAGCACGCGAGCTCGCTATGACGTGGCATGTGAGCGAGCGTGATCTTGACGATCGCCGCTGCTCACTGCCTAAACAATTAATTTTACATACAACGCATTATTAATGATTAAAAATAAAATGATCTCAAAAAGAAAATGATTTACAATAATATACTACTATATCTTATTTGAATATTTACCCCACAGTTCAAACACAATATATACTCGTTAATTAATAAGCAACATTTATATTTATAATAAAAGAACTTCGTTAACAAATTATATTTCTATAAGAGCAGATTGCAATATATCATTGAGGTACATGCAATCGTTAAAGTTTGTCAAAAGTGCATTTTTGATAAAAAGTAGTGAATATTAGGCTATCCACGTCCCTTAGAGCACCCTTAGGGTGTTCTAAGGGGTGCTCTAGCACTCAAGCACCCTTAGGCTATCCACAACCCTTAGAGCACCCTTAGGGTGTTCTAAGGGGTGCTCTAGCACTAGAGCACCCCTTAGAGCACCAGGGTGCTCTAAGGGTGCTCTATCTTTAATATTAAAAAATTCCCCATTTTCATTTATTAAATTAATTCATCAATTTGTAAATAAATTAAAATACACTAATAAATAAATAATACGAATTTTCCATTAATATTTGAAAATTGGAAAATTACATGCCGTTGAAAATAAAAAAAAACACTACATAATTAAAAAAAAAAAATACATAAAACTAAAAATTACTTAAAAAAACTACGCCCACCCCCGACGTGCCTTCACCTCCTCCACCATCTTCCGGTGAACTTCCTGCTGCTCCGGCGTCATATATCTCGTGTCCCTGGAGACAATATCCAGGTCCATCTGATCACGTCACTGCTGAAGATACTCGGACTTGAGGCGTGCACTTTCCATCTTCGCCCGAGCTGATTCCCGCATCGCCACCGGGATCTCATGCTTGGCCTCAGGGAACTGGGTAAGTCGAGAGCTAACTCGATCCATGACGGAATCGTATTGGGACGACCCTTCGACCGGCTTCTTTCCTTTGCCCCTTGCCCTGGCCCTTGCCGCATCTCGACCCTCCGGTCGGGAAGGCGCGCTTTCTCCTTCGGTGGACTGGGCCTCCTCTGCCTACGGCTGGGATTGAGAGGATGTGTAGTTGCCCTCCGCCGTAGTCTTCGTCCTCTTCATGGACTGTACGTCTGGGAAATTGGCTAGGTGGAACTTGGGATTTTCCCTGAGGATCTCCCACGCCATGAAATAGCGGAAGGCAGGCGCCTGAGCATTTGCCTGATAGATCTGTTGGGCCTGGTTTTTTACAAACTCGTCATCGACGCCGCTTGGCCGGCGAGCATTTGCCTGCTGCCAAGCCGACATCCAGTGTTTCACGGCGGTCTGGATGCGGCCGAAGAAGCTCCTCACGGCTTTCTTGTTGAGAGCCAAGTTGAACCTCCGGTTGAAGCGCTCTT
Source organism: Schizonepeta tenuifolia (assembly GCA_029490685.1). Lineage (NCBI taxonomy): Eukaryota > Viridiplantae > Streptophyta > Magnoliopsida > Lamiales > Lamiaceae > Schizonepeta > Schizonepeta tenuifolia. Next base: position 91,129,327 of record CM055959.1, read on the forward strand.
GGATAGCGCCCCAATATCTCTCGCCGGACTGGTCGCATCCGACGATGGAGTTGTTGGTCTCCCCCACCCAAATCTGTGCAATGTAGGTGGCTTGCTCGTCCGTGTAGTTGTGTCGCTTGGACCGGACGGGTTCCTCGTCATCTTCGGTGGCAGCGGCGGCAGAGGTGTCAACGACTTTGCCCTTCCCCTTCTTCTTCCTTCCTCTGGCCGCGGGCTGGGACGGCGGCGGGGCCAAAATGATGCGATCCTCGGTGTTTGTCGCCGGGCTGTCGTCGTCTGGGGAGAACGACGGGTAGGATTCGGCGGAGGCGACGGTGTTGAGGTTGATTGAATCAAGCCCCGCCCCCGTGTAGAAATTCGCGTCGTCGGACATGTCGGGATACCACGCCGACGAATATGGGTTGTTGGGATCCATAATTATTTTTTGAGAAGGTTTGCTTGAAGAATTGTGGAAGAGGAAAGATTGTGAGAGATGAAAATATAATGAGAGGTGTGAAAATGAGAGAGATGAAGATAGTATTTATAGGTGGTAAAATGAAAAAAAAAAAAAAAATGCTGTAAAATCAAGCCGTTGCCGGCTTCAAAATCCAACCGTTGGATTTTCAAATTTTTTTTAACGTTGGCGCGTGCAATGCACGCGCCGGACGTTTTTTATTTTTATTTTTTAAAAATTCGTCAGCGCGTGTGCAACACGCGCGTGCTCGAGCTGTGCTCGAGCTCGTCTCCTCCGCCACGCGATGGTCTCGAGCACCCCCCTGCTCGAAAGCGGCTCGAGCACCCTTGCTCGAGCCGCGTTGTGTATAGCCTTAGAGCACTCTACCCTTGCAACGCAAGGGTGCTCTAAGGGTGCTCTATCTTTAATATTAAAAAATTCCTCATTTTCATTTATTAAATTAATTCATAAAATTCCATTAATAAAAATAACATTAAACATTACATTAATTAAAAAAAAACTAACATATTACAATAATTAAAATAAAAAACATTACATTAATTAAAAATGCTAGACTACTCCCAAAGAGGACCAAATTTTTGGTAGAGGTGCTCGGTGAGATCATTGGTAATCCGATGGTGCTTTTTTTGATCTCTCAAGTCGGCATTCCGTTGCATAAATTGCCGAAAGCAGATCGGAGTTGTCCGCAAGTGTACCCCGCTACTGGACGGAGAGTCGGAGTCCTCTCTCCAATTCTCCACATCTTCCCGCTCGTCTTCGATGATCATGTTGTGCAAAATAATGCACACGAACATGATGTCTAGGAGATGCTTCTTGTACCAGCACCGACCCGGAGCGCGGATTATTCCCCATCGGGCTTGGAGCACTCCAAAGGCTCACTCTATGTCCTTTCTGGTAGACTCCTGCATCTTCTTGAACCTCGCCGTCTTTAGGTCGGTTTCAACCCTCGGCGATTTGATCAAGGTAGGCCAACAAGGGTAGATCCCGTCGGTCAAGTAGTACCCCTTGTCGTAGCGGTGTCCGTTGACGGTGAAGGTGCATGGTGGAGCTCTATCCTCAAGCACGTCGGTGAACAAGGGCGACTGGTTGAGGACGTTGAGGTCGTTGTTGGAGCCGGCAACCCCAAAAAAGGCATGCCAGATCCACAAATCCTGCAACGCCACCGCCTCCAAGATTAAGGTAGGCACGCCGTGGTCGCCGCGAGTGTGGACACCCGCCCACCCTTTTGGGCAGTTCCTCCATTCGCAGTGCATGCAATCCAGGCTCCCGAGCATCCCTGGAAACCCATGCCGCAACTCGTGCATTTGGAGCAGACGCGCAGTGTCGGCAGCGTTGGGCTTCCTCAAGTACCGCTCGCCGAAGAGGTCGATGATTGCCCGGCAAAATTTTTTGAGGCAAAGCCGGCCCGTGCTATCTCTGATCTTCAGATACTCGTCGAACGAGTCGGCAGCACCACCGGTCGCCAGTTGTCGCACTGCCATCGTGCATTTTTGCACCGCCGTTAGCCCCCATCGCCCGAGTGCATCTTGTCGATGCGTGAAGAAGTGGACGTTTTCCTCCAACATCCTGCAGATGCGCAAGAACAGATGCTTGTGCATCCGGAAACGGCGTCGGAAAAACTGCTCGCCGTAGGTGGGGTTGTCGGCGAAGTAGTCGGCGTGGAGGATCGAACACGCCGCTTCTCGGTCGCGGTCGACGAAGTCCCGCGCCCTCTTCTTCTTCTTTTTCTGCTCCGCTTGGTGTGCACGCATGTAGCGATCCACGTCCGCCATCATCTCCAGCACCTCGTCGTCGGTGCCGCCCTCGACATATTCCTCCGACGAATCGGAAAAAATAAGTTCCTCCGATGAAGACATTTTTTTTTAGGTTGAATTTGAGAGAGAAAAAGGATGATAAAATGGTGTGAGATATATGAGGGGGTGTGGTGATATTTATAGATGAAGAAAATTAAAAAAAAATAAAAAAAAAACTAATTACAGCATAGCCGTTGCCGCAACGGGCAAATTTTTTTCGAATATATACGTTAGGCGCGTGTAATGCACGCGCCGTAAATTTTTATTTTTTTCCCTCCGCCCTCGTGCGTGACGAGCACGCGCCGGACTCGAGCTCGTCTCGAGCGCTCGGGCACGCCTCGAGCTCGTGTCGTTCTACCACGCGGGGTGCTCGAGCCACCCCCTGCTCGATGTGGTCTCGAGCACCCCCGCTCGATGAGCGTTGCAGACAGCCTTATACTCCATTCATCTCTATTTAGTATGGTGCGGGGGTCATGCACAGATTTAAAGGAAAAATAGATAAATGTTTGGTAGAAATATTTTAAGTGGAGGATGGGACTCATTTAGGATGAATTGTTAATTTCTTAGTGGATGAAAAAACTTTATAGGAGTAAATATATTGAATTTTTAAGGGTAAAAATGTTACAGAGAAATCCTAAAAGGAAACACTATACTAACTTGGGACGACTAAAAAAAGAAAGAAACCATACTAAATTACTAATTTGGGAAGGAGGGAGTATATGCTTAGATGAAAATACCCTTATTAGTAGGGATGAGTTATTTATTATACTCATTCATTACATTTCAAAAACCAAATTTCTCTCTCTTACCTCTCATCTATCTCATGCGATTCTTCACCTCATGTCGCCGCCCCAACCATTTCTTCGACCCAGCCGCTGCCGTGTACCAGTACGCGACCACCCGTTGCCACCACGTACCATCAAGCCGACGCCTTCTTTCAGACGTTTTCTGGGTACTATTTTCAGTTGTTCTCCGCCCATCCCCGCCACATCTCTCAGCGTCTAGATTTAACCACTGTCGTTTCTAGATCTATCATCTCTCGTTCTCTATTTCTCGATTTCTCACTCTATATACCCTAGATCTCATCGGAAACCACCGCCGTCGCCCCGCACAAACCATCGCGTGCCTCACAATCTTATCACCGGAATCCATTGCATGTATATGCTCCAGATCCATGAACAAATTTGAAAACGGGTGAATATTATCTTTTGGTTTGAATTTTGGTTAATTTATGACTTTTTTGCACTTGTCTTTGATGATTTTAAAGTTTTTCATATAGTTTCTAATGATTTCTAATGTATATGGGTTGAATTCCGGTCGATTCGATTTATTTGCGCAGAATTCTGGTTTGTGTTCATAGAGGAGGTTGATTCTGGGTTTCGATTTTCGTTTGTAATTATTGTTCATGTATATTAAGTTGGTACGCATTACGAATTTACAAATTCGTACTGTGTACCTTAAGTTGTCCACGCAATATTCAATTGGTACGCAGTACAAAATTGTAAATTCGTACTTCGTTATCATTAATGATGTTGGTACACAAGTACAAGGTATGGACATTTCGTACCGGTGTACCAATATCAGAAGTGTTAATATAGTACGAAATCTGCATTTCGTACCGAGTGTACTTGAAAATTTTGAGTTAATTTCTAATTTGTTTCTGTTTATATAGGAGGTTGCTGCTCGATGTCAAAACTTCATATGAAATGAGCATATTCGTACTAGTATCTGATAGTATCTTACAAGAACTCAAGAAATCAATGTTGTGGCTGGAAGCATCTATTTTTATAACATGGATGAAAAGAACACTTGTAGCATCATTGAACAATAGGATTAGAGATTAGTGAATTTCTAGTTCTTATTTGTAAACAATTTGCTATAATTTTTTATTTGTAAACAATTTGTTACAATATTAGTATTATTAGTACGAATATTTTGTGTTCGTAGGTGTTTTGAACTAGTATGCAATACGAATATGCATATTCATACTCGCTAATAGCAGAATTTTGAACTGCTACGTAATACGAATTTGCATATTTGTACTTGGTGTTGAATTGGTATGCAACACGAATTAAACAATTCCTACCAACACATGATTGAACTAAATCATTTACATCAAACATATACATACTCTTATTGTTCTTCAATCGAACTTCTAGTAAACTCAATGAGCATTCGAAAGTTATACCACTAGGCTGTATAGGAATATACTCTTTCCTACCACCCTCGTTTGTCCTTCCAATATCCTCCATGGGCAACAACTAAAGAAGATGGTCTCATCTGCATCAAATACATATCCAACACACAATTAACCAAGTAATCGTAAATGTGGTCGTACCATTAGACAAGAAACTCGGTACGTAGCACGAATTTGTAAATTTGTACTGCATACCAACTGAATCTTACATGAACACCTTAAGGTACGTAATACGAATTTACAAATTCATACTGCATAATAATTGAATATTACATGAACACCTTAAGATATGCAGTACGAAAATTCGTACTGCGTACTGACTGAATATTACATTAACATCTTAAGGTACGCAGTACGAAATTATAAATTCGTACTACGTCCGACTAAATATTTCATGAACACATTAAGGTATGCAATACGACTTTCAAATTCTACTGCGTACCAACTGAATATTACATGAACACCTGAAACTATACAGTACGAATTTGTAAATTTGTACTGCGTACCGACTGTCATGAACACTAGTTGGTTGCAGTACGAATTTACGTAGTACAAATTCGTACTACGTACCGACTGAATATTACATGAACACCTTAAGATACACAGTACGAATTTGTAAATTTGTCCTGCATACCCACTGAAAATTACTCCCTCCGTCCCGGAACAAGTGACTCGTTGTCCATATTGGGATGTTCCATAACAAGTGACAAGTGGCTCGTTTCCAAATAAGGAAACAATTAACCCTTCAAAAGTTGTGGGTTATACCACTTTAATCAATTTTTATCCTTCACCTTAATACCCGTGCCGAAATGAAATGAGCCACTTGTTATGGGACGGAGGGAGTACATGAATAACTTAAGGTACGCAGTACAAATTTACACTGAATATTACATGAACACGAGTTGGTACACCGTACGCAGTACGAATTTGTAAATTCGTACTGCGTACCAACTGAATATGACATGAACAATAATTACAAGAGAAAATCGAGACCCAGATCTAAAATTTTACACGAAATCATTAATCAAACAGATACACCTTAGATCACAAACAACAATTAACATCAATATCTCCATTGGTTTCTCGCCCCCACCAAACATCACCGAAAAACTGATGATATTTATTTTGTCGCTGGAAAACCTTCTTAAACCTTAAATTTTGACTAAGAGAAAATACAATTTTCAGGTTATTGAATGCGAAATCACTGCACTCCAAAAGAAAAACACGAACAAGAATTAACGAGAAGAAGAAAAGAGAGAAAAAGACGACGAAGAAGAAGAAAGAAACGAGCTGAGAGAGAGAGACGAGCTGAGAGAAAGAATGGAGGAGAGAGAAACGTGAGAGAAAGAGGAGAGAGATAAGTGATAAAGTAGGAGACATAGTACAGAAGGATACAACAAAAAGATAAAAATAAGGGTAAAAGGGTACAAAAAACTCGTGACAAAAGTTGAGAAAATTTGAACTATTGACATATTTTGATATTTCAAAGGCACTAAGACCACCCACAATGGTGGAGACACCTAAGTATCTTCATCTCCTGATAGCGACAGTCACTTGCAATGAGATTGTCTCTATACAGTTTCTATCTAATTAGTTTCTAAATATTCATTTTGCATTAATTTTAATCAAAAAATTTGAAAATTTCATTAATTTAAATAAAACAAAAACAATACATTACTAGAAATAAAAAAATACAATACTAGAAATATTAAAAAAAAGACAATACATTGCTAGGAAAAAAAAAACTAAGGCCATCATCGGCGTTGCTTGACCTCCGCAACCATCATCATGTGCACTTGGTACTGCTCCGACGTCATGTACGACGTATCCTTGGTGATGATCTTCATGTCGATGGAGTCTTGCTTCGCCCAAGCACTTGCCATCATTGCCTTGGCCATGGTTTGCTTTGCCTCGGCGTTGCTGGTGAGTCGGACATTCATCAAATCCAACATTGACCCGAGATCTGTATCTTCACTCGTCGTTTTTTTTTTTTCCTTTTCCCTTGGCCGCCCTCGCCGCGTCTCAACCCTGTGGTCGGGGGGAGCCGTGCTTTCCCCTTCCGTCGCCTCACTCGAGCCGCGGGTCGTTCCCAGTGAGGTGTAGGCGTCGTCCGACGTATTTTTCGTCCGCTTCATGGAGTGAACGTCGGGAAATTCTGGGTGGAGGAATTTATGACAGTTCTATAAGATTTTCCAAGCACCAAAATGCTTGTAGTGATTACCATTTTGATGGCCCGCGTATATCTGTTGGGCATTCTTGATCACCATATCGTCGGAGGTGCCGCTGGGCCTTCTAGTTCTAGCAGTCGCCTTGTTGTAAGCAATCATCCATTCCTTCACCCAGCCTGAGATGCGCCCAAAAAAGCTCTTCACTTGCTTTGGATTGAGGTTTTCTCTGAACATGGCGTTGAACCTCGCGATCACTTTCCCCCAATATTTCTCGGCGTGTTGATCTTTGCCGAGAATGGAATTGCACGTCTCCTCCACCCAAATTTGAGCGACGACAATAGACTGTTCGATGATGTACGTATGCCGCTTCGCCTTTGGTTTGACGGCGACTTCCGTTGGCGTGGGCGGAGGAGGAGCGACGACAGCGAGGGTAAGATCGGTTGGTGCCTTGTCTTTGTCTTTGGCCGCCCTCTTGTTACTCATGGTGGACGGTGGCGGCTCGAACGAGGGACTCTGCTCGTCGTCGGTGACAGTATAGAAGGACTCGCCCATTTGCAAGTTGAGGTTAATAAAAGCAAACCAAGAATAATAGGGAGTGAAAGAACTCTATTTCTAGCTAGTTATCTCAAAAAATTCAAATTGGAGTTAATTGAGAGGATATTTTATTCGTAATGTCAGAGTTGAGAATTCTCAAGACCAATAAAACCTTCGTAGAAACTATAATTCTCGTTCATTAAAACAATTAGAACGATATCATATATATTCTTACTCCTAAAAGTCTTTCTAAAGTTAAATCAAGGAGACTCATTATTATTTGTCTCAAAACCATGATATTCTTTCAATAATAATTAATTTAAGACATACTAATTAGACACATTGGGTAAAAGGATTTTAACGAAGAACCATGGAAGAAAAGGGGTGAAGAATACAATTTCTCGAGTAAGAACGGCCAAGACTTAACTATAATATTTACTTTTGGGCAAAATAATTTGTTACTGTATTAATCTATATATGGACGACAACGAATAAATTATTTTAGCTATGCATGGATAATTTCTTATTAATTAATTCTGTTATCAATGAAGAATAATTAATGTTTCACCCACCTGGCCACCTATTTATATTATTTGCACTCGAAGTTATTTTGAAACACAACTTACTTATGGCACACAAAATATACTACTCCATCCGTCCTTATTTCAGTGCCCTATTGTGTGCTGGACACGGAGTTTAAGAAAAGCTGAAAAGTGTAGTTGTTGGACAAAAAGGGTAGTGTTAATGACATTAGTTTAGTTTTGCTAATTAGGGGTTAGGAAAACAACTTTATATATAAATAAATAGTGGGTGGGTGGATACTTGATTTATTAATTGAACTTGATTAATTTTTGTTCGATTAATGTTTTGTGTTGATGAATTTTTAAGGTAGTGATTAAGGTGTTCATGAAATTAAATCTTGTCATGAAATTAAATTAGACTCCTCAATTGAATCGAGCTACTCAAAAAAATCTGTACAAAAAATCTGTATAAAAAATCCGTACAAAGAATGAGAAAAAAATCTGTACAAAAAAATGGAGGGAGAACAGCAAAGATTTGGAGCCAAAACCTGATTTCATTAATAAAATATGGCCTGAACAGTGTACTGATTTGATCAAAATATAAGAGGGATACAAGAGGGAAATTTGAATTACACACCTAACCCTGTTTTTGCTGCAATAAATACAAGAGTCTCAGCTCATTCAAGGCTCTCAACTACTGAAAACAGATGCCTTAAAGAGGAAAAAAACAATGGCAGCTCCTATTTCTAGATATAGAATGAGTGATGGAGAAAGAAATGTTGTTGCATGCTGGTTACTCCCACAAAGCCATGAAGGACAACTCGAGTATGGTGCTAAGAAAGAAGCAACAGTGAAGTTCAACATCGATTTGAAGACAGTTTGGAGAGTTTGGCAAGCAGTAACAGCTCAGCTATCACTTGGACTTCCAGTCAATCTGCACTAAAAAAGAAAAGGCCAGCATTACAAAAATAAAAAGCAATTAGATGAAGAAAAGGTTAAGAAACTGCCACTTAAACAGAGAACTTCTCTTAGGGTTATGGCACCCAACCTTGGAATTAGCAAGTCTACACTTCATAGATTTGTGAAATCTGATAAGATTAGAGTACACACATCTGCAGTTAAACCATTCTTAACTCAGAAGAATAAGCTGGCTAGAGTAAAGTGGTGTCTTAGTCACCTTTGTACACATGCAGAGGGTGGTAAATACAAATTCCAAACCATGCACAACACAATTCACATAGATGAGAAGTGATTTTACTTATGGAAAGAGAATGAGAGATACTACCTGCTAAAAGGTGAGGCTGAACCATATAGGTTAGTGAAAGCAAAGAGTCATATCCCCAAGATTATGTTCAATTGTGCAGTTTCAAGGCCAGTAATTGATTCAGAGAGCAATGTGTTGTTTGATGGAATGTTTGGAATCTTTCCATTTGTCACATATGAACCAACAAAGAGGAAGTCAAAGAACACACCAAGAGGAACAGTGGAAGTGAAACCAATAGCAGCAATTACAAAACCAGTAACCCAAGACAGTCTTCTCAATCAGGTAAGAGAGATATTGCCATATTCTATTTATACTTGTTCATGCTATCAGAATCTGTTTGCAGATTCATCACTTAGCTTTTGCCACATTTTATCACATATATCATGCAGATGATACCAGTATTTAAAGCTAAATGGCCAACACATCTGCTAGGCAATCACATTTTTATCCAACAAGATAATGCCAAGCCACATATAAAACCTGATGATCCTGACTTTCTAGCTGTTGCAAATTCTGATGGATTCAATTTCCAACTAATTTGCCAATCAGCAAATTCTCCAGACACCAATGTTAATGATCTAGGTTTTTTTAGAGCTATACAATCACTTAAAGATCAACAGCAGACCACAAATCTGGATGAGCTCATACAGAATGTCAAGAATGCATATGAAGAGTACTCAGCAAAGAAGATCAATCATATCTTCATTACTCTTCAGAATTGCTACAATGAGATTCTGAAGAGCAAGGGAGAGAATCAGTACAAGATTCCACACATGAGTAAGGAAATGTTGGAAAGGATGGAAATACTACCAGACTGCATTGAAGTGGAAGAAGAAACTGTTCTAGAATGCTTAAGCTTCATAAACAGTGAAGGAAGTGAAGGAAGTGAAGGATCAACAAGCTACAATATGGAAGATATGTTGTTGGGGCTGCAGTCAATCAGAATTGAGAATTGAAGACACATGTGGGCTGTTTTTTGCTATAGTTTACATGGACAAACACTTGTGAATCATCTTTTTGGAGTGTTTGGAATGTAAACTGCTTTTGTGACTGATTTATGCTCTTAACTAGTCTGCATCATTGACTTCTATTGAACCCCTAAACTACCTAACTCAACCTCCAAAACTAGGAATTCCTAGTGGTGGCTTCATTAATATGCATTCACCTCTCAGAAATTTTCATCACAGAGGTATATGGGTACATGTGTAGCATCTGCATCATCAATTATGTAAATATGCATCCCAAGCAACAATTGTCATAGCATTCATAGATACAAAATCGAAACAGATGCATCATCATGTAAATAAGCATCCCAAACAACAATTGTCACAAAATTCACACAATTTATCAACCAGCAGCAGATTAATCACCAAATTAACCAACAAGTCACTAAATTAACCACCAGCAGATAACAAGAAACCAAATCGAAATGGCATCACCAGCCTCCCCACCAAAAAGCAAAAAATAAGAACAGAAAAACCTGAATCTGTGACAAGGGTGTTTCAGGCACCATCGAATCCTCAAATTCTGTGTCAGGCACCATGGGCTCCGTCTCAGATTCCGGCAAATCGTAGATCCCCAATTGATTTGGAGATGGTGGAATCTCAAAATTGTAGAACCCTAAATCGTAGATCCTCTCTTCAGATGGTGGAATCTCAGAATCGAAGTGGGGCGATTGAGATGGTGGAATTTGAGATTCCACTCTCTTCGATTGAGATGGTGGAATCTCCGAATCGGCCTCCGCCACTGAATTCTCCGGCACCAGGGAACTAGACGCGGCAGATCGAGCCAATCTTCTCTCTTTCCACTTTTTATACCATTCACTCATAACAATTTCAAAACCAGGTGGAGATTTCTGGAGGAAGGTTGTCGGGTCGACCAGTGTCACAGAAGAAAGGGTTGGATCTATATCATCGAAGATGGTTTCAGGACCCAAATCGATGGAACTCGTATCCATTTCAGAGTAATTTGCCATCAAAGAGATGAAATTGGATGACAGAGATAGAGATTGAGAGATGAAATCGATTTTGAGAGCTTTGAGTAATAGCGGTGCAAGAACTAGGGTTTTTGAGAGCAGAGATAGAAATGGGGAGGGAGAAAGAAATGGGGAAAAATGAATCGGGTGGGTGGGCTGCTGGTGAGTGTTGGGTAGGATTAGGGAAATAATTAGGGGAATTATTTAGAAATGGTTTAAGGGTTGTGGTGGGCCCTTTTGTGGTAATGGGTAGTAATTTAGGAAAAAAGGAAGAGTAGGGGTGTCCAAAAAGCAAAGTAGGGCATTGAATCTGAGACAATTTTTGAAGGCCAAACAGGGCACTCAATTCGGGACGAACGGAGTATAATATCTTAATTGGCGTTCCCTTTAAAATTATGTTAAGATTCATTGATAATTTGCAAAAACTTGTGCACATGCGGTTGCACCCGTTAGACGGTTCGAGTTCGACCCGCGCAACTCGCTCATTCTTTTTTTTTTTTAACTATGCGCTGTACTTTAAATATATTAATATTATCGGCAAAATTTCGAATAGGGGTTGCTAGTCCAGTGGTACCGACGCCACAACCTCTTCAATAGTCCTATGTTCAAATCCCATATCTAGCTAAGAAGCTATTCTTCTTTTTCCTCCTCTTTTTCATTTCCTTTTTCCTTCTCTTTTTTATTTGCAACCTCCTCTTTTTGATTTCCTTTTTCCTTCTCTTTTTTATTTGCAATAAGAGATTTATTGAGACACTTTAAATATCCTAATAACAGTGTAATACTATCATATATTATGTATCCTATCTGCTTTGTTTATTTTTTTAATTTTTTTAAAAATTATTCCAATAATATTTGTAAATACAATGAATATTTTGTTTTTACTTTTTAATATTTTTTCTCTCTTTTTTTAATTGTATTTTTTTTCCTTTTTCACTTATTAAAAATAGTATTTATATTTTATAAATTCTTGTGAATAATACTAAATATTATCGTAAAGAAAAGTAATATTATTGAAATATTACATTTCTTCATATCAATGATTATTTTTTTATTTTTACCAAAAAAAATGATTATTTTTTATTGCAACAATAATTATTTTACCAAATAATTAAAAGTACACGTTGTCATAAACAAAAGTAAATATTACCGTGAAAAAAAAGTATTCCTTCTGTTCACGAAATGATTGATACTTTTGCTACTCCACTCACATTTATTGTAGGACCCCTTACTTCACTCACAACGATACTCACTATAATTCACTACTACCTATCCGGTGGTCCCGATACGAGTTCTGGTGTATGGAGGGGGGGGGAGAATACACCAGTAAAGAATTTTAAAAAATAACCCCCGAAAAATTATCACAACTGAGTAATACGACTCAACTGGAAGTGTAGTGCTGTGCGGAATGTGGTGGATAAAAATAACTCGTATAAAATAACTCACGCTCAGATGCAAGGTCGGTCAATTATCAAATCAGTTGATAATATAAGAATGCAGTTTTGAGTGCTGGTTAGTTGGTCAGTTGGATATGCAATAAATAACTGAACAGAAAACACAAACACGCAAAGATTTACGTGGTTCGGAGAGAACCCCTACGTCCACGGAGAGTTGTGAGTCCACACAACTCAGTCCAAAATCTTTAGGACTGGAACCACAAAGCTTACGCGGGCTTTGCAACCGTTAAGATAAGTTTGCGGGCACTTATCAACCTTACAGATAAGTTTACGGGTGCTTATCAACCTTTCTACTCAATTTCGGGAAGAGTAGCATCCTAACAACCTTTTTAGGGGTGTGAAAAAGGGTGGGGTTTCCAACTGCTAGCTCGAACAAGGAAGTGAGCTAGGATCTAAGCTTGAACAAATGAAGACTCAAACTAGAATCAAAAACACCAAGACAAATTCTAACACTCTATGAACCCTCAACTAGTGATGTTCTTAGAGATTGAATGCAGTTTAGCTTGTGTGCAGTTTTTCGTTCTTTCGCTCGTTTAGACTCTTATCGTACTTCTTGGTCTCTTGGTGAATGAATGAAGGCCTCTATTTATAGGCGGAGAGAATCAACTAGCCGTTGGATGAACCGTTGATCTCTGTTCTGTGAAAGCGATGGCTTGTCTCTCATCTCTGTAGATTTTCCCGATTTGGCAACTGTGAACTTCTGTTTTCCATCTGAGACAGCCTTGTGTTGGGCCAAATGAGGTAATGATAGAACGTCAAACCTTCACGTGACTTCCTTTTTGAAATTCAAATCTTCAACCTTTGACTTTCAACCTTGTTTAGTCGGTTGAGAAGTTTTGGTCTTCATCCGAGTGGTCTTCAGCTGATGTTCCATCTGATCGATATCTTCATCTGACCTTCTGTCTGAATAGGAACAGTTGAACCCTCAGCTGCCCTGAACTTCATATTGTCGATCTTATCAGTTCGAGTCCTGCAACTGATGTTCTGTATCTTGAACGCTCAGTTGTCTTTCACATCTGATGTTCTATCTCTTGAACGCTCAGTTGTCTTTCTTACATCTTCCTCCTTGAACTCTCAGTTGTCTTTCTTACATCTGATGTTCTATCCGAGTAAAGCCTTGTTTCCGTCTTCAGCTGGAGTCCTGTAAAGATAAAATCTCAACATTGCTCAAACAACGAGCCTAAATACTAACATTAGGATCTGGCAACATCTACTCGGTTGGGATCAGTTGGTTTTGGAATCAATCAAAACTTTACTTAAATTTCCCAACACTACCATTTTCTTAAAACTCATGTCGTCCACAATGTGGCAACCATTTCGTGGACGGAGGGAGTAATATTTTTGAAACATTACTTTTCTTCATATTAATAATTACTTTTCATACGATAATAATTACTTGACCAAATAACTATGAGTACAATTTATCGTGAACAAAAATAAACGTTGTCGTGAGGAAAAGTAATATTTTTGAAACATTATCTTTCTTCATAATAATGATTACTTTTCATTACGACAATAATTACTTTATCAAATACTCCATCCGTCCACGAAAAAGTGCACTACTTACCTATTTATATTTGTCCACAAAGAAGTGCACTACTTCACTTTTTACAATCACGTCAATATCAATTCATAACAACTTTCACTCACATTTTATTTTTTCCACTCACAATAGGTGGGACCCTTATTCTACTCACAACAATTTTAATTTAATTTCACCTTTTACACTCATAAGAAGTGGGGCCCTTATTCTACTCACAATAATTTTAACTCTCATTCCACTTCTTCCACTCTCAACAAGTGGGACCCTAACTCCACTCACAACAACTTTACCAGTTTTCTTAAAATCCGTGCCGACACCCAAATGGTGCACTCTTTCATGAACGGAGGGAGTAACTAAAAGTACAAATTGTCGTGAATTAAAATAAACATTGTCGTGAAGAAAATATTTTTGAAATATTACCTTTCTTCATATCAATGATTAGTTTTCACTGCAATAATAATTACTTACCAAATAACTAAAAGTACACGTTGTCGTGAAGAAAAGTAACATTTTTCTAACATAACTTTTCATTATATAAATAATTACTTTTTTTACGACAATAATTATTGACCAAATAACTAAAAGTACAATTTGTCGTGAATAAAAATAAACATTTTCGTGAAGAAAAGTAATATTTTTGAAACATTACCTTACTTTATATCAATGATTACTTTTCATTACACAATAATTACTTGACCAAGTAACTAAAAGTACACATCCTCGTGAACAAAAATAAACATTGTCGTGAAGAAAAGTAATATTTTTGAAATATTAACTTTCTACATATCAATAATTATTTTCGTTATGACAATAATTACTTAAATTACTTATACGTTTTTATTATTCTTCCAATTATATAAATTAATCAAATAACTAAAAGTACAAGTTTTTGTAAATAAAAAATGATTAATTCTTGAGGATATTCTACATATATTTTTATATCATGAATAAAATTTGAAAATAGTATATTTCCACCTTATTTGATGGTGTAGTGATCTCGACTGCGTGCGGAGTAGTAGTCCCACCCTTATGTGATGTTCCACCTATATGGTGATGTAGCGATTTATATGATAATATACATATATACCTCATTGTAATTCTCTAAAGAAACGAAAAAATGAGAAAAAGCGAAAAGTAAATAAAACAAAAAAACAGAATATATATATATATATATATATATATATATATATATATATATATTAAAAGAAAACTGAAAATGAAATAAGGAAAAAAGAAAAAGACGAAAATGAAAAAAGAAAAAAGAAAAAAGAGAAAAAAAATTTGAAAAATTAAAATGGAAAAAGAAAAAGAAACGCAAAAAAAAAAAAAGAAAAAACTCAGAAAATGTGCTAAATTTGAATCGAGCGATACCCACTGGACTAGAGTGGCCAATTTGTTAATTAATTACAGTTAAATATTGTTATTGTATTAATGCAGCGCTTTTTTTTTTAACTGACGCGGGTTTTTTCTTTCCGGGTCAGGTCGCGCAACATGTCTAACGTGTACACCAGGTTGTACACAAGACCGCCTCTTGATAAATTGATGCTAAATTGACTTTTCTAGAGGAATTTCGAATTAATATTTAACTAGCGAGCGAATCGCGTGATACATACATCCAAGAATTTGCAACGATATATGGTGTGTCGTCTTGCTTTAGACGTTTTTCTGGGAAACTAAGGGGATGTTTGGCTAAGCTTTTAAGCTCGTTAAAATAGCTTATAAGCTGTTCATTATTAAGAATTTAAGAGCTTACAAGTTGTTTTAAGGAGCTTTTAAGCTCTGCCAAACACCCTCTAAATCAGTTTTGACAAACATTAAAGATAGTCAGCATTTACTATTTACTTGATAAACACTTGACTTCTATTTGGAACTACTAGTAAGATTATGATCCGATCAAAACACGTACATATTTCTAGTTTGAATTTAAGGTATAGCAGCATGTTTTGACTTATCATAGTCTAGTTGAAGAAAATTTAAAAAAAATGTTTGATCTTTACTTTAATTGGAATGTTTTAATTATATTCCATACGTTTTATTTAACATGATGTTTCTTGTGGACACAAGATTTTAAGAGAACTAGAGGAGCTAGGGTGAAGCCCACACATTTTTATTAAGGAAAAAATGATACTCCCTCTGTCCCGCTCATTTTGTCTCCCTTTTTTTAAATGGACGTCCCACTCATTTTGTCTACATTCAAATATAGACATAATGAGTGGGTGTAAGAGATTCTCTCTCATCCCTTTCCAATCTCATCCACTAGTTTATTAAATAAACAACTTTCCTTAATCTCTGTGCCCAATAGTAAGGAGACAAAATGAGCGGGACGGAGGAAGTATTTTTTAGCGGATCATTTCAAATGGGACGATTGAAAAAGGAGAACATATCATTTCACATTGGATGACGGTAGTACATCTTACTAAAATAGATATTTTGATGAATTTATAGGCCCATTTAGTTAGATTGCGACGTTTAATGAATATGTTGCTTATTTAGTTGAATTATATCCAAATGAATATTAGTGTGTGATGATTCAAGAAATCGAAGATTATGAAATTTATGATATGTTAAAGCATATATATCAGATCAAGTTAAATCTTGTGAATTAGAGTGATAAGCACTCAAAGGATTTATGAAGAAATTACAAAGCTACGTAGAGTGGTCAAAGGATTGATGACGAGTCCGAGTTCAGGAAACAAAAAAAAAAAAAAAAAAAAAAAAAAATTAAAAAATCGAGAGTACATTCTAAACCTGGAAAGAATCAAAAGAAAAGAAAAATAGAGAAAAAAGAAAATAACTCAACTAGCATAAGAGAGCATCAGCATCGGCCAGGCTCCTAACGGGCTCGAGCAGACTTTTTGATGAGCCAGCCTGATAACGAGTCAAGGGCTATTGTGCCCGGCTCAAGTGATTAAAGTGGAGGGCGCGTGCAATTGCCCAAATTAAAATTTGAATTCAACCGCCCAGAAACAAGGGCGTTGCATTCAAGTGGTTCAGTGTGTAGAAAATTCTACGACACAACCGCAAGTTCAAATTATTATATCTCGAGAGCGACATTCACTCATCAAAGAGGACGAAGACGACGTTTGAAAGTGGCTTCACCACATTTGCATCGGGCAAGGAAAGTGTGTCCACTCGGCCAATAAGGTAATGGGCGGCGGTGAGGGCGGCCAAGGGAGAAGGGAAACGAGCGGCAATGCCCCCACGAAGAGATCTTGAACTCTATGTGCGACACGCAAGCCAACCTCGCCGCAATCGCCAAATCCACCACAGAGAAGAATCGGCTCAAACGTGAGGCTATGGACATGAATATCCTCTTCATAGATACGTCAAGAATGACACCGGAGCAACTCAACATTCATGCGCAAAATGTCGCCAAAATTCTCTCACGAAGAGTAGGAAAAGATTGATTTTGCATTTTTTAAAAATATAATTTTCTATTTTAATTATGTAAATTAGTATAATTTTATTATTTAAACTATGTAATTATTTTTATTTAAATTTGTGCAATTTATTATTTAAATTTTCTATAACTTTCGAATTTAAATTAAATGAAAAATCAGAAAATCAATACTAATTTATGCGCAAGTTGCATGAAGTTCCCAAAAAATAATCCAAAAAACTAGGATTGGATGATATTTCGATGGAAAAATGGAAATGATTCTGTTTTAATATAGTTTCATTATTAACATTGTACTAGTGTTATAAATATGAAAATACTGCCATTTTAAAAAAAATAAAATGTGCAATATCTTGGTGAAAAATAAGAAGTGCGTGCGAATCCTAAAATACTCCAAATCCAATCTAAGAAAATGGATAATTAAGAGAGTTGGGGAATCATCATTATATTATATTATTAAAAATAAAATGATTCTTGATTTGAAAAAATTATACGTGGCACCCCTTATATTCCTCCATTCCTATTTATTTAAATTTGAATTTTTAAGATTTTAAATATCTATACTAAAATCTTGTGTCTCACATCGGTTTCTCAATGAAACTTCACCTATTGAAAAACCTATAAATACCTAAAATCAATGTGTATTTTCTCATCTTTTGCTTCATCAGTTTTATTTGGCCAATTTATTTATTAATCGGCCGAATAAATAACTATATTTTATAGTTTAATTTAATTTGGTCAATTTATTAATTGGCCGAATAGTTTAATAGTCTAATATTTTTTTATTTAATTTGACAAAAAAAGTAATTTTTAATTTGTCAATTAATTAGGTAGACGGGTCAATTCCCAACTGACGGGTACCTCAACTAGGGATCCCACGTGACACATTTTCATTATTTATTCTTATTAATTTTAAAATTTTCATTTTATTCATTTTTTTCATGTATTTTCTAAAATCTAGAATCATCATAAATTGTGCATTTATAAATCGAAATCGTGGTCAACGGGTCAATTCTGATGCGAAACCGTGGCGGTAGACGAGCCAATTCCCAACCGACACTCGAGAAATTTTTTATTTTATGCTTTTTTTCCATGTATTTTCTAAAATCTATAATCATCATCCATGAAATAATTTTTACGTTATTTGTAGTTGGGTTTCCAGCTTTGCATAATTTATAATTTTAATTAACGAATATTACTATACGATTAAGGACGATAACGAATCGTACAATCATTATTTTTATTAAATTTTTGGATCTATAAATTCTAAATAAATTTTATAAATTAAATGACTAATTTTTTAATCGGATTTTAAACAAGTACAAGTATATAAATTTCAAACAAGTTTGAATAATTCTAAACACATCATCTCAAATTGTTTGATTAATCGTCTTCGTTGGAAAACGTAGAATATGTAGGAAAATTGGCAGAAAAATTACTAACGATTTATCAACGAGTCAATTCCGACCAATTATCGTGCGCGTAGATGGGCCAAAAAAATTCTTACTTTGAAAAAATTCTACGTGACACCCATCTTAATTCTCCATTCCTATTTATCTAAATTCTCAAATTTTAAAATTTTTGAATGTAAAATAACAGATTTTAAATATCTACTAAAATTTTGTGTCTCACATCGGTTATTCAATGAAATTTCACCTATTGAAAAACTTATAAATACATAGAATTTATGTGTATTTTCTCATCTTTTGATCCACCAGTTTTATTTGGACAATTTATTTATTAATCGGCCGAATAAATAACTATATTTTTATAGTTTAGTTTAATTTAATTTAATTTTGCCAATTTATTAATAGGCAAATAGAAAATTATTTTTCGTAGGGGACCAATTTATTAATTGAAAGAATAAATGGTTCCAAAATAACTGGCTAATGTGGCTAATGTATTGGTTGGTAGAATTAAATTTTGAAATAGTCTAATAATTTTTATTTAATTTGATAAAAAATATTTAATTTATAATTTATCAATTATTTAGGTAGACGTGCTAATTCCCAACTGACATGCACCTCAACTCGAGGTCTCACGTGACATATTTTCATTCTTTATTCTTATTTATTTTAAATTTTATTTTATACATTTTTTTCCATGTATTTTTCTAAAATCTAGAATCGCCATCTATAAAAATTGATCTGTACGTGATTTGTAGTTGAGTATTCAGCTTTGCATAACTTATAATTATAAGTAGTGAATATTACTATATAATTTTTTTTAGTTGACAGAATAAATGGTTCCAAAATAATTGGCTAATGTATTGATTTGTTGAATTAAATTTTGAAATAGTCTAATAATTTTTATTTAATTTGATAAAAAATAATTAATTTTTAATTTATCATTTATTTAGGTAGACGGGTCAATTCCCAACTGACAGGCACCTCAACTCGAGATCCCACGTGACACATTTTCATTATTTTATTCATTTTTTCCATATATTTTTCTAACATCTAGAATCGCCGTCTATGAATTAATTTTTACGTGATTTGTAGTTGAGTTTCCAGCTTTGCATAACTTATAATTGTAATTAGTGAATATTACTATACAATTTTTTTTTATTAAATTTTGGCTCTATATAAATTCTAAACAAGTTTTATAAATTATGCACTTACAGATCAGAGTCGTGGTCAATGGGCCGGTTCTGATGCAATCTCATGTGGCATATTTCCATTCTACATTCATATTTCTTTTAAATTTTAAATTTTATTCATTTTTTCATGTAATTTTTTTAAATTTAGAAACGTCATCTATGAATTGATTTCTACGTTATTTGTAGTGGAGTTTCCAACTTTACATAATTTATAATCGTAATTAGTAAATATTACTATACAATTAAAATGAGAACAAATAGTACAATGAATTTTTTGGTTTAAATAAATTTTAAACGAGTTTTATAAATTATGCACTTATAAATAAAAAATGTGGTCAATGGGCCAATTTCGACCCAGAACCGTAGCGGTAAACGGGTCAATTCCCAACCGACAGGTACCTGAACTAGGGAAATTTTTCTCCATTTTATGCATTTTTTTCCATGTACATTCTAAAATCTAAAATAGTCATCCATGAATTAATTTTACGTTATTTGCAGTTGAGTTCCCAACTTTGCATAATCTATAATTGTGATTAGCGAACATTATTGTATGGCTCTAAATTCTCAAATTTTTGAATTTTTAAATCTAAAATAATTGATTTTAAATATCTACTAAAATTTTGTGTCCCACATCGATTATTCAATGAAATTTCACCTATTGAAGAACCTATAAATACATAGAATTAATGTGCATTTTCTCATCTTTTGCTCCACCAGTTTTATTTAGCCAATTTATTTATTAATCGGCCGAATAAATAACTATATTTTTATAGTTTAATTTAATTTGGTCAATTTATTAATTGGCCAATAGAAAATTATTTTTCGTAGGGAACCAATTTATTAGTTGAAAGAATAAATGGTTCTAAAATAATTGGCTAATGTGGCTAATGTATTGGTTGGTCGAACTAAATTTTGAAATAGTCTAATAATTTTTATTTAATTTGATAAAAAAATATTTAATTTATAATTTATCAATTATTTAGGTAGACGTGCCAATTCCCAACTGACAGGCACCTCAACTCGAGGTCTCACGTGACACATTTCCATTCTTTATTCTTATTTATTTTAAATTTTATTTTTTCCATGTATTTTTCTAATATCTAGAATCGCCAACCGACCCGGAACCGTAGCAGTAAACGGGAATATTTCCAACCGACGTGTACCTGTACTCGGGAAATTTTTTTCCATTTTATTCATTTTTTTCATGTACATTCTAAAATCTAAAATAGTTATCCATGAATTAATTTCACGTTATTTGTAGTTGAGTTCTCAACTTTGCATAATCTATAATTGTGATTAGCGAACATTATTGTATGGCTAAGGACGTGAACGAATAGTACAATCAATTTTTCTTATCAAAATTTGGGTCTATATGTATTCTAAATGAGTTTATAAATTACACACTTATAAATCAGAGTTGTGGTCCACGGGCTGATTCCGACGCGGAACTGTGGCAGTAGATAAGGCAATTCCTAATCGAGGGTTATTGATATACGGATTTATTTTAGATTTCAAAAGAAATGAGAATATATTAGGTTATAATTTTTAACAAACATATATATAGTTATATGGTTTGAATCGTAAACATGTAATAAAATTACTTTTTAATTGAATTTGAGATGTGTAAGTGCATATAAATTCTAAGCAAGTTTAGTAGATTACATAATCGAATTATTTAACCATAAATAAATAGACAATAATATTTTTCTTAATATATCATTATTAATACTATCTAATAATTTTATTATTATTAAATATTAATATAATTTCCCGTCGATTTTCGACGGGTTATATGCTAGTTTTATTTATTTTTATTTCTTTCGGTAATGAAACTAGCAACGATTGTTGAATTTAATTTGCAATAATGACAATTGTTTGTCCCTACAACTATCAGTTTTAAGCTTGAAAATTGATTCAACCAATATTATTTAAAACCGCCCTTTTTTTCTTAAAAACCGGTCCAACCAATTCCTTACACTCGTCATTTTATTTTTTGTAAATAATTTTATTAATTAATTATAAATTATATTTTTAATCGATTTTAGCATAACCTTTCATTCGAACTTAAATAAAGGATACAATAGTAAAACAAGAAAATGGAAAAAAACAGCAATTTTAAATATTATTGATTGAACCGATTTTAAAGCTTAAAACCAATTAATTGTCCGAACAACAATTGTCCATTTATCATTACAACATAACCAGATATTAATCTTATTATGAACTGTTATTCCTTGTTTACAATCTGCATGTATATACAATGTCGTTACAGTTTACGAACCGGAAACATCGAAATCGAAGCATCAGAAGGTCGAAGGTACAACTTCGACGGTACGACTTCGACGATCTTCCAAGAACCTAATGGTACACCGGTGGAGAACAATGGTCCATATTCTAAACGTCCGACTTTATTAAAACAAAGATGGTTCGACAAGAGACGAGAATTTTCGACGGATTCATAGTTCGTCTGCGCAGAATTACAAGAGCTTATACAGACCACAGCACAGCAAAATCTCTCTAGAGGCCACTACTCATCTCCCCCAGTCAAGAAAAAGCACACAGAATTTCACATCTGCTGCAAGGGAGATTATAATCTGGCACAGCCAAAAAAAAGAAATTACACATACATGCCGCATAATAAATACATACTCCCGCCTTTCCTAGGCACGTCTTCGTAAGTCTTCGTTCTCTTTGGTCACTAGCTCGATCCGAGATTGAAGAATGTTGATCATTGCTTGGGCTCTCATCACCTCAATCTTCAACGTCTCCCGCTCCATGGAGACGTTGAGGATCTCGTTCTCTAGGTTGCTGATAAATTTCAAGTACCCGGGAGGCACCGATTTCTCGAGGTTGGAGGAGTCGAACGTGAGCCTACTCACCTGTTGGTTCTCTTTCGGCTCTAATAGAGGAAACTCCAGAAGTCCGGAGGAAAAATTTGTCGTCATCATCATTGTACAGGGTTCCTGACTAGTCGTGGTGGAATCTTCGGATCCATTTGCATTGCTGGAGTTGGGATCGTCGTGCTTACCCCTTTTGCTTTGGGCCAAGGAGAGTGGCTCGGGGTCTTCTGATCTCTCCCTCTTGCACATGAACGGGAGACTCTGCTTCCCGCCTGTGTTCTCGACCTGAGGAGGAGCCATGCTCAGAGGCGGAGTCTCCTGTTACAGATTTAATAAAGATGGCTTAACACGTGCATCGCAACCCAATCGAAGATATTAATAATACTGATAGAAACTCTCAAGATGGTGAGACTTAAAAAGATTCTTCTGCAAGATATAAATTTGGCCAAGTATTCGTCAGTTAGGTCTAATAGCGGATATGTCATCGAGCCCGCTTTGACAGCAAGACTCGTATCAAAATATCTTTCATGCATGAAAACAACACGATTTCAGGCATTTTATCCTGGTTTATTAGCGGAGAAAGAGTGCATGTGGAAGAAGGATCGTTTAGCTTCTTAGTCCACTTAGGAAAGCAGTCTTTAAATTATAGGCACACGATGTCAAGCTGGGACTTATAAATAATTTCAGATTTTGCCTCAAACTAAATAATTGAATCTTTCTGCAGTCGCAGAATAGAGTATATGCGAATTTCCAGTAGTCTATATTGCTTAAATCGAAATATACGCAAACCTTAATTAGCAGCTAATGATATTGCAATAAACAAAGCCCAAATCAAGGATATGCATAAACTTGTTTTCCTTTAATACACGGAAATGCTCCGCTTTGGAACAATAAATGATGGATTAATCATGCTTATGGTCATGTAAACAGAAGCGTAAAAAAGCAAATGACCAAACGAAACATACCTGATCGAGATCAGTGCACTCAACTGGTGCTTCATCACCATTTGCCATGTCATCTTCGGCGTCTCCTCCAGGTACCACCACGATGGCACCTTCATCCCATTCTTCTTCGACAAAAGGGGCATACCGGTCCCCATTCGGGGGCCCTAGACCACTCTTTTGGAAGATTCTACAGAGCACAAACGCATCCTTCCCTCACAAAAGCAACAAAGAAGAATTTCTCTTAAGATTCACAACTTTTGACTTTCAACTAGAGATTCATCGACTAAAACTAAAATAAACTGGTAAAATTATAATCACTTCCATACCTGTGTAACTCCGGCTCTTTCCAATTCTGAATCACACAGCCGATACTCATGCATTACCCAGTTTGTTCGCTTGCCATCAGGAGCTCGACCGCTATGGAACACCAACGTTTTCTTCATTCCTATAGTTTGGTTTTTATGACGCACGGCTCTATCCTTTCCAGTCGCTTTCCAATACCCTTTACCCGTGGCACGATTCAGCCGAGACCCATTTCCATACTTCCTATCCACAGGACTGAAGAAGTACCATTCGAGATCTCTAGTCTTCATAGACGAGTAATCTTTACCAAAGCAAAAACCACATTAGGAATTCATCAGTTAAGCCCATTATAGCTACAAACACTCACACAGTAAGAACAAAAGATAACTTCAAATTATGAACACCAATTCAAGAGCTTCCATAATCCAATTTTAAAACGAATCGTTACCTTGAATTGAACTACATCCATCCAAAGCTCTGAACCAACTCTCTTATCCCCACCCCCACCCTTAGATAAAAAAATCCTTTCTTTTTGTTAATAATATTTTTTTTTTTCACTTCATTTCATATCTTATTTACCTCACAGACTGGAAAATAGACTTCAAAAAGGAAAGACTCCTACGAAATTACCAGTAAATTCACACGCTACGTATCAGCAAATGAAGCTGAGATAACACACACACACAACGAAACTAAACCAGTGACAAAATTCGATCCAATTAATTAAGGAAATAAAGAAAAAGGAAAAAGAAGCTGCGCCAGCAAAACGCTAGATACAATATTCTGTCTAATTTCAAACAAGCATCATAAAAGGGGAACAAACAAATACTACATCAATTTCTTCAAAAAAAAGGAAAACGAAAAAACATCATCATCAATCAAGAAAACGACCAAATCATGACAGCCAACAAGAGATCATAATCTAACTAAAATTGATGATGAAAAAAAAGCATCTGGACATACCAGCAAGCTCCCATGGCTCAGATTTGTAGACATCGATTTCAATAACAGCTTCGAAGCGAAACGGCTTCGCGCAAGCTTTCCTCCTCAAGTAGTACCTGACCAGCTCCTCATCCGTCGGGTGGAATCTGAATCCCGGCGCCAGAGAGGTCGGCGGCGGCGCTCCGGCCGCCGTGCCTACAACGCCCGCCTCTTGTCCCATTCCCAGAGTTAATTAGCAAAACAAAAGGAGAAGCAGAAATTAACTAGAGTGAGTTTTTGTGCGCCCCACAAACTCAACACAACGAGAGAAATCCCATGAGAGAGAAAAGAGAGAAGAAACACCCCAAAAAAGATAAGCAGGAAAAAGTGGGTGGGGAGGAAGATTAGAAGGCAAGAAAAGGGGGAAAATCAAGCCAGATGGAAACGGGGAAAACGGGAATTTATTGAGTTGGGGTTTGGTTATTGCCCATCGGTTAAGAAATGGAGTTGAGAGAGAAAGAGAGAGAGTGGATGCTTGCTTGACACGGAAATCGAAAATGAAAATCTATGAAAAAGAAAGTGAGAAAAAAGAAAGAAGGGGAGCAGTGCGTTAAGCTTAGCTGTTGTTCATTGTTTTATTATTAGTATTTTTTTTATTTTTGCAGATAATCTTTGATGAGTTTTTGTGCTATAACTCTTTGCTTGCTTGCTTTTGGACGAAGCCTCTCATTTATATGCGCTCTCCCTCTCTCTCTCCTCTCTCTCTCTCTCTGACTACATGCTTCGTTTCATCGAGATAACGACATCATTTTATTTTTTAATTAGCTATAGCTTGTAAAAAAAAAAAAAAAACATCCCTTTGTGCAGAAATAAAAGTATTAAACCTATTACATTCCACAAAATAAAATATTCATTTTGCTCCAAATGGGATTTTTATATACACAAAAAGCCACCGCCTTTAAATAGTCACGTACTTTTGTTTAAATTGTATTCCCTCCGTGTTCAGGGATATTATATTACATTGTGAATAGATAGTAGCAAATATTATTGTAAATGAAGTAAGAGTTTTAATATAAATGTGAGTATGGTAGTAAAAAATATAAAATTAATATAATGTACTATATGAATCTTATTATTATAACTAAAAACTTGACAATCAAATTGTGAACGGATTTAAATAACAAAAGTGACAATAAAACCGTAAATGGAGGAAGTGCAACATATTCAAATATTCATGTGTTTTGTAAATAATACTATAAAACAATCACGTATGTTTGGGTATTATTCTTTGGCTTATTTCCTTTTTGATAATTTAATTTTTTGCTACTTTTTACATTTTTAGGGTGTATCGAGTTTTATTTGTTTTTGGGTTCTTTTTCTATCCTCTCAGATAATTGGTGGAAAAAGTTAGTAGGAAATTATTTTCGATTTCTGAAAGTTAACAGTACTATATTTGGGATGATAAAGTAATTAAATCAAACCAATGCCACACACGATAAGTATAATAACTTGAATATGTGGATGCTTAATTATAAGGTAGAAGGACTTTTAGTTTTCAGTAGATTTTGTTTGTGCTGGATATGTGATTGTTTTCGGATATAAGATAAATATTCTCAGTGGATATAAGATGAATATTCTCAGTAGATTTTTCCATCTATATCCATTTTATAAACGATTTAATCATGAAAATCATATGCATAAACGAAGCAAATTTACCAGATTGTAATTATGATTAAGTTACATATATTCTGTGATTAAAATATACTAATATACTATAATAAGCAGGTGGAATCAATTAATAATAGAAAAAAATAAAGGGTGTCCTTTTATCATGCTCCGTTCTAATTTTCCTCTATTCTTGTATTTTTGATATTATTAATTCATATTTATAAACTCTTTATATATTCTAATTTTAATTCTAATTCCAATCTAATAACATTTATCTATTTGGATATATCAAATATTCTCAAGCCTCATCGCCTCATTAATATTATAACTACAATTTCTCTTATTAAAAAAACAAAAGTTCTAAGTTCATATATATATATCGTATTATAGATGAATAGTGCTCAGATGCAAATAATAAGATTGAAAGCTAATTAATTTAATTAATTAATGATGGATAATACTTAGATAAGGCAAATAAGTAGAAAATCGTATATGCGTACAAATACAAAATATAATGGAAACAATATCTAACATAATAAACCAACGATGCATAATAATTGAATTAAATTTCTTCCTTGCCCTCAATTATTTATGCATCGTTAGTTATGTTGTTTAATATTTATATGCTTCAATTTATAATTTCATCATCCACTTTATGCATCGTTAGTTATATTGTTTAATAAATATGACTTTATATGCTTCAATTTATAATTAATCATCCACTTTATACGTAAAGAATTAATTCATATAATTATTTATGCATCGTTAGTTATAATGAGGACAATATAACTAACGATGCATACTAGCTATATAATCATACTTATATGTTATAGTATGCATCGTTTGTTATATAGTTAATTAGATTAACTAACGATGTATAATTCATCATCCACTTTTCCTTTCTTTTCTTTGGTAACTTTAATTAATTCATATTAGCTTCATTATTGTACCAACTAATTCCCGATGATAAGTAACATACTTTGGTGATGGTTGGTATGCTGGAATGGAATGATCGTTACTGTTTCTATTCCTAATCTTATGGCTAGTATATTTTTTATGTAAGGAATGACCATTCCTTAAGGATTGACTAATTTCATGAGTAAGGGTTTAGTCATTCCTTCCTTCCCCCTAGTATTAGCTATTCCACATATTCAGGAATGAACTTCTTTATTATTATTATTATTATTATTATTATTATTATTATTATTATTATTATTATTATTATTATTATTATTATTATTATTATTATTATTATTATTATTATTATTATTATCCCTTAATAGTTAATTAGTATAATAATTTTAATATTATTAAAATTATAATTCAATAATATTCAATAATATTATTAATTTATTTAATTATAATTAAATAATATTAATATTATTATACTAATTAACTATTAAGGGATTATAATAATATTAAATCAATAATAAATAATATTTATTATTTTTATTATTATATATTATCATTGTTATTATTGTAATTAGCAAAAAAAATATTATTATTACTATTATGAATATTATTATAATTAATATTTTTATACATAACAATTATTAAAATAATAAATAATATTAAAATAATAAGTTACTGCTATTATTTATTTAATATTATAATTATTATTAAACTAATTATATTAATTATGAAAAAAATAATTAAAAAATTTCATTACATTCCTTGTGTATACCAACCATAAGAATATCATTCTTCATTCCATTCCATTTCCATCTTCATTTCATTACCAAGGTTATTCCATTCCACTTCATTTTATTCATATGTACCAACCATCACCTTATATGTTAGCACTTACGTAGTAATGGAGGGCGAACAAAGATGATGCAATTTTCATTTAAATTACAAAATATAATTAATGTTATTTCATGTCGGTAAAAAAGGTTTCATGGTTTTTGAAAAAATTTCATTTTCTTAGACAATTTTTTGAAGTAAAAAAATAATGAAATTAGTTGTACTTTTTTTATATTAGTTATCAATTCATATCATGTTTTATTATTTTTATAAGATTTCACATTATGGAAAAATAAGTGACTTTCATAAATTTCAATGGAAATCGTCTCCATTATATGAATTAATTAAAGTAATACAAAAGTATGGTGGACGAAATATAGAGACAAGAATTTGAGGCGATATATGATATTATTATTATTATAAAATATGTGACTGAAATTTGGGTGCTCCCCTGCTTCATTTTGATTTTCCTTTATTCTCATATTTTTGAAATAATAATTCTATTCGAATATATTATGTCTGAACATATATATTTGAAATAGGAATAAAATTATTTGATTGCCTTCAAAATTTATTTTCTACTCATACTCCCTTCCGAAATATCAATCTCACGCACACCCGCTCCTAAATTTTACTCTCATTCATACCTAACTCCTAAACTTATAATTAAAATTTAAAAAATGTATGCTTAAATCCAGAAGATATGAGTCATGAGGCTCTGAAATGGAAGAATGCTATTGTTTTGTATGTTATTGGAGACTCACCATCTATTTCATATCTGCGCACTTATTTGGAGAAGCAATGCGGAATTAAAAGCTGTGAAATATTTTATCATATGGAAGGATACTTCATCGTGCGATTTATGTCTTTAGAAGAGCGAAATTCTGTCTTGTATGATGGCCCCCATACCATAGCAAATCGCTCTGTCATTGTTAAGGCATGGGAAGAGGGATTCAGTTTTGAAAAGGAAGTTCTGAAGGTGATCCCTCTGTGGGTTCACCTCCCAAATCTCCCACTTAATTGTTGGGGTAACAACTCACTGAGTAGAATCGGGAGCATTCTGGGCAAACCGATCTGTGCCGATGAGTTCACTACTAGTCAAAGCAGGATTTCTTATGCGAGACTATTAGTCGAGATAGATGTTACTCAGCCACTGAAGCATAAAATTTTGATAGAAGGAGATAAAGGGCGACAAGTTGAGCAACAAGTTATCTATGATTGGGTACCCCCCTACTGCAAAGTTTGTTTAGCTGTGGGACATGACTGTCACAAGAAGCCTAAACCTAAAGCCCCCCCTCAACTAAAGACTAAATGGATTCCAAAACCAATAGATGAGGATAAGCCTAAGGAGACACAATCTGTAGTAATTTCTGAAGGTGAAAACGAAAGCAATAAGGAGAACTTGCCATGCGATAAACCTCTGGAGATACAGGATGTGTGGAGCAAGCCTAAGAGACCTGCTAATCACTCAACCATAGGAGAATGCTCTACCACTGTGAGAATTGGTAACACATTTCTGGTGCTTAATGAACAAGAGGATCCAGGGATTTTGAGAAGGGGCGGGGACCCTTTCCCCTTGGGGCCAAAATGAATCTCATCATATGGAATGTGAGGAGTTGTAACAAGCCCTTCAAAATTAAAGAAATAAAGCAGTTACTGCTAAAAAAGAAAGTGGATATTGTTGTGCTTCTTGAGACTAGAGTGAAGGCTGATAAGTTTAAGAAAATATCAGAAAAAATCAACAAAAAATGGGAGTTTCTTAATAATTATCAGCATGCAAATAATGGAAGAATTTGGATTTGTTGGAATCCTCAAGTTGCTGATCTTAGATTGGAAAAAAGTCATGAGCAAGGACTTCAGGTATCCATCAGAGATTTGGTATCTGGTAAACACTATGGGTTTATAGCAGTCTATGCTCTTAATACTATAGAGCACACGAAACCACTTTGGAAGTTCATTACTGAAGTTGCTATGTCTTACTCTGATGCTTTATTAATTGGTGGAGACTTTAATTCTCTACTCCACCAAACTGATAGACTTCATGGTAATCCGGTTACTGATCATGAGATTAAAGACTTCTCAGATTCTCTTATTGATAACCAGCTCTCTGTGTTAAGACAAATTGGAAATGATTTTACTTGGTGCAACAATCAGGAAGGCTCTGCTCGAATCTTTTCTTTGATTGACATATGCATAGGAAATATGGCGGTTCAGTAAATTTCCTTCTGTCCAAGTTGAAATTCTAGAGAGGAACATCTCAGATCATTGTCCTCAATTCCTCACTATTGGTGATGTTGAGAAACCTCAGAAAACCCCTTTCAGATTCATGAACACTATTGCTGCTCATTCAGATTTTAGAGCTATAGTTCAAGAGGGTTGGAACTCTCAATGTCACAGCAATCCCCTCCTTGATATCTGGTATAAGTTGAAGAAGCTAAAGCAACCTCTCAAACATCTAAACACCAGACATTTCAGAAACATTCCAGAAAAGATCATGGAATTGAGAATAAAGTTGAGTGATATTCAAACTCACTTAGTTCATGATAGATTGAATCAAGATCTGATTGATTTGGAGAGTTTAGTACTTGGAGATATTGAAAAATGGAGCAAAGTGGAAGAAAGTATATGGCAACAGAAAGCTCGAGCTGACTGGATTAAACTTGGTGATTCAAATACCAAATTCTTCCATGCATATGCTAATGCAAGGCAGAGTTATAAAGCTATCAAATATCTCATGACTGCTGAAGGGACCAGATGCAATACACAAGGACAAATTAAGGAGGAAATTCTCAAGTTCTACAAGAACTTAATGGGGAGTGTTGCTGATTCCTTGCCAATGCTTGATCAGACTACAGTAAGGAGAGGACCAATCTTGAAGCATGAAGAACAATTGTTCTTATGCAGACCATGTACTGAGATGGAAATAAAGTCTGCCCTATTCAGTATGAATGCAAATAAAGCTCCAGGTATTGATGGATTCAATGCTCATTTCTTTAAATCTGCTTGGCCTATTATTGGAAGAGATGTTACTAAAGCTGTGAAATACTTCTTTGAAAGCAGTTTTATGCCTATAACAATCAATTCTGCCCTCATTACTCTGCTCCCAAAGAAAGAAAATGCTTGTCTAGTCAAGGAGTTTAGGCCAATAGTCTGTTGTAGTGTACTCTATAAGATCATTTCCAAGGTCTTAGCTAATAGAATGCAAGATGTTCTGGACAGCATAATAGGTGAAAGCCAATCAGCGTTTGTGAAGGGTCGATCTATATTTGACAATATAATTATGAGCCATGAAATTATTAAAGGCTACAACAGGAAAGGAATATCACCTAGAAGCATGATAAAGATTGATATTCAAAAGGCATACGATTCAGTTGAATGGCCTTTTCTCAAGTTTTTACTATTGGAATTGGGATTCCCATTTCAGTTTGTTACTTGGATTCTTGCCTGCGTTACTACAGTCTCAAACTCTATTCAAGTGAATGGAGAAATTACTGAATCCTTTAGGGCAAAGAGAGGGCTCAGACAAGGCGATCCTATTTCTCCATATTTATTTGTTGTGTGCATGGAGTATCTCCACAGATGTCTCATGGAATTACAAAGGAACAGGCTATTCAAATATCACCCAAAGTGTAAAAAATTCCATCTAGTTCATGTCTGCTTTGCAGACGACTTGCTCTTGTTCTCCAGAGGAGATGGTCAGTCTATTCATCAACTTATGCAGGCCTTTCATAAGTTTGTTGATGCTTCAGGATTGAAAGCAAACCAATCTAAAAGTAACATCTATTTTGGTGGAGTCTGCCTTCCAATTCAAGATGAGATTGTCCAAAGATTTGGGATGGAGAAAGGTGAACTACCCTTTAGATATCTTGGAGTGCCTCTCTCTACAAAGAAACTTACAGTCCTGCAGTGCCAACCACTTGTAAAGAAGATCCTTGAAAAAATTGATTGCTGGTCCTCCAAACTTCTATCTTACTCAGGGAGGGTTCATCTCATTAAATCAGTTTTATTTGGAGTCCAGTCTTTTTGGTGTCAAGTATTTCCAATCCCTCAGAAAGTTCTAAAACTCATTCAATCAGCTTGTAGAGTCTTTCTCTGGACAGGAAAATCGGGCCTTAGTAAGCGAGCATTAGTGGCTTGGGAATTCCTTTGCAACCCCAAGTCGGCAGGAGGATTAAATCTCACAAATATCCATCTTTGGAATAAGGCAGCACTTGGGAAAATGCTATGGAATGTGGCACAAAAAAAAGATAGGGTGTGGATAAAATGGCTTCATGGATACTATATTAAGCAACAAAACCTCATCACCATGCCAATCCCAGCTCAAGCATCATGGGTGATGAGAAAAATCCTCCAAACTCGGGACACAATGCTGTCAGTCCCTCAAGGTGAGCATCTTCTACTCCAACCTTGTTTCTCTATTAGACATCTCTATTGTTTGTTGAGAGGTACACCTTCGAAAGTTGCATGGCAGAGGGCTTTAAGAGATGATATGGCGCCTCCAAAATGTACGTTTATTCTCTGGCTTATGATATTGGGGAGATTATCCACCTGTGATAATATGGAGAAAGTGGGAGTTCATGTAGATTCTCTGTGTGGCAAGGACCATGAGAATATTAATCACCTCTTCTTCGCTTGTGAGTTTTCAGCCAAGGTTTGGGAATTAGTAACATTATGGGGCAGGGTTCCCCGAGCTACTCAACCATGGCATGAGGAACGTAGATTCTTGGAACAACACTGTGGATCCAAATCAAATAAACAGAGGATGTACCGATTACTCTTGGTTACTGTGGTTTATATGGTATGGAAAGAAAGGAATAAGAGGAGATTCCAAAACATGGAGATGACAATGGAATGCGTGGCCAAACAGTGTGAGATTATGGCTGCCACGCGGTGCCAATTGGAGCAAAAAATGGTTAGGTTTCTGCATGGTTTGGTGTAGGGTTTGATCGTGCCTTTTGTATTTACGTTTTGCTTGGTTGATGTAGAGCTGAAACTTCTTCATTTTGGTGAAATAAAAATACTTTTTACCAAAAAAAAAAAAAAAAAAAAACTGTCGAAACTAAGAAATTAAATTATTAGTTAAAAAATTCCGTCAAATCCCTATTTTTACCATCGTATGTCTAGACATAGTATGTCCAAATAGCACTACCCTTTTTGAAACTATTAATTCATAATAATAATAATACACATATATTATTTATTATATTTATATAATAATTTTTCATTATATAAAGCTTTGTGTATTATTATTATTATTATTATTATTATTATTATTATTATTATTATATCTCAATTCTTACTAGATATATTCTCAATTTCTAAATATAAATTATATAACTTATTTTCATTCTTAATTATATTTTTAATAACTATGAAAATAAAATTATTTTTAAGTTAGTCTACAAGTAGCACCAATAATTAAATTTAAAACGACAAAATAAGCAAATTAGCATTTAAGAGGCCAATAGAAATTTTGTAATAAAAAATCTCTACGAAGCTAAATAAATATATTTAATCAACTTATCTACATGGAATTCTCTTTATTTTTCGTTCAAATTATTCTAAAATATTCGATCTAGAAAATACTACTTATATCACATTGAATCTAATGTATCAATAGATAGGTAAAAAAAGGGGTAAAAATCTTGAAAATCTAAATATATCTTTCTCGACCTTTGGCTTAGATTACAAATATCAATTTACCATAAATCAACGAAACGATTCAAATAGACATAAAAAGAATAATTTTACTAATTTTAGTTAATTAACTTTATAGTGTTCAGATTTTTATCGAGTACTATTACCCAACATGTTTGCGACATATATATACAATGAAGTCACAAGTCTAATCTAGATGTAGAAAAATTCTAAACAAATTGAGATTTGAAAATAACATAATGAATATACAAATATATCTTTCTCGACCTTTGGCTAAGATTAGAGGTATCAATTTACATAAACCAATGAAACGATTCAAACCAACTAGATGATTCAAATAGACATATAAAGAAGTTTTTGTTTTGCTAATTTTAGTTAATTTAACTTTGTAGTGTTCAAATTTTTATCGAGTACAATCACAACAGATTTGTGATGAGTATATACAATAAAGTTACTATTTTAATTGGGATGTAGAAAAATGCTAAACAAATTTAGATTTGAAAAATACATAAAGAATGAGAGTATCTGGTTTATTGTCATTCATAATTATAAGTTTAGATACGTGAAATATAATTAGTTTACTAAGTTTGATTTACAATTAATGTAAACAACATAACAACTTGTTAATAAGATACTATAAAACAATTGTTAAATATAAGTCGGTCTTTGGAGAGAAATTCTAGAGAGAGAGAGAGGGGGGGACGCCTTAAGAGAGAAAGACAATTTTTTCAAAGTTATAATAGTGTTTTATGTTTTCTGGTTGTTTTGTCGTTTGCAAGATGTCTATATTTCTTCTAATCATTTTTATAAAATAAAATATTACTCCCTCCATCCCAATTGCATAATCTCATTTCTTTTAAAATATATTTATATAAATAAAAATATTGAATTATTTTCAGTAGAAACTCGACGGGCTACTTACTAGTATATGATAATAAAACAATTACTGTAAATCAAATTTTGAATTGTTTAGATCTTTAATTTGTTAATGCCCAGTCGTTTAATTTTGTGAATGAGATATACTTGAAAAAGGAGACGCGACATTTAATAATAAATAAATATGATATTCTTCTATTTATGAGAAGAAAATAAGGAGATCTTACATTTCTTGCAACTCAATGATTAAGGATTTTGACATATTCGGATATTCCTAAATTCTATAATGTTGTGGGAATTGTGTGAGACAGTTATATATAAAGTGTGACAGTTCAAGATTTAATTGTAAATTCATGTTCAAATAATATATTTATATTATAAATATCAATAAAATTACATAAAATACAAATAGATAAATGATTTCAGATTAGAATGTTTACATGCATGTCTTATTGTAAGACGGTCGTACAAATCTAATTTTTGTTGTAACTATTTATTCATTCGTTCAAATATTTATTTCCCTCAATTTTTTATTATTATATACTACCTTCGTCTTGAGTTAGTATGACTATTAGTTTTCTTTTTCAGTCGTCTCAATTTAGTATAATGATTCTCTTTTAGAACATGTTTTTCACTTTTTTTTATCTTAGTATGGTGTTTCTTTTTTAATACATGTCTTTTACCGTTTTACCCTTAAAAGTTCAATTCAAATTTATTCCTATAAAGTTTCTTCATCTACTAAAAAATTAACAACACATATTAAATGACTCTTTTTCTCCACTTAAATATCCCCACCAAACATTGATCTACTTTTTCTTAAAATATATGCAAGACCCTCCACACCATACTAAATGGGAACAGTGGGAGTATTTATCAATATATTATACAATATTCTCGATATACTACTCCCTCCGTCCACATATCAAATACCTACTTACCCATAACTTTTTGTCCACAAATCAAATACCTATTTACCTTTTTGTACAATCATGTCCTCATACTTTTCCTTTATTTACTACCCTTTGCCATTGATGGTCTCATCTACCATCATTTTTTTGTCAATACCACCGTTTTTTTATGATTATCATATTATCCCTACATTCTAACTTTTACCTTACTCAAAATAATTTTATTAGTTTTTTTAATCTCCGTGCCTCAACATAAATGGGTATTTGATTAAAAACTCTCATCGCTAATGATATTAGAACTTCACATCACAAATCATCAAAACAATTAAGTAACCTAGAAAATAAAAAATCATAACCACTTGCAACTTGGAACTTGAAAGCAAGAAACCAAATTTGACTCTCTTCTCCAAGGTGTTTCTTGCAACCCTAAAAGTTGATTTGGATAAGCAAAGCAGCAATATATCTCTGACTTTTTCTTGCAAAACAAACAAAACTTTAACATATTTCCATGTGAGAAGTAGACACACAGATATGTAGTACCACTTTGCTTAATCTATCTGCAATACTAGTCTCTAAAAGGGAAATTACATTTTTACACATTTCATTTACAATATTTTCAAAATTGTTGCACCACAATATCCAAACACAACTTTTCTATATTTGGGGTCCAAATTGCATGGCTTTGAATTCATGTGACTAATTCTGCCAAAATGACAGCCATACAATCAGTCAATCACTGTGTTATCTTTTCATCATTTGTGGAGTACTTAAATTACATTGATCATGCCATTTCATACTATTGAGATGATTAATTACACCAAAAATCACAATTTAAAATAGAAAAAAATAGAATATTTCCACGTGTACATTGAATGAATCTTGTTCATGTTAATACTGTAAATTAAATACAAGAATTCAATTGAATAGTGTTTTAGGCTCGACCTAGGATATTGGTCTTTATATCCATATATGTGAAGGGGTGGACGGTGGGCCACCCTTCAGCATCGGGGAGCTTTGATTGTCCCAATTCCTTTTAGTTTTAGTATAAGTGATAAATCATACCACACTAGAACTAGATCCCATCACGGTAAAAATATGGAAGACAAACATCTCCTCTCATTTTTTAAGAAAATTATAAAAAATTATTTCAAGTGTGACATAACACCCTATTAAAAAAAAAAAAGAAACGCAGCCCGATCACAGACACGATAACGAGAATTTCCCAAAAAATATTATAGTCCGTCCCTGCATATATGTTCTAAAAGTATAATGAACACACAACATATATTATTCGCACCCGCTTACATTTCTATGTGTAATTGTTTGTGTTTATATGGGTACAGTTTGTTTTTGAATCTAATAGTAGAATAAAACACAACAAATATAGAATCTAGCACACACACCCCTTATTTAATTACACCACCATTTGCCTACTTGGAAAATCCATTACTACATTAATTTTCTGGAAATACAAATTGGGAAGTAGAAAATGGTGATTTTTGTGAAAATCAAGTGGGGCCAGATTCGAAAGCGACAGATGCATGTGAGTCAACATGCAAAAGAACAAATCCAATGCGAAATAAATTGGGATGGATGTTAATTGAGAGAGAGAGAGAGAGAGAGGGGGGCTAATGGGCTATGACCATGAGTACAAGTAAAGCAATTCATTGCCCGTCCGTTAAGAAACCTCCAGAGATCTTTCTCCTCAATATCCATATTTATATTCACCAAATAATTGTATGTATCTATTTATACTGAATAAACCATCTTATCAATATTACACAATAAAGGTGCATTCACTGCCAGTAAAAATAAAAGAAAATGAGGTATAATATTATTTTAATTTTTTATATCTTGTTTGATTTCGATTTAAGAAAATTTAGATAGAAGGTATAAAATTTCGGGCAGCTCATTTTTCTTTGCCAAGAGTATAAATTTATACCTTTAAAATAAAGGTATATTATTATACCTCCAATATTTTTTAGACATTTTCTCTTTTATCCATCAATTTAATTTCAAGTGAACAAGATATAAACATTGTAGTCCCCCTTAAGAGTAAATAAGTATATTATCCCTTCAACCAAACAAGATATAAAACTTGTGGTTCCCACAATGAAATATAAATTTATACTTCATAATATTATCCTTCTATTTAGAGGTATAAATTTATACTTCCAAGTGAACACACTCTAATAATTAAACTATCAAACTTTATTAGGTTGTGAACAACGATGATCGCCAAGATCGTGCTCGCTCACATGCCACGTCATAGCGAGCTCGTGCGCTTGCTAGGGTTGTAGCGGCGAACTCGCTATTTTATTTTTGTATTATTTTTATTTCTATATTTATTTTATTTTTGCACAATAAATTATATTAACTTGCTTAAATAAATTAAAACAAACATAATTAATTATAAAAACAACCCTAATACAATGACATAATTTAAAAAAAACGCAAATAAGAAATACATTGACATAATTAAAAAAAACCTAATCGCTAAAAAAATCCTGCACGTCCTTCACTATGTTCCAAACCGCCAAATGCCTGAACGCCTCGCCGTATATGGCCGCCCATTCATTGAGCGTCGAGTTCACCAACATCTCCTCAGTGACGCCGGCCGACGCTTGATTCCGGGTACGCCGGTACATTGCGTTGAATAACCTGCAATTGGTCTTGACTCGGGACCAGTGGTGGCGCAACTGCGTCGAGTTGCTCTTCGCCGAGTACTGTGGGCGATTTGTGTTGTAGCGAGTCTCCACTCTCGTCCACATGGCTCCGTTGCCGCCGCCGCCATTGTGGACGTACAACCACGCCTGTGCCAATTCCAAGGTTTCGCCATCGGTGTAGGGATGAGGATGCATTGTCGGAAAGATCGCCGGAGATCATCGAATGAGAAAGATTGAAAGAGAGGGAGAATGAGAGGTGTGATGTTTGAGGGAGTGGTAGAGGGTATTTATAGTGTTAAAAATGGAGAATTAAAAAAAAATCGAATTATAACCGTTGCGATCGCCAACGGTTGTCTGGTGATCGTTGTGCGATCGCCACGTGTCCCTAAAGCTGCCAGCGCACGCGACGAGCGGCGATCGGCATAGCAAGCTTGCGCTCGCTAGAAGTGCGCTCGACAGTGGTTCGTGCGCAGTGCGAGCGCGCTCGCACGTGCACCGCTGCAGGCGGTCTTATAATCCGAACTTCCAAAGTTTGTTTGATTTATTAACAAATTTGTTAGTAATAACTGATTTAGGTTCAATTGTTGGTGACATATTCAACCCTATTAAATACTAGTATGTGCATATTAATACGGATAAAAGTTCTTTTTTTTTTAGAAAATACGGATAAAAAGTTACTAAACGAGTTAAGGCTAATATTATATAACAACTACTTGTGTAATTGGTAAAAGTTTAGTGGAAGTTTGAATAATGTTAGTGATATTGAAAGAGTAGGATCTACTGTATACTCTCTTCGTCCCAATAGTAAGGTCTCGCTTGCTTTGGGCACGACTATTAAGAAACAAGAGTAAAAAGATAACGTGTCTTATAATTTTTGAAGAGTTAATTGTTTTCATTTTTAGTATGAGACTATGCTAATAGAACAGACGAAAAAAGAAAGTGAGACCTTACGAGTGAGACGGAGGGAGTAGAATGGTAATGGGTCCACTATCAAATGAACAATTTGACACGAAAATTTGTTGTGGCCAAAATTTCTACGACCCAACCCAATTTGAAAATTGGATGGCTTGTCGAGCGGGATCGATTTTAACAGCTTCATACACAAGGAGTATCTTTTTTCGAAGTGTATATGCTCCATCCATATAAAATAACATGCAAATCAAACATAAATTTTCATTTTTATAGAATTTTATTACTATTTTGATAATATTGAATTTTCCTAAAGCCAACAAGTGCTACACCACGAAGTTTTTAAGTTTATTAAATAATTACAACAAATAGTGCAGGTAAACCGTGCAAGAATAAATCCCACACGAGTGTACCACTGACTTTAGTGGACGAGAAGGCGTACGGCCGCCATAATTTAAAACTTAGAAAATTCAACATTCTAATTCATAAAGGCGTGGTCTAGCTTATGATAATAATAGTAATAATAATAATAATTATATAAACTAACTTTTTTATTTATGAATTAATTCAGTTGCTTTACCTTGTGGGAGAGGTAATGCAAGGTCGGTGGAGTTGCATTTCCATTGGCGAAAAGAAAGTTGAATACATGCTTTATTTCTTTAAATAACACGTCACATCTATTTCAGACCCACAAAATTTCTTGTTAATGCATGCAAGATTTTACTTTGGATTGCAGTTACTTATTGTAGGATTGAAATGCAAAGTAATCGCTAAAGTTATTGGTGTAGTTGTTGTTTTTTTGGAGGGAGTATAAGAGCTAGGTTAATTTATGATCAATCGATTGCAAGAAACAGAATAATTGATTGAGTGATTGTGAGTCATCAAGCATTAAGTGAATGATATAAAATGGCAAATAGTAAGAACTACATGCATTCTCATGATTTTTGTAATAAAATATGATTCATATATGAAAATTGTTTATCAAGTTTTCGAGAGCAATCAATAAATTGGACCACTATTGGACCTAGCGGTTGTAGGGCTTTGGAGCCTAAGGAGTCACGCATGGGTGAAAATGAAAAATTTACTAGATACTCTTCATAATAAAGTAACATTGGTTAATAAGTAACTCTAATTATCCGTATTTATTAGATGAAAAATCAATCACCCATTACAGAGTTCCTATTCAAAATCATATCTCTATATATGAAAAATTATGAAATAGTATTAGGGGGCAAATATCATTTATAGATATCATAATTACTGGATGACGAAGGAAGTAAAAGATAACTTGACTATGTCGAGAATTGTATAAAATTTATGAAGAGATGTAGGAGTTGGATGATATTTTTCACTGTAAAGAATGACATGCAAGGAATATAATCTATATGGACATTAAATGACATAATTACTTCAGGCATCCATGCAATTTCTCGCCAAAGCATGTGCGACATCCCAAATTTTCAACACAAATTTCTATAGTTTATTACTTTTATGTCATTGATATTTACTAAAAATTTTACACTTTTTCTAATGAGTTTTATTTTGCTCATGCAAACTTTTTGGAAAGCATAACAATTTCTATTCTATAATTATTTTTGAATATTTGTTTTTCAAATCTCAATCGAGATTATTCTTGTGATTTTTCAAATTTCATATTATCTTATTTTACTTTCTAATTTCCTATTTCAAATAGCACACAAACACAAAATTTCTAACATCAATTAATAATAAGAAAATAAACGGTGCTCTGTTCTAATTTTTCTTTATTCTAGTATTTTTTATATTATTAATTTATAATAATACGCATATATTACTTATTATATTCATATAATAATTTCTCATGCCTCATGTATATCTATTATTACTATCTTTATCTCTATTCTTGACACTTCTTTAAAGTTTTGTGTATTATTAATTCATAATATTAATATAAATACTATATCTCAATTCTTAATAGGTATATATTCTCAATTTTTAAATACAATTTTTTATTATTAATTATATGTTTAATAATTATTAAAAGTAAAATTATTTTTTAATTTAGTCTACAAGTAACGTCAATAATTAAATTTAAAGCAATAAAATAAGCAACTTAGCATTTAAGAGGTCAATAGAAATTTTGTAATCGAAAATCTCTATGAAAACTAAATAAATATATTTGATCAATATATCTACATGCAATTCACTTTATCTTTCATTCATTTTTTTCCTAAAATCTTCGATTAGTGTCTGCTAGAAAATACTACTCATATTACAATGAATCTAATGTATGATTAGATAGCTAAAAAAAAAAAAATATATTGAAAATGTAAATTTATCTTTCTCAACCTTTGACTAAGATTAGAGATATCAGTTTATCATAAACTAACGAGACAATTCGGACCGCGAGATAATTTAAATAGACATAAAAAAAAACAATCTTTACTAATTTTAGTTAATTTGGATGACAAATTCTAGAGAAGGATTAAGGGGGAAGCATTGAGAGAGAACTTTGATTATTTTATCGTTTGCAAGATGTTTGTATTTTTTTCCGACCTCATTTTCATGTAATAAAATATTATTTACGAAAAAACTATTTTTAAATTATATATATATAGATAAAATATAAAATTATTTATCGTACAGCCTCCCTGGGTTACTTACGAGTTATATTTAAATTGAAATGCTAATAATTGCATAACACAATGCAACGCGCGCATGTAAATATGGTATAATTTATATGCGAATAATAACTATATTCAGATGTACATTATTTATGCTTTAAAAAAACAAGGCTAACATTTTTTATCATGACAAACGGTTACCAGATTAAAAGTTGATTGAATTATTTTTCGGCCTAGGCGCATGGCTTTACTTGATGGGCCAACAATTCAGGCCCATATATGGTTTACTAAAAAAAATCCTTAAGAGAGCAACTTTTCTTATGATAGACCCTGCTACAAATAAAACAACCCAATTAACTTCATTGCTTTGATTTGTGTTTTATTATTTACTCATATTTAATAGTATAACATCTTGTGTTGCATAGAAGAATTAGAGATATAAATTAATAGTATTTCTTGTAAAGGATTTAATTGTTCGAATCCAACAAAATTGGCGAAAAAGCAAAAGATTACCGGACGTTTTGTTAAATTCTAATTTAATAACAAACGTTTTAATTTTCGCAAAAAAACTATGTACCTTTTAATTTTTCTTAATCTTCGCTCGTATTTTGGGAAAAAATATAACAGCCCGCTACTCGGCCTATGCGGATAACCGGACTGTTACTGGGAACCGTACAATGAATCGTTAACTTTACAAGTTGAGTTTACAAAAAGATTGAAGTACAAAGGCTTGGTTTCAAGGAGATCAAAGAAAGCTTCGTCAACTTGTCTTCATTACCCTAGCTTGATCGTCTTGGAGTCAAAGTATGAGGACTTTGACCCCGCACTGCGGAAGCATTGATGAGACTAACCGCGATCGGTTAGGTTGAAGCGTGAAGAAAGATAGACGTCGATAAGTTTGTACTTGGGATTAAGCATACAAACATACATTTGAGAGAAAGGGGAGATGACGATCCGAATGATCGTCATCTAAACATCTTCGATGCCAACACACTTCCATCTCGTCCATCACTCAACTTGTTTTGAAAAGAAAATATTTTTGGGCTGAGTACTTTGGTACTCACTGAGATCCGTGCCCCTTTTTGAAAAACATTTTGCAAAAACATTTTTAAAGATATAGCATGCTCGCTGATGAGCTCATATTTTGTGCTCTTGTCGTGTGTGTTTTAGGTCTAGATTGAGTCTGTTTTAGTGTCTTTTTGTGTCTGTTTTGTGTTTGGGAGGACACTTGAGTTGGCAGGGCAAGGAAAGACAGGTATTGGGCAAGACTGGAGTTAAAATATGCAAAAAGAGAAGGAACTGGCAATACGAGGCAATGACCATAGTAGCCGTGCTCGTGGCTCAAGCCACCGAGGGCATAAGTCCA
The DNA here is from genome assembly GCA_029490685.1 of Schizonepeta tenuifolia. NCBI lineage: Eukaryota > Viridiplantae > Streptophyta > Magnoliopsida > Lamiales > Lamiaceae > Schizonepeta > Schizonepeta tenuifolia. The sequence goes on from CM055959.1 coordinate 91,172,631, forward strand.
AATCAAGATGAAGAGCTGCTCCACTTTCAGTGGTATGGTCAATCTAGACGTTTGCGTGTTTCACTCTAGAAGGCAAGGTGCAGACTACCGTGGACAAGAGATGGCAGAGAGATTGAAGAAGGCAGAGTGCAGAGCTTGGGCAACGGTGCTGACGCGTGAAGATGCAGCTGTTAGAGTCCTATAAGGAAACAAATTCCTTGCGGTACAAGATTGCGATCAAAGTTTCCTACTAAAACAGCAACACTATTTTGGCGATAAGGAAGGAGATCTTTCCAACCTTATCCATCGAGCTTTACATGGAAGCAGTCGGCCCGTTCTCTAGAAGGCCCGTTTGTGGGTTTGCCCTAGTTTTTGTACTCTATAAATACATGCATGCATGCAAGGCGCAAGATACACTTTTTCAGCTTTTATCTCTTTAGTATTCCGCAGCAAACAATTTATGCTTTTGTTCTTAGATACAGTTTACGTTTATTGTTAAGTCCCAATAGGGCGAACTTTTTTTGCTTATCGTTATTAATTCAAGTATGATTTTCTATATCTCTTTTGCTTTCGTTATTTACTTTATGTCTAGCTAAGCCTTTAAATCCAGGTTTAGGATAGATGATATGATGTATAACTTGTAAATCTCATGAGGTCTAAGTGTTCTTGATAGTTGCATAAGTGTGTTCCCGACGCATTGGGCAACGATTCCAAAGAAGTTCGGTGGTCACAGGTAACTCGGAAGGCCAACGAGCCCTGGGCACATACGGATTCCTACATCGTAGGAGGGTTATCAAGTGCTGGTCGCAATTGCCTTACATTTCTTGAGAGCGGCAAGAGCGGGTTGTAGTCTTGGCCTAAACCTGCAAAGATGTGTCAATGCTGGAGAAAGTCGGAAGAGAGGTCCTCGTATCTCACCCGTTGCCGGAGTGGGCCCATCTAGAACCAAATGCTGCTTGACCAACATGCGCCTTATAAAGGTGGAATGCCTGGGGACTTTTGGACAAGCAAGAGGATTGGCTAGGGTATGCCTGTCAAGACCTAAACGTAAGGATGGAGCTGGGCGGACTATGTAGCGTATGTGGCGACGTGACAGTGGAGACCCTGCATAGTTTTAGCCTATAACCACTGACATACATGTGCAACAAATATCGTTGAACTGATGATCGAGTTAAAGTTATACTCATTGATTCGAAACCTAAATCTGGATTGTTTTTATTACTGATCTTTTTGCTTGTCAAGTTGCAGTTATTTACTTTCAGCAGTTTGCCAAAGGTGATAGTGACAGTTACCCAAGGCCATAGTAGATAGATACTCAACACAACCTTTTTGTGACCCAACCAGAGATTATCGCGAGCAATTCCCTGTGGGATCGACCATGTACTTGCCAACTAGTTGTTCCTAGGGGTAAGCATAGGAGTGAAACACAAATTGTATTTTATCGCAGCTTAAACGACGGTTGTGTCACTCGCATTCATATACAAGGGTCATACTTGAAAAGAAAATATTTTATCCCATGCATATGCGAAAACATTTTTATCATAATTTTGTCGGCACTTAATTCGCCTACGGTGTTACCTTCCCCGAATCTTCGAGTGGGGAGCCACTCCCACTATCCGAACCGTCATAAGAACCTTGTGCGCACTACGTTGGGGTGATCGGATCCCAAGGCCGATCGTAATAACATTTGGCATAAAGCCCATTCATAATGGTAAATACGAGTAGAGAGCATAAAATATTTTAGCATGTATATCACTTTTTCATAGAAAACAGTTAGGGTTTATTAACCCGAAATATTACCTCCGTGGGGCTTATAACCCACAGTTTGAAAATAGGAACCCACCTTTTATCCTTGTCGTATGTGGAGTACCCTCTTGCGTCCCTAATACTTGGTGTCTCCTACAAGACAATCTATACATTTAGACTACTTGCAGTGGTAGTGTTTCTAAGGATTTTTTGGAGATAGAGATAGTGAGCTGCGATGGGACAATCTCTAAGGGGTGTCTCTAAAAAATTTCTGAATTTGTATTTTGCATTAATTTTAATAAGAAAATTTGAAAATTTCATTAATTTTAACAAATAACTAGTACAATACATTAATTGAAATAAAACAAATAAAAATATTACATTAATCGAAATTTCAAAAAATAAAAAAATATCCTACTCCTTAACCGGCCCAAATCGGCTTCAGACATGCTCGATCAAATTATTTGTGAGCCGATGGTGCTTCATTGTATCTCTCAATGAGGCGTCCCGTTTGAGAAAATTCTTTCAGGAGAGCAGAGTAGGGACTCGGTCTACATTACTACCCGACGTTGTTTCTGTATCCTCTCTCCAGTTCTCCGCATCTTTCCTCTCGTCTTCAATGATCATATAATGCCAAATAATGCACGTAAATATGATGTTGCGGAGGTGCTGTGTGTACCAGTTGCGCGCCAACATCTGGATAATTCCCCATCGGGCTTGAATAACACCGAATGTTCGTTCGATATCCTTCATCGCCGCCTCCTGCATCTTCTTGAACCGCGCCGTCTTCTGGTCCGTTGCAAGTGGAGGAGCCTTGATCAGAGCTGCCCAATCCGGCTAGATCCCATCGGTTAAGTAGTAACCGCCGTCGTAGTGCTTTCTGTTCATCACGTACTGGCACGACGGAGTCTATTTTTTAAGCACGTCCTCAAATAAGGGCGACTGATTGAGGACGTTGATATCGTTGTTGGAGCCGACTACTCCAAAAAAGGCGTGCCAAATCCATAAGTCTTGAGACGCCACGGCCTCAAGAATTAAAGAAGGCATGCCTATATCTCCTCGAGTGTAGGCAGCCGACCACGCCTTCGGGCAATTCCTCCACGCCCATTGCATGCAGTCCAGGCTACCAAGCATCCCGGAAAGCCATGCCTCTCCTTGTGCATCCGCTGCAGCCTTGTGGTGTCTTGTGCATTTCGCCTCCTCAAATACACGTCACCGAATAGCTCGATGACACCTTTGCAGAACTTCCGTAGGCAAAGACGGCCGGTGCTATCGCAAATCTTCAAGTATTCATCGAATGTATCCGGCGCTCCACCGGTGGCTAGTTGGCGAATGACCATTGTGCACTTTTGCACCGACGTGAGGCCCCATTTGCCTGTTGCATCTTGCTTCTGCTGGAAGTATAACACATTCTGCTCCAATGCCTCGCAAATCCTCAAGAACAGATGCGTGTGCATCCGAAAACGCCGGCGGAAAAATATTGGGCCGTACGTCGGGTTGTCGTTGAAGTAGTCGGCCATCAACTGCTGCAGGACCGCCACCCGATCACGGTGTACGACCGTCCTCTTCACCTTCTTTTTTTTCTTTTTGGCGAAGAGTCGAGCGGCAGCAGCTTGAAGGTTCGTCACCATCTATATAATCTCGTCGTTGGTGCCATGAGAAGAGTAGCCGATTGAGGAGTCGGACGACGAAGACATTTTTTTTGGCAAAATAATTGAGAGAAAACTAGAGAGAAAATAAAAGGAGGAAGATGAATTTGGTGTGGAAAAAATTGTGATATGAAGTGAGGTATTTATCGGGGTGAAATAAAAAAAATCGGCAATTTAGCCGTTTAAAACAGCCATTGGAGCAAAATAGCCGTTGTTCGATTTTTTTTATTTTTTTTTATGTATGGCGCGTGCAATGCACGCGCCTATTTAAAAAGTAAGAAAAATCGACAGCGCATAGCACCACGCGCCATCTCGAGACTGTTTCGTCGCCACGAGACGTTCTCGAGCCGCCCCTCTCCGCACCGGGCTGTCTCGAGCCCCCTTCGAGACACACTGCTGCGGTGAGTCTTAGACATCACACTGATCAAGGTTAATTATCCAATTAACCTAAAGGTCAATCTATTCCCAGTCTTTATCATTTGGAGTTGAGAATCCATCAAGGCATCGCCTTGAGATTTTTAAAACAAGCATATTAGAACGTTATTCAAATCTTGATTTTGAAAACCATGTCGTGTCATGATATGTCATGTCATGCTTCATCGTGATTCATATAAGTATGCATGTTACATTGTTCATCATGTAAATCATTCATATTATACTTATGCAATTAACACAAGCATACATGTCATAACTTTAATCATATCATGTTTTAACATATATACTTAAGCAATTAAGCACCTATAGCATCATATAGCTTAGTTAGTTAATTTTAATTAATTAACAATTGATCATATAATAGCATGTCATTAAGCTTGAGTAATTAATCACATAATTAATACTCTAATTAATTAATTGATAATTAATTAGCATACGTTAATCAACATGCTTAACTAATTCATACTTAATCAAATCATGTCACATAAGTACATGTTAATCATCATGCCATTTAGTCATACTTATGCATACACATTATTCATATAACATGTATCATATAATAATCACATTATTAATTACTTAGGTTTTTAACTTTAATTAATTAAATTAATTATCATTAGTGGGTCAAGGACCCTTGACTAATTTGACTTAATCAGACTAATTAAACACATAAGTCACATATGGCCCATAGGCCCAATTAACAAGCTCAAATATTTTAATGGATCTCACTTGGACAAATAAAAGCACACATAATCAAACAAGGCATATGGGCGGATAGGCCTAGACTTGACACATTTAATTAATTAATAAATTGGGCCCAACACTTTAAATCCTACTAGCCCAATCCAACATGCAAGTCCATTAAGAAAATAATTAAAGGTCCAACTTTATTAATAATATATATACTGGTCTTGGGAAAATATATGTATATATATTATTTTATGAAAAATATTTTTATATAGCAAAAATTATAAAAATAATTTTTGGAAATTATTTTAGTACACAAAAATTCAATCGGGCTTCGTAAAAATAGTAAATGACCTTCGGTCGATTCGTCCTTTTAACACAACGTAGCAAACTGACCAAATTAACATTTCAAGGAAACAGAAATTATTTTACAAACTCCTAACTTCATCAAAAATATGTTTTTGGGCAGATTCACTAGCAAACATTTTCTGGAAAATTTTTTGAAAATTTCTGCACAAGGGTTTCACAAGAATATTCATAGAGGATGTGTTATTTGATGAAAAATTCACTTCTTTATGTCTCTGGAAATCTTGAGATGTCTACCTTATGATTCTAAAAAGAAAAGCACAAGAATGTTGAGGAATAATGGAGATATTGACTGGTGAAGTGAAACTGTCCAGATTGAAAGTTCAAAACAGGGCAGTGGAAAAGATCAGTTTGCAAAGGACATTTGGCTCGATGAAAATTTCTGAATTTTGGATATGTTGTAGAAGACATTAAGGGCTACATCATGGTAAATTTCAAGGCAACCGGAGTTCATTTGGTAGAGGTTTTACCTTCTGCCCTAGATCAAATTAATAAAGATCATGCTGAAAATTTCTAACACTTGGAGATCTAATATCTTTGAACATCAATCCTTATGAATCAAACATATAAGTCCTAGGTCTACTCATAGATCATGCTTATAACCTAAATATCATAGATCGAAAGCTAAATTCAACACGCAATCCATCTAGAGCATACATGGTGCATAGAAATGCATAGATCTCAAGAAATCAAGCAAGAGTCATCAAATAGCTTAGACATCTAAAAGTTAAACTTCTCTCTTGGCTTTTCTCATGCTTCAAAGCCCACATGCAATCACATACACACCATCTAACATGCATTTCTTAGAAGAATAAAGAAGAGATTAAGGAAGAAGCACAAAATTGAAGGTCAAACATTATACCTAGCTTTTCCCCCTTTCTCTCCCTCACTTTCGGCTCCTCCTCTCCCATGATCTTCTAGATCCTTAGTCATGCTCATCTCCATCTCCTTGAGCTCCTTTAGATGGTGAAAAAAATGGTGGTGGTGATGGGGAAAAATGATGGAGGAATGGGGTGGTGATGGAGCTTTGTCTTGAGAGAGAAATGAATGATGTAGAAAGTGAAAATGGATGATTAGTATGTGTGTGTGCAGCCACATGGGGGTAATAAGGAGGGAGTGAGTGGGTTATCTTGAGTGTGGTAGTGGGAGAGGATAGAAGTGGAGGCCATGCATTGGGTTCTAGAATCATCATTTGATTCTTGTACATGGATGTTAAAATGGATGATCAAATCCTCCTCTCATTCTCTTACTTATTTATCTCACTCTTAAAAGAAATTATTCCCATTTGCATACACACTATTAACAACATATCTTAGTGGTAAACCAAAGTGCAAGTAAGTGCATACACATACAAGTACACACATCACACTCACAAGTATATATACACATATTTAATTCATCTCGTATTATTTCTGGGTACGATTCCTTTGATCAATACGTAGTCTACTTTATCGAGCTAATGAATTAATTAGCAAATAAATGCTTATGCTCGAATAAAATATATCATGAAAATAAATCCTGTAACGTGTCATGCTTATGTTTGTGCTCGTTTGTAAATGTGAGGAATGCATTTATTTGAAATCGCAAATTGAAAACTCTTTTCACTTTATAAACAAAGTCTTTATCTTATCAATAAACGAATTATTTTCTTTTAAAATTTCGGGAATAAGGACCTTATCTTAAAAGTTTTAATTTGCTCGATTTTTCCTTGATCGTTTTGCAGAGTGTTAAAAAAAAAAATTAACAATAACATATCCATTTTAAAGTAATATGACGTTCAAAACAACGTCATTTTTATTTAAAAGTTAAATAAATAAAAAAATCAAATTACAAGCCACTAATTAATTGTCCACTCATCACCTCCTCCAAGTTCCCCTTTCTATCTCTCTAACATGCACTACACACGCTAAACCCAAATGAATTTATTTAGAGTTCTGGTCGTGATTTTTTTTATTTTGGGAGCGGTTTGACTCTCTTAGAGAGAATACGTGATGTGTAATTATATTTTTGTAACTTTTTAATTCTCAAAACTAAAATGATGTCGTTTTAACTCAAACAAAGTTATTTTGAATGTCACGTCATTTTAAATTGGACACGTCAGCTTTAATTTCAGTCGGAAAAATGTGCCCATTTGGACATTGCGGCAAATTAAAAGGTGAATATTATTTTTTCGAAAATTAAAAAGCTTGTAAATAAAGGTCGAGTATTTTTGTTTGCATTTTTGCATACAAAATTCAATATGCATTTTTTTTTTCAAATATCAAATTTATATTGTTGAGTTCCAGCTCGGTTATCATCTAATTTTTAATTATTAGAAGTTGATTTAGCCATGTAAAAAAAAATCAGTTTTTTATTGTAAAAAATCTTTAAATTATTGACATTTTATGTGAGAATTCATGATATAAGCCTCCGTTCCCATATCGAAACACATGAAATATTTAAAATTTGGAAAAAATAAGTAAATCTAGCCCGGATCATGATTTTTTTTTTCTGGCTACGCCACAGACCGTGATGATGATCTTTAGTAGTAATATTTTTTAGTACACAATAGAAAGAATTGATGATCTAGTAAAATTACGTAGTGACATGAATTTTTATCCGAGTGAAACCCGCAAGCGCTATCTAATATGTGTTTTAGGTAAATCATCCCTCTTATGCAATAAGATGCAAACCATACATGAGAGATAAATTGTAATTGAAAAAATTGTATTTAAACATTTCAAAAAAAAAAAAAAAGTTTGCGTTTGAAATGTTGATGAAATTCAAACTTGGTACCTTCGAGTTTAAACATCTCTACTCCATCAAATTCAAACTTAGAACCTTAGACTTTAAACATCTCTACTCCATCAGCTAATCATTGTCCGATGGGGGACATCTAATAGTATTTTAATTTTTATAAAGCTTAATGGTCCGGAAAAGCCCGGCCCGATTTTTTTTAATCGGACTGTCAAAAATGGCTCGGAAAAGCCCGGCCCGACTGGCCAGCCCGACCTTACCCGCATTTTTATCGGGCTGGGCACAAATTTTAGAGGCCCGAAAATTTTCGGGCCTACATAGCCCGACCCGACTGGCCCGCCGGGCTGTCCGGGCTGCGGGCCAAAAAAGCCCGTCGGGCTTGGGGCCAGATTGGCCCGTTTATTGATAGTTGAAATACTCTATATTTCATGGGGTTATTACTAGTTTTAAGGTTAGTAGCCCATTATGTTGTTATTGGCCCAAATTGGCCCACTTTCTTATTTTATTAATTGCAATTCTACCTAATCCATAACCCACCGCCACCTCCCTTTACAGCCACTGTACCCAAACCTAAAAAGTCAAAAACCAATCCCCTGCTGCGCCAGCACCTCACCATATCCATCATCGCAGCTTCGCCACCGTCGGTCACCCCTCTCCCTGCGCAACGCCCCAGCCATCATCGCCGCTTCGCTACCGTCGGTCATCCCTCCCTTTGCGCAATGCTCCAGCCATCACCGCCGGTTGCGCAACCGCCAAGTTTCATCCCCCTCTCTGTCTTTCTCTTCTTCTCTCTCCCTTTCTTCGAATTAATCGAACCCACCACATTAGATATGTCGATGTATAACAGTATAAGAGAAAAACAAAGATAATTGATAATTAATTTCTAGACCGGTATGCATTTGTCCTTTGATTTGATAATTAATTTCCACAGAATATATATACATAATAGTTTGAGAAATTTTATTTATTTGTGTTCAAGTTCGGGCCGTTTTGGCCCGACCCGCCCGATGGCCCGTGTAGGGCCGGGCTGGGCATCATTTTTAGCAGCCCGAAAAAATTTCGGGCTAGCCCGACCCGACCCGAAAATATGAAATTGGCCCAATGGACAGGGCCGGGCCAGCCCGGCCCGATGGTTTTGACAGCCCTAAGACGCTTCCTCTCCAACGAGGTCGGAGTCGTGTGTGTTTTAGCCTAGTGATAGTGTGGTTAATGTCCGAACCAAAGGTCATGGGTTCGAATCGCGATGTAATTTTCTTGTAATGTTGTTAAAAAAAAGGTCGGAGTCATGTATGAGTGTGTAAACTAAAAAAATCTAGTAATATCCATTGCCACAATTGAATTTAAATTCAACATAGATTTCATCCATTCGGCCTAAAAATCTGGTGCAGGATACTTCATGCAGATGAGATTTACAGAAATTAAAGGTAAAAATCTAATACTATAACATTTGCTTATAATAAATTAATTTTATTTATAAATACGAATGCTATAGCATCAGAGTGTAAATTCATTCTCGATTACCACTATATTTACATGAAGTAATAAATTTTTAATCTAAATTCCAAATTCTTTCATATTAGTTATATAAAATTCACAACATATTTTATATGACCCCCCAAAAAAACGGAGGATCCAAGTCAATTTCTAAATCAATCTCATATTAAATACAATACATATTATTAAATATTTGGAATTCGATGAAGAAATTATGAGTTATAATTTAGTAGGTTTATTAGGAAATTACTACTCCATCGACACTATAAAAATGCTGCATGCAGTGTTAGCTACGTAGAAAAATATATACAGTAACAAACAAAAACCATGTCTACTACCCAAAATCACAGTCGTTTCTCTATTTTATTTACTTTGTTAATTATCTTGGGCTACTCATGCTTTTGCATGGCTATAGACTCAAGCAATGATACCCTTGCTCCTGGACGCAGAGGCGACTACTTTTCGGCGGTGGCCACATGGTACGGCAACCCCACCGGAGCAGGAAGTGGTAATCGAACACGACATCATCGACTCCTTCATTATAAATTGAGATATTATTCATCATAACACATCTATTTATTTATGAATTATGGTTGCATGGTTAAATCAAATTAATATCTTTCATTAGTTAAGTAATATTTTAATTTTTCATTCTTTATTTTTTTTCCATAAAATTATTGCAGGGGGAGCATGTGGTTTGGCAAATGATGTATCAAATGATCCGTACAATGGCTTTATTTCAGCTGGAAATAATAATTTATTTAAATCTGGAACGGATTGTGGGACTTGCTACGAGGTATTATATTTTCTCCGTCCTAGTTGAAGTAACCAATTTTTTTTTTTCGATGCAAATATTTAGGAGAACAGTGGTTACCTTACGTTTTTTTTTCCCTAGAAAATTCCATTTTAATATTTTGGTGAATACACAACATGCTTCTATCCGTACATATACATTCACAAATATAAGATGATAAATACCTTCTACTACAAATTATTGGTTATATATAATGGCAGGTGAAATGCACGGGTCAAGATAATCCAGCTTGTTCGGGTCGTCCAGTAAAAGTAACAATTACAGACGAATGTCCTGGTTCGTGTAACGACGATCCTATTCACTTCGACTTAAGTGGAATTGCTTTTGGAGCCTTAGCAAACCCTGGTCAAGATAACAATTTAAGGAATGCAGGAAGAATCAACCTTCAATATAGAAGGTAATTTAATTATACAATCACTTATTCTAAAAATTAAATATATATTCAAATTACACAGTCTCAAAGGAAACAAACCCGTAGCTTTCAAAATAGAGCCGTCATAATCAACCCGATCAAAATGAAGATCAAACTTAACCATAATTTTTAGATAAGGCTTGAAGAATATACATTTAATTTGCAGGTGGCCCAAACCATTCTCTTTTCAGAACCAAACTGTGTCATGTATGTTTGGGCCCAAATGATTGTAAATAGAATCAAATTGCAACTTTTCAATCTTGTCCGAATCAGCCCAATTACCCTATCTTGGATCGAAATTGACCGTAATTTTAGACCCTCCCGAAAATTTACATATATACTTGACCCACATGTGGCCCATAATAAGACCCCTATCAGATTCGAACTGATTCCCGACCAGGACTGCATCATTCGCCACTTTGACCCCTATCAGATGCATCTATTTTATTCCGAACCAACATATATTATAAAAGTGCTAACATAATTACATTCGATCGAATTTTGCAGGGTGAAATGCTTCTATAAAACTAATGTAAAATTCAGAATTGACCAGGGGTCGAACCCATTCTATCTAGCTTTTGTGGTGGAGAATTTGAATGGATATGGTGATATTGCTCATATTGAGATTAAACCTTCAAATGCAGATTGGCTGGCAACACAGAGATCTTATGGTGTGACATATAAATTTGATATACTTCAAGGGCTAAGAGGTCCATATTCTATTAGGATCACTGGACCAGAAAACACCACATCCATTACCGCATTTGATGTCATTCCCGAGAATTGGAGGGCTGGTGAATTCTATTATTCAAATGTTAATTTTTGATTTGTATTTTGGCATAAAAAAATATTATAATATGTCATCATACTACTAATACTTGTTGTAGGATTTGTTGAATAAGAATTTGACAAGATTTCTTTACCTATTTTGATAGTTGAACTTGATCAAATTGTGTTTTGCGATAATCCTTAATTAATATTGTTGTCGATGGTATAAAAAACGAAGAAATTAAAATACCACATCATGTATAAGGTAACAAAACCTTATAGTACTGAATTAATTTCAGGCCTAAGCTTTAATAATTCAAAACTATCTACATGCAAAATATATTCTTTGAACTAAATATATATTTATGTTATTATATACTATAGCAACGCCACCAACAGAGATAAAACGGAATTTCGGAGAAAATCAAATTAAAAAAAATAAAATAAATTAGCATAAAATAGACGGAGAAAAAAATGTTGAGAGTGAGAATATAACCTCTTGCTTCATCCGCTAAAGATTGCGACGAAGTTGTGAGAATGTATTTTTAAATACCTTTTTATAAAATATACAAGTTTTTTACACTTATTCATAAAATTATAAGTTTTCTATACAAATCACTTAAAAGACAAAAATACCTTTATTTTTGATAAACAAATAAAAAAAAACAAAAAAAGACTTGTTTTTTTTTTTTTTTTTTTTTTTCCGCAGGTTTCTCTCTCTCTCTCTCTCTTTTCTTCCTCTAATAAACTCTAAACCAAAATAATATCACCAACCAACTTTGATGACATTAAATTTTGAACAATGCTCATTTATGTTTTGGAAGAGAGGTTGTTTGCTCTCATTAAACACACCACAACTAATGTAATTGTGTAGTGCAAAATTCTCAAACACACGGACTTGAAACTAACGACATAGAGAAGAAGAGAAAAGTGGGTCTCTAAGAAAAAAAATCACGATAGTTAAAAAGAAGAAGGAGGTAAAGCTCAAACGGAAGGCTTTCGTGTTTATGGGGTAGAAAGAAGGTATGCAACTATATTCACCACGTACAATATGATTTTTTCGACGAGTTTTTATACCCACGATGACAACCCACGATGGACTCATTTTTGCACACGATGGTAGAAAATTTTCATGTACATAAATTATATGTTGATATTTAGTCATAAGAGAGTATATTTGCATGTTTAGGAACGTTTTTAGAAGTAAAATAGCCGTAAAAATATATCCCTGTCGTGTGTATGAGAATTCTGCATTTTCTGGGCCCGTTTTTCGCAACCCACGATGGGGATACCCACGATGGCTGAGTGGGTTGTCACTGTGGAGACCCACGATGGCTATACACGATGGCAACCCACGATAGGGATACCCACGATGGCCATAGTAGGTTGCCACCGTGTGTTGCCACTGTGGACACCCACGATGGCTATACACGATGGCAACCCACGATGGTCCATCGTGGGTTATCCCATCATGGGTTGCCCCACTGTGGGTTTGCGAAAAGGTGCCCACGGTGGCAACACATGGTGGTTACCACCGTGGCAACCAACGACCGTGTGTGTATCCATCGTGGGTAGGCAGTAGATGCATTAGAAACGCGTTCGATCGGAATTTTTTATAATTTGTTGGCTATTTTGTATTTTTCAGATGTCGTGGCAACGTGTTTTGATACATCACAACGGTAGTTGGGATCGATCGAGTTATATAGATGGAGATTCTTTTTTTATCTTCATCGATAGTGCCACAGTGAACCGTGCAAGCCTTGTTGAACTTATTGGAGAAGGGTTGGGAAATATAAATCCGACCGACTACACGTTGTGGTACTTGACACGCATGAGCAACGGAAACAAAGTAAAAGTTTTATTGTGGAGTGATATCGAGTTACTGCGGGTGTTAATTGAACAGAAAGACGATCCGGAGGTTTACATTGATTACGGCGGCTCATCCGCCCCCGGGGCTAACTTTGGTGGTAACAGCTCCGGATTAGAGCACCACGACATTGACAACCGCATGCCCTACTCACATGAGCAGTATGAAAACGATGAGGAAGATGAGGATGAAGATGGTGACTATGACGAAAATGAAGAAGATGAGGCGAGTTCCTCCGAAGACGAAGAAGATGATTCGCTATCTATTGATTTTATTGCTTGGATGCGACAGCCAGCACAAATGGACAGGGTTTTTGGTCATCGGAACTTGACATCGGACCATCAGTCCGAACACGAGACTGAGCATTTGCGCGCAATGCGCAATTGGATCATTCTATTCTCCGATCCTGACAGCGCATGGAGATTAGGGTGGGTCGAGCAACCACCACCAGTGCGTGGGGAACCCGAAGTGGGGGCCTTATTTAGGTCCAAGAAAGACTTGAGGATCACTGTTGGAATGTATTATCTGAAGAACTTTTTGGAGTGTAGATCGAAAAGTTCGGCTCGTAATCGTACGACGTTCCTTTGCAAGACTGGCAGAAAGAATTGCAGTTTTAGGATTTGTGCTGTTGAGGGCGGCAACATTTGGAGAATTACTAAGTTATCCTTGGATCACACCTGTCACCACGATTTGAATCGTGCAGCTGCACGGTCGGTATCTTCTGATGTTGCTGCATTTTATTTTGCCAAGAGATTGACCGGCGAGGCGGTTACGTTGAAGCCAAGGGAGATGATGGAAGAGATGCGTAGAGTGTTTGGTATTAACATTCTATACAGTTTTGCTCTCCGAACGAGAAACATAGCCATAGAAAATACGTATGGCGACCACATCTCGTTGTATCAGAAGATAACGTCGTATCTATATTTGTTGAAGCAGCATAACCAAGGAACTGTTTATGACTTGGAGATGACCGTCGAGGGCTCGCTATGTCACTTATTTGTAGCGTTCGGATAGAGTATTCGAGCGTTTGATAAGTGTCTACGGCCGGTGCTTGTATTGGACGGTACCCACCTTAAGAGAAAGAACCGAAGAATTTTATTTGTAGCCGTCACGCTGGATGGGAACAACCATGTCTTCCCCCTTGCAATTGGCCTCGGTCCCAAGGAGAATGATGAGTCGTGGGTATATTTTCTCTCCAACCTGTGCAGATGCTACAATCCTCCAGATGATTTACTGATTGTGAGTGACCAGCATTTGAGTATTAGGAATGCAGTTCGAGCCGTCTACCCGAATGCATTCCACGGGTTGTGCTACCACCATCTTCAAAAAAATCTCACGCCCTACGGAAAGCTCGTAGCCACTATATTCCAGGCTGCAACATACTGTAATCGTCATAAAGAGTTCGACGATTTGTTCTCAAAACTGCATCAAGTGAGCCCCAACGGAGCTCACGGACGGCTTTCTGACATTGGACCGGAGAGGTGGTCTAAGTGTAAGTGTCCGGTCCGACGCTATGACTTCTTGACCTCCAATTATGCCGAATGTTTGATTTCTCGTATGCTATGGGCAAGGCGTCTTCCGGTGCACTCGATGATTGAGATGTACCGTTTTATTGTAGAGAAATGGACCGATGAGCATCGAGAAGAAGCTGCATCGAGAGATCATGAGTTGACAGAGAACGCATTGGAAAAACTTTCTTTATCTGTGCAACACGGTACCAGCCTTGCAGCTCGAGGTAACACCACCACATATGTTTACAAGGTTGAAGAAAGAAATATTTCATATAACGTTAATCTAAGAACCTGGACATGTACGTGTCGAGTGTGGAATTTAGATTTGATTCCATGTCACCATGCTGTTGCCGCTATACGGTAACATGTTCAATTACTAAATATTGTTTGGTTGCATGAACTTTTATTTAGCTTAGCCTTTCATATGTTGAAATTGTCGTCATTTTCTTATTTAACAAGCGTGCAGGTAACGGTTTGTCTGTGTACGATTTTGTAAGTCGTTATTTCAAATAGGAGACATTTAGAGAGACTTACATAGAGCATATTAACCCAATACCGCATCCAGATGAGTGGGTTGTACCTCCGGAGATCTCCGCAATCGTTTGTCTTCCTATGGATGAGGTACGTCAGGCTGGGCGGCCAAAAGATAGTCGTGCACGATCCGCAGTAGAAAATTTGGTAAGACGTCCCCAAGTATGCGGTAGGTGTCATGGAAGGGGCCACAAC